>JASAUF010000467.1:2400000-3000000 GCA_030180095.1 Magnolia changhungtana | reverse complement strand
AAATGACGGATGGTGGCCATGAAAGTTGGGTCCACATGACGTAGGACCTATATTAATGAAGGTGCCCCCCACTTGATGAATGGTCCACATCAAGGTGGGCCCACATAATGCACGATGTGGTGGGCCCCACATGATGGATGACCCATATGATGATGGATCGTTTGCGTAAAGTGGGCCCCACATGATGGATGACCCACATGATGATGGATCGTTTGCGTAAAGTGGGACTTCCTGGATGGTCTACATTAATGGTGGGACCCACGTAATGGATGGTGGACATTGAAGGTGGGCCCACATGATGGATAGTTTTTTTTTTTCTTCCACACGCACACACAAACCCACACACTCACGCCACACGCACACAAACCCCACACACGCACACTGTGGGCTTTCACCACCGTGGGTTCTCGAACCCTTGACCCGGTGTTGAAACTCCAAGGAGTCTACCAGCCGGGTAAGAGTAAAGACCCAACACATGATGGATGGTTAAAGTCAAAGGTGTACCCACATAATGAATGATCCGTTCTGGGGGGCACGTAATGAATGGTCCACATTAAGGTGGCCCACATAATGGGTGGAGTGTGCTACACATGATGGATAACCCGCATCAAAGCGTGGCCCGTCGTGATGGATAATCCACATTAAGTGGGTCCCACTTAATTGATGACCCATATCCAAGGTTTTGCATGATGGACGATCCAAATCCACAATGGCCTAACATGATGGATAATCCACATAAAATGTGTGCCCCACATGATTGATGAGGGATATCAAAAGTGTGCTCCACAAGATGGACAACCCACGTAAACAAATGTAGATTTCACGAGATGGGTGGTGGACATTGATGTAGTGGAGTTGTTGTAATATTTAAAAATGACATCAAGTATCACTAAAAAATAGCTTGTATTTGAGTGTTCTACCTAGGCTTTTTTCAAAAACTAGAACAAAAGGAGCTTATTAGAGAAGCTCTTATTTGAAAAGCCCTAACTTTAAGAGTCATTAGGCACCATAGATTTGAGGAGTCTTAAGGGGATTTTAAATCCCTTTTTGTTTGGCACCATGAGAGAGTTTGAAATCCAAGGTGGAAGCTAGATTTCATCTAAAATCCTCTTATGAGTCACATGTGTAATATGTGTGTCACCAAGCTACTAATTTATTGAGCATGTGGCCTACTCAGGATATTCCAAAACAATCAAATTATCAATTGCATTACTAAAATTACTTCAATATGGTGATTTGTGCAGTCCAAACATTATTCATATAAATCAATGGTTAAAAATCTTAAAAATCATTGGTTAGTTACTCAGTCGTAGTCCTACGCTTGTGGCCCATTGAGACTTGGAATTTCATCATTTACAACCAAAATATATATTTCAATGAGCTTATTACAATCACTGTGTTAAACATTACATACCTACACTAATTAGGAAATTAAAGTTGATTTAGTAATTAAATTCAAACTTCTTAAACAAACTATACATAACTACTTTGAAATACAGGGGATTCAATCCAAGGTGCCAAACGCAACCTGAAGATTCCAAATCCAGGATATTTCAAATCCAATTTTATAGCTTTTATTTGACAAGATTAGTAGGCAATTGGAATTCAAGAAATGAGGTATGATCCAGTACGTATTCTTTAATTTTGTGGTGTGGATTTATATTAATGTGATGCTTTGTAAGTTGGGCCCACCTATGATCAACAAAAACTGTTGGATGAGTAGTGTCAACCATAGATTACATGACCCAAAAATAATCACTCTCGTGAAATTAATGGCATATTTGTAAAAATGGTTTTCCTGTCCATCTCGTGGGCAATGTTGAAGCCGTCTGCGTGATGGACCTGTCCCATTCAACCGTCCACATTGATCACACGTGTATAGTGATTGACCCCACATGATATTCAGAATTAGTAATTGATCACAAATTTGGAGAAAATTTTGAACTAGTACTTTCGAGCATTTAAATAATTTCTTGAAAAAAATCAATGAACCTGATTCACAAACTTTTCCTTGCACCTAGTTGCATTTGGGCATGTGGACAATCCATAGAGGACCGTTGGTTTTGTCTGCTTAGCTATTTATAAGCTAACTTGAAAAAAACATTCTGATTGGATGATCCAAACCATCAGGATCCAACATTCTGACTAGCTAGCTGTTTATAAGCTAACGTGTATTGTCATTCAAACAATAAAATGTTCCATTGAACTGAACTTTTAGAAAGTCATTTCTAAATTATCATCCAGACAGGGAATTAGCCTTCTTGCTCCACCTAGTGACCTGGTTTTCACTTCAAGCACTTGAGAGAGAGAGAGAGAGAGGGAGAGAGTTGTAGTTTCCATGGATGGAAGATGGGTGTAACCAAACGCCTTTTTTACCAAGGTGTTATTCCCTGCAAAGGCAGTGTGTTATTCTTAAATGCTAAAATGTTTTAATCTCACTTGATAACAATTCCAACGTTGAGAACTTGTCGGCCATCACTAGATTGTATAAGAATTGAATTGAAGATATATAATCATATTTACTGAAGAAATATTTTAGTAGATTTAAGTGCATGATTGGGGAGGATTATAGACTTGGATGTATTATGGCACACAAAGTATGTAGGATGTTAGAGCACCACATCGGTGTGTCTTCTTAAAACCTTATACTCTTACTTACAAATAAGATCTCATCCAAGAGGGAGAGTACAAAATAGAGAGAGAGAGAGAGAGAGAGAGAGAGAGAGAGAGAGAGAGAGAGAGAGAGAGAGAGAGCCTAGGAAGCCCTTACCCCCCTAATCATCACCACATAGAGAAAAAAAATTGTAAAGAGAGAATACTTCTTTACCCCTTCTTCCCCACATACACACGTTCACATGTGTGAGGTGCTCTAGGGTTTTGCATGTTGTATTTTCTCCATACCTAATCTATAATGAATATGAGAGAGAACATTATACTTTGAAGGTACAACACTAGTGATCACTCGAACAATTTTCAATAGTAGCAATCATAAGATAATTGTAAACCTAAATCTCTAATATTAGTTTTCTACAAAAACTTGATGATATCATCACCTGTGATCCGTAAGGATTAATCAATTAATATAGACTGAAGGTTTTAATTTCATATTGCATTAATTTTCAAAATGCTAACAATAACAACAAGCAATAGGTACCCTCACCATCTTAAGGCATGACCGGGGATCTAGTCATGATTTTGGCAATGTGGTGGCCTTGAAACTCTAAAAATTATTGAGAAAAGAAAGGTAAATAAGACGTGATAATCGGCGTTCCTCATAAAATAAACATATGAGAATTTTAATTGTTATGTGCATTGTGAATTATTAGTTTATTATTTTAATTTGTGTAAGTTTGGTATTTGAGTAAGTTTAATGTTTGAGCTTGATTTTTAGGTAAAGCAGACAAGAGGGGGGCACCCACATAAGGAGATTGCACATGGTCACATGTAATATTTTTGAGTGTGCCAGAATCAACATAGCGACTCGATCCAAATCGATCAACTTTGATCTCAAGTGCCTAAATAAGCAGATGCATCCAATATAAATGTATATGACCAAAATTAGAGAAGATTGGTCACTTAGTGTTGGAAAGTACAAGGAATCAATTTAGCAAAGTACTCATAATCGCACAACCAAGTCCAAATAAGAACAATTCAAATTTTACGTGGAAAATCCTCTTTGGTAAAAACCACAGCATAAAGCATAGTTATGCCCTTGAAACCTTTAGGAATGATTTAAAAAACCCTCACATGCCTCTACTTCCCCTAAATCCTAATTACACTTGATATGTAAAGTATCACAAATAGATTAAGAAACAAATCCTGCACTTACGCAACTTTAGGGCTTATTTGGATTCGCATATTAGGGTGTATTGTATGGTATTAAAGGCTTGATGTGAAATGTACGGTGTTTGGTTTGGAGTTAAAGACCGTGGAAAACCATGCACGCGAATACAGTGCAGAACTAAAAAAACGTAGCCATTGTAATGTATCGTCAGACATCTCGACTGCCATCTGTACAACCTATTTAATGCATTATATTTTCGTCAGTTTTCATGCCTATCTTTTCCAAAAAGGAGTTCCTCTCTCTAAGAAAAAAGAAAACAACTGAAACTCAAATAGTTTTTCTTCTTATCCTTCAAATCTCTTCTTCCCATCTCTTGTTGGTGAATAGGATCGGATTCTATCATTTTTCTTCTTCAAATCTAGCAAGAAGAAGAAGAAGAAGAAAGCCCATCTCTTTTGTTTTTCTTCTCCTTTTGCTATATAGGTTTTTGAAATCAGTTACTGTTTTTTTCTGTCTTTTCTGATATCTGAGTTTTAAAAAGAAAAAAATACAAGAAATAAGGAACGGTTGAGATTGAACGTTCTTTTTTAGTTTTTTTTTTTTTTTTGTACTGCTTGTTTTGATCTTTGATCTTGAAAAAAACATCTGAAAATCAGATTCAAACAAGTATTTCTCCTTCTTTTTCATGTTCTTTCAGACCCTCTTTGATCTCTTTTGCACTCTTTCTTTTGATGGTTTTTGGTTTTCAGAGTTCGATTCCATCACCAACATTCCTTACATTCTTAGCTTTGATTTTATCTACAATTGTTATCTTCACCTCCACAAAGAAGAAAGATATTCCAGAAGCAAATTCATCAAAAGCTAAGATTTTTTTTAACAGATGACAGGCTAAAAACTCAGCCAGAAAAGGAGGTTGACCTAAAAATTTAGCTGGAAAATGATGCCGGATTGATTGTACAATACGCAAGCCTAATACGTTGTATCCAAACATTGATCTATACAAGAATTTGTATACTTGCTCGAACAATACCTCCTATCCAAACATTGATTAACGGCATGTTGATTTGGATGTATTCTAAAAACCATCCAACGTATACAAGAATAGTACCCAAATACAATACAATACACCCTAATATGCGAATCCAAACAGGCCCTTTGGTGCTCGCTCAATGAAACTTCAATAAGACTTCAATGGCATCGGTGATCTGTCGATGGCATTAAACTTACTTCAATTACATCGAATAGCAACACTACAAAGTTTCAACAACTAACATAGATTTTCTCGATGAGACTTTGATGGCATCGATATTTGCTTGATGATACTTCGATGGCACTCCAATGGCATAGACATATCTTTTGTTTAAAGATTTAATACATTAACAACACTCAACTACTTGCATAGTTTTATAATGATTAGGTGATAGTTGGAGGGTGGGATTCTTCCTCCAAAGACGGGTTGCGCTTTACCTTATACATGAAAAAATTTTCAATATATTAGTACAAATTAAACAAAAGGGAAAACTCATAATCGGTCACTATGATCGACTACGAAAATGCATCTCTTAAAAGAACGATGTGATATTAGATAAATGATAAATTACAACATATGAGCATAGATTTGGATTATAACTAAAGACTATAGCTAAGAATTATCGCTACTCTGAAGCTAACTAAGATAAAAAAAAAAAAAATAGATTTGATTTGATCGTTGGATTTTATTGAGTTTGTTTGTATATTATTTTGATGATTTCCTCTGCCATGTATAGAGTTTTTCTATGCAGTTGATGTAGAGCAGGTCGCAGACAATTACATGGCAAAGATGGATCAAAAAAGGCCCGGTCGGCGACAAAAGTGATCTGGACCATCAAACCTTCAATCAGGCGTATCTCGCAATCCGGGATGAGTTAGCCGACGTAAAATATATGATTTTGGGGTAGAACGAGCTACTTTAGCTAACCAACCCTGCTATGCTGGGTTGCGATGCTCGAAATTGCGAGAAACCCCTGATTCGATGGTCGTTTCCCTGTTTCAATTTCATTTTTATTATAAATAGTAAGTTTTAGTTTGACTATAACTCTTCATCCATCGGGCTCTAGGAGTTGCGTCCAACGTGAAAAGAGCTTAGAATAATTAGGGGAACGGTTTGGTGAAGCCCACTTACTATTTTTGGCCGAAAACCTTGCGCACTAGTAAACATCACGACCGTCTATAAATAGTAAGTTTACTATTTATAGTAAGTCGTGAATTCTAGGAGTTTTAGTTGTAGTTTGTTTATGATTTCTTTCCCATTGCTTAGTACCCTTATTTAAGGGGTTGTGAACTCGTTTTTATGCATTCATTAATCTATTTTGAATTTATTAGAATTTATTTCTATTTTCTGCTCTCTTTTCTTGTGGATTCGAGAAAGTCTCTGTGAGGAGTCCAGAGAAGTTCGGTGGATTCGGAATAGTTATCCTCTTGAGGAAGACGGTGCTCGACCTCATGTCCTCCCCTGCGTCAGCAGTTCATTCTTCCAGATATTTCTTTCATTACCCCAGTAGTTATAGTAGTCGAAAAGTCTCTTTCTAGATTCTTCACTTTTTACATTTTTCTTTCATAACCGTTTCTTTTTTATCAACCAAGTTTTGTGTTTCTCAATTGCCTTCCATATCTTGAACTACATAATTGCATTTCTCTCCTCTTAACTCGTGCTGCATATGGATTCTGAATATCCTGGCTGCTTGACCACACATTTTGCAATGACACATTTCCGTTATTGATTTTCAGGAATGGACAAAAATAAAGTATAACAATTGGTTGGATTTGAGTTTAGCATATTCCAATCAAGTTATGTGAGTTGAGAATTGTTGGGGAAAAATATGACAAGTCCAGAGACCCGGTTATGGAATGGACTAACTCTACTGACACTGCCCGGGAGTCCGGGGCAACAGGTCGGACCGAGACAAGACGAAGCCTAAAGGAGAGACTTAACTCGAATTGCAGGAAATGAATTCCGACCGAGACTTAAAGAGTCAAGAGCCATAGGCAAAATATATAAGATGCATAAAGTTAACTTAGATTACGAGCCAGCCACGTTTAAAGGGGACCAATTAAGGTTTGAAGGCTAGAAGTCACCTGATCGACCATAAAACCGACTCATATTAGGTCGGTTATAGTATCAGCTATTAGAGTAAGAAGGGGAATCAGTTATAGACCGACTCTGTTTCATCCGACAGAAGGCAAAAAGCTCTATCCTTGCAGCCAGCCGAGACTTATCTTTTACTAGAGTCGGTTAAGGCCGAGCCGAGCAATAGAGAGACGATGTAAACATAAATACCGTCCCGAAAATCTTATAAAAGGATTTCTGACCCCGAAAACCTCGGGATCGGGAAGTATCCGTAAACAGATTGCAATCAAATCTCCGAGATTATCGGCAGAGAATCCCTGCACGACGGGACCTCTCATTCCTATAAAAGAAGGACATCTCCAAGATAAAAGGGACACAGAAAACACCTCAAAAAGACCTTCTTTCTTGTCCAGTCACTGACTTAAGCATCAGAGGTTCCCCGACTCTAGCCAGGGTCCCCTTTACATCTCCCTTGTGCAGGTGGAGACGAGGAAGGAGGTGCATCAGGTTTTTTCCATCAACAGATTGACGCCGTCTATGGGAAACGGTACAAAAAGTCATTTTCTACGCTCTATCCAGACACTGTAAACGCATTCTAATGGCGAGAACTAGAATAATGGTCCAAGAAGAGCCAAATAAGGTCGCTGTCACTGGACCACCGGGTGCGAGCGCAGCCAAAGGAGCTCAGAATCAACCCGACAACTGCCAAGATTTTGCTACTCGTCCAGAAGCCTCTGCTGCGACAAAAAATACCCAGCAGAACCGAGGTAATGGGCGATTGGATAAAGAGGTCCAGGAACTCAGATCCGACATAAATGTTATGAAACAAATGTTGGAGCAGATGCATCGACAGCAAGTTTAGCCCTATGGTCAGGTGACGAACGTCCCACGACAAGTCACCGACCTTGAGCTTATCGCTCCGCGATCAGTCCCTCAGCGAAGTCAGCCCCACGGTTCGTCCGAGCCAGCGTCCGCTCATTCCACGACTGTTGTGCTGCCCCCACTAATCTCCGAAACGAGATAGATCGATGGAGGAGCGGCCAACCTCCGGTTGAGGGAATGGCGGAAAGCGACGAGTCCTAGAAAGCTGACCTCCAGGACTTCAGGAGAGAAGTGCGGGAAGAAATTGTAGACATGAAGCAGAGTCGAGATGCACATCAAACCAGGCCAGAAACAAAGGCATCTCCATTTATGGAGGAAGTAATACAGGCTCAGTTACTTGAACGGTTTTGTCTTCCACAGATTACAGCTTTCACTGGTAAAATCGACCTAACTGAACACATCGAATGCTTTCAAACATACATGGAGTCGCATGATGCCTCGGATGCCGTGATGTGCCGAGTTTTTTCCCTCACCTTAACCGACGTAGCTCGACTTTGGTTCAAACGGCTGAAACCAAAGTCCATTAGATCATTTGCGAAGCTCAGTGATGCGTTCCTCATCAATTTCATTGGTGGGAAGAAGAAGTTGAAGCCCCTTGCTCATCTGAACAACATAGTTCAGAAGGAGGGAGAGCTACTGAAAGACTACATCAAGCGTTTCAATTTTGAGTCGCTCTAAGTTCGGAAACATTCAGAGGAGACAATACTCAATTCAATCATGCAATGCGTTAGGGACAAGCCGTTTCTGTCATCCATGGATAAGAATCCACCTATGACTCTGGCTGAGTTCATGACTCGGTCGGATAAGTACGTAGACGCCGAGGAAACACGAAACTTGCGTAAAGCAGCCCAGAGTGCAAAAGCTCAGACCAAAGAGTTAGCCAAAAAGAAAGTTGACTCGGCTAGAGGGAAGAAGCGCAAGGACGACTGAACGCATGATGAATGTAAATCGGGAAAATGACCCGACTGAAAGTTTTTAACCTATACCCCACTCAACAAACCTCAAGAGCAGGTTTTGATGGAGATTAAAATTGAAGGATTTGTCAAAGTATTACCACTATCATCGCGATCATGGGCATAATACAAGTGATTGTTTTCATCTAAAGGAAGAGATCGAAAGGCTCATCCGAGAAAGCCGACTCAAAGAACACATCGAAAGAACCAGGACGACGGAAGAACGCCCGGGTGACAACCGACCCACGGAGGAAATCCGGACTATCGTCGGTGGTCCCCGAGGTGGAGGCGACTCAAACAATGCTCAGAAAATCATGCCAAGAGCATCAGTCGACCCGAGTCCGAGATCCTGATCATAGCTCGGCCTTCAAAAGAAAAGAAGAGAGAAAAATATTGTATCTCATTCACCGATAAAGTTGCTCAAGGCATTCACCATCCCCATAATGATGCATTAGTCATCACTCTCACCATCGCGAACCGAAGGGTGTTCCGCATACTTGTCGACATAGGATCATCCGCGGATGTGCTGTTTACTCAAGCATTCGACAAAATGGGAGTTGAACGATCGACATTATGTCCGGTTCATACCCCATTGATCCGATTCTCATGTAGACAGACACTCCCCGGAGGAATCATCTTATTGCCTCTTATTGCCGGGAACCCTCTGCATAAGATGACAGTAATGGTCAACTTTCTGATAATCGATCAGTCATCAGTTTACAATGTTATACTCGGCCGACCCTCTCTGAGTCTCCTCCAAGCTGTGGTGTCTACATACCACCTCTCCATAAAATGTTCGACTAAGTCGAGAGGAGTTGTCAAAGGAGATCAGCAAGACGTAAGACGTTGTTACACGACAACCGTAAAAGCTCCAGCCGAGGTATCCATGATCGAGTCACTGGATCCTCGGGTTGAAACTCACGAACGAGAACAACCGGTGTAAGACTTTATCTCGGTACCTTTAGTTGAGACAAATGAATCCAAAACGGTGAAAATTGGCTCGTCTCTGCAATCACCCCTAAAAGACAATCTAATAGCCATGCTCTGACGATACGCTGACGTATTTGCATGGAGTCATGAGGATATGTCAGGGATCGATCCTTCAGTGATAACTCACCGACTCAACATCGATCCGACCTACTAGCCGATCCGACAGAAGCGACGCCTGCTCAGCCCTGAAAGGTACGCTACTATTGAAGAAGAGATCAGCAAGCTCCTCAAGGCCAAATTCATAGAAGAGATATACTACCCAGAATGGGTAGCTAATATCGTACTTGTGAAGAAAGCCAATGGGAAGTGGCGAGTCTGTATTGACTATACCAACCTAAACAAAGCCTGCTCAAAGGGTAGTTTTCCTCTTCCGAGGATTGATCAGCTGGTGGATAGCACGGTAGGGCATGAACTCCTTAACTTTATGAATGCTTATTCAAGATATAATCAAATTGTAATGCATTAATCTGATAAATCTAAAACCACCTTTGTCACTGACAAAGGTCTTTATTATTATCGTGTGATGTTGTTTGGTTTGAAGAATGCTAGGGCAACTTATCAAAGATTAGTGGAAAAAATATTTGCTTGGCAAATCGGCTGAACCATGGAAGTATACATTGACGACATGCTCATCAAGAGTATACACGCGGCCGACCATATAGCCGACCTAGAAGAAATGTTCCTGATCTTACGCAAGTTTCAAATGAAGTTGAATTGGAGCAAGCGTGCCTTTGGTGTAAGCTCGGAAAAATTCCTTGGATTCCTGGTTAGCCAACGAGGGATCAAGACAAATTCGGAGAAGATCAAGGCATTACTCGACATGAAATCTTTGAAAATAATCAAAGACATACAAAGGCTGACCGAACGAGTAGCCGCACTCAACCGCTTCCTCTCCCGAGCTACCGATAAATGCCTCACATTCTTTAAACAACTGAAGGGACGACAAATGGTGGATTGGACCGAAGAGTGCGAAAAAATGTTCCAACAATTGAAGTCTTATCTCAGATCTCCACCTCTCTTATCGAAACCCGAACTAGGGGAAGCTCTGTTGTTGTACCTTGCAATGTCTGACGCATCGGTTAGCTCGGCTCTGATACGAGAGCATGAAGGTAAGCAACTGTCGATCTATTACGTCAACAAAGTACTGTTACCGGCAGAGACAAGATATCCACTCCTGAAAAAAGTGGCCTTAGTCCTGGTAGTTTCCTCACGATGACTTCGGCCATACTTTCAAGCTCATACTACTGTCGTTATGACCGACCTCCCACTCTGTCAGATCCTTCAGAAACAGGAAGCATTCGGCCGACTTACAAATTGGGCAATCGAACTCAGCGAATTCGACATTCAATACAAGCCGAAAGTAGCAATGAATGGGCAAGCCGTGGCCGACTTCATTGCTGAAGTGACACCACAAGCCGATCTAATGACTGAGCATGCTATCGAGCCTATTGAGGAATCGATGGCCGCTTCTCTCGAGTCAGCGTCCGACCCAATCCCCTGTAAGCTGTATGTCGATGGCTCTTCCAACTCTAAGGCAAGCGGGGCAAGAGTCGTCTTGAAAACTTCCGATCAAACCTACATGCAGTATGCCTTAAGACTTAGATTTCAAGCCTCGAACAATACAGCGGAATATGAAGCTTTATTGCTCGGCCTTCGACTAGCAGCAAGTTTGGGTGTTACTCATCTCAACGTCTTTGGCGATTCACAATTGGTCGTTAATCAAGTCACCGGTGTGTACAGATATGTAAAGAGCAATTGAAAGCATACATGGATAAAGCCAAAGAGTTAATCGATGAATTTCAACAGTGTGTGGTTACTCGGATCCCTCGGACAGAAAACGCCAAAGTCGATCTACTAGCAAAACTAGCCTTTACCGACGAAGACAACATACCTAGGTCTGTTCCAATCGAATACGTCGCTAAGCTGAGTATCACTGACCCGGTTAGCTCGATCGATACATAATTGATTCGGAACCTACTTGGCTCGACCTGATCGTCCGATATCTCGACAATGGAGAGTTGCCCAAAGATCGTGCCGAGGCTCTACGATTGAAGATCCGAGCTTCCTGCTACACCATTCTTAACGGGACGCTATATAAAAAGTTTATATGCTCCGTTATTACAATGCATAAATCCCGATAAAGCCAACTACGTACTACGAGAGATCTACGAAGGGATCTGTGGAAACCACTCAAGAGGGCGATCACTCGCGCACAAGGTCTTACGTAAAGGATACTACTGACCGACCATCCAGCACGACGCTCGTAAGCTCGTCCAAAGATGTGACAAATGCTAACGGTTCACGGCCATTCTAAGGTAACCCTCGGAGGAGCTGACTCCTATGACCGGTCCTTGACCCTTTGCACAATAGAGAATTGACATTATTGGACCACTCCCTATGGGGAAAGGCCAGACCAAGTTTGTTGTCGTAGCAGTGGACTACTTCACAAAGTGCGCTGAAGCAAAGCCATTAGTGAGGATAACGGAATAGAAAATCACGGACTTTGTATGGAAAAATATTGTCTGTCGGTTTGAGATACCTCGGACTATTATTACTAACAATGGGAAGCGGTTCGACAATAGGAGATATCGAGAGATGTGCGATAATCTCGGGATCAGAAATGTGTACTCATCGCCCTATCATCCTCAGACGAATGGACAGGTTGAGGCGGTCAATAAGATCATCAAACAGCATCTTCGAACCAAGCTCGACCGAGCTAAAGGAGCATGGGCTGAAGAACTCCCGAAGATACTGTGGGCATACCGAACCATGGTTCGAACCGCTACAGTAGAAACTCCTTTCTCCATTGCTTATGGATTGGAAGCCATCACCCCAGTCGAGATCAGGTTGCCTTCAGCCTGAGTCAATTCGTTTAATGAAGAGGATAATGAAGAACTCTTAGCCCTCGGACTTGATCTTGTAGATGAATAAAAGGAAAGAGCTCGGCTACGAATGATGGCTCGGCAGCAACAAATAGCTCGGTTCTACAATGCCCGAGTCAAGGTTAGGCGTTTTCGAGTTGGGGATAAGGTCCTCTTAAAAACGTTCCTCAATACCAAGGAAATTGGTGCGGGCACACTGAGACCCAATTAGGAAGGACCCTATGTTGTCTCAAGCACCATTCGACTTGGAACGTATCGATTAGAAGACCTAATGGGCGATTGCTACCTCACCCTTGGAATGCCGAGCATCTAAAGATATACTACCCTTAGGCCAGCCAATTTAATATGTAAGAAGACTCAAAGATGGCAAGCATGTAAATTGAGTCAAAATGAATAAAAGGAAACCAAAGTATATTCATTCATCAATACATTTGTTACATCGAGTTACATCTTACTTCAACATTACATCGATGGAGTAAAAGGGTTAAAGGCAAAAGAAAGATTGGCCGTGACGTGCAAGCCTCTTCCGTGCAAGCCTCTTCCTCGGTTGTAGATATTCTCGAGCCTGTCCTGAAGCTTGGTCTGCTTAAAGTGCTGGTGTGAGTGCCAAAAATCAAGCTCCAAGGATCATCAGGAGCTAACTCAGGAGGTGGCTCAGATTCACTACTTCGAGCAACCTCTGGAGCTGCCTCGGACTTGACCTCGATACCAGCCGCAGCATCAGCAGACCCGCAGCCTCAGACCCAGAAGCATCTTCTTCAAATCCTGAGAGATCAAGGTCTGGAAAAGATTGCTTCATCAGCTGGATACAAGCTGTATACCCACCCTGATACAAGTGGTCCCTCTCATTTGAAAACTCTTGGGACTTAAGAAAGGCCTTTATGGCTTGGTCCTTGGCCTCATCTTTAGCCTGCTTAATGGTTGCCCCGGCCTCAGCCTTGACCCTGGCTAACTTATCCCCGCAAGAGGCATGAGCTTGAAGGGCTCGCCGACTCTCCTCTTGAGCCTCTTTCAGTAGTAAGGCCACGCAGGTACACTCGGCTTTGGCATCCTCAGCAGCCTTTCTGGCAAGACCCAAATCGCCCGATAGAAAGCCGACCCGAGTCATAGCGCCTTCAACCTGTGCTTCTAGCTCAGTGACTCGCTTCTTAGCGTTAGCAAGATCCGAGCTACCCTTAAGCATGCAAGGGGCAAACTGCAAAAAAAAAAAAAAAAAACTTGAGGTCAGAACTAAGTCGCCAAGACGAATGTGAAGCTACTTAAGATAGTAAAGACAAAAGACGTTATCTCAAGCAGCACCTTCGCCGAGTGAGCAAGAACTCGCCTCGAGGGGGAGCTATGGAGGCCAGCATAATCCTTCTCTCCCCCATGAGAGATGGCCCAAGGGACCATAGTCGACACATCGCGTTTAAGGGGCGAAGGCTCTTGTTGAGTCATCTTCCCCCCTGAGGTCTCCCCTCTCTGCTCCTCTCTCAGTTCCGAAACCTACTCTGCAACGGGTCCTGGCTAAGGAGCCAACTGGGGATCAGCAAGAACTGTGTCCACCTCTTCCGCCCTCTCTTCTGGGTCAGAGAGTATGACCACGGTCGGCATAACTGGGGCAGCGGTGACCGGGGCGGATGGCCCCTTAGCCTTTGGAGCGGTCTTCGGTTTCTTCGAAGGCCGAGTCTCCGACATAAGCGCCGACCTCAGAGGAGCCTTCATCTTGGAAGCTGGTTTCAAAAGGGGCCGAGCTTCAGCCATCTTTGTATCAGACTAAGCACAGAGGTAAATAGAATCTAGGAAGAATGCGTCAGAACAACTAGGGGATACCTGTCACGGTCAAGTCTAAGCCCGAGAGAAGAAGACGCTTTGGTTGAAGAAGTGTCTTCCAAGACCGATCCTTTGGACTTAGCGCCTTTAAATCCTTGATCTGAGCTAGAGCACCGGCTTCTAGCTTCGGCCTTTTCTTGGGAATATCTACGGAACACATTCAGTCAGACTTAGAAATATCATAGCCAGAAAATACAGAGAAAGGACATGTCGAGTCACCTATTTTAGAGAACGCCCGAAGAACACGAGGTTCGAAGAGTCCAGACTCGGCAGTCTCCCAACGACCGTAAGCCCAGAACCATCTCTCTCTAATATTTGTTGGAGGTAGGGGGTCGGTTATTAAAGAACCGCCCTTGTTCCGCCAATCGTACAAGAAGTACCAGCCGGGCTGTCGAGGGTTTAGCCGTACTTAGTACAGATAGAGGAACTTATCGATAGTCAGTGGGTGTTGTTTTGTCTCAGTCCATAGCACCGAACACCCGAATAAGTTCCTCCACCCGTTCGAAACTATCTGCCCAGGAGCGATTTGGAGTCGGGAAAGAAAATCCCGAGCAACGGGTTGAAGGGGCAGACGCAAGCCACATTGCATAGCGACTTGAAAAATCGTGACCATCCCAGCAGGAGGTTGGTCGGGTAATTCACTCGGGAGGGGAAGACAAAGAATAACTGAGTCGAGGACATGGTACTCGACTTGAATTCTGTCCAAGTCCGCCTTAGTTAAGACCGAAGGGACCGGACCCCTCTGCTTGTCTCCAACCTCCCCTCCCTCGGCAGCCTCCCCTTCCTCGTCTACCAATTCAACGGCTCGTGCCGATCCTTTAAGAGGAACCAACTCAGTGGTTTCCTCAAACTCCTCATCCTCTTTCTCTAAGTCTTCCCTAGGAGGATTAGGCCTCCTAGGGGCAGTCATCAGTGATACGCCATCGCCAGAAGGACTTGCCGAAGCAGGACACTCCGTTGAAGTCCCAGACACTCTTTCAGAGAACTAGAAAGCTTCATTGGTGCCAATCGCTATCTCCGTTAACAATGAGGGTGATTCTGAGACATTCCAAAGATGTCTCGTTTCGTCCTCATCACCGGAAATCCCCTCCCGGGGACTTGAAGCAGCATTGCCATTAAGAATGAAAAGGAAATGGATGGAGAGAAAACTCACCGGAGAGGTGAAACGCACACAGACGGGGAAGCAAAAAGGAAAAAGAAGATGAAAACTGTGGGGAAAATGGCGATAACGAAGAAGAAATCGGGAGAAGAAGGAGCTAACGTGCGAAAATGGGGAAGAGGCGTCCCGCTCCTCCTTTTATAGCCCTGCCACATAGCAAAAGCATTTAAGGAGGAGTCAAATCGAAGCCTGTTTCGACTCCTTTGCCCGACATGTGTCGCACGCCGACTGACGCCATCATCGCCCTCTCCACATGTCTAGCGCTGATAAGCGGGAAAAATGCTCTGACGGCTGTTCACTCGTGCGGCCTCGAGCAACGGACCGACACGCGTTAAGAACGACCTAAAGAGTATTAAATGCTCCATCATAACCCCGGTCTCCAGTGCAAACGACCTACATATTTGTTACTCATCAACGTCAACACCGTTGACACGAAGAGTAAGGGGGCTTACTGTTGGGGAAAAATATGATAAGTCCAGAGACCCGGTTATGGAATGGACCAACTCTACTGACACTGCCCGGGGGTCCGGGGCAACAGGTTGGACCGAGACTAGACGAAGCCTAAAGGAGAGACTTTGCTAGGATTACAGGAAATGAATCCTGATCGAGACTTAAAGAACCAAGAGGCATAAGCAAAATATATAAGACGCATAAAGTTGACTCGAATTACAAGCTAGTCACTTCTAAAGGGGACCAATTAAGGTCCGAAGGCTAGAAGTCACCTGACCGACCATAAAACTGACTCATATTAGGTCAGTTATAGTATCGGCTATTGGAGTAAGAATGAGAATCAGTTATAGACCGACTCTGTTTCATTTGAAAGAAGGCAAAAAGCCCTATCCTTGCAGCTAGCCGAGACTTATCTTTTACTAGAGTCGGTTAAGGCCGAGCCGAGCAACAGAGAGATGGTGTAAACATAAATACCATCCTAAAAATCTTGTAAAAGGATTCCCGACCCCAAAAACCTCGGGATCGGGAAGTATCTGTAAACAGATTGCAATCAAATCAAATCTCCGAGATTATCGGCAGAGCATCTCTGCACGACGGGACCTCTCATCCCTATAAAAGAAGGACATCTCCAAAATAAAAGGTACGCAGAAAACACCTCAAAAAGACCTTCTTTCTTGTCCAGTCACTGACTTAAGCATCAGAGGTTCCCCGGCTTTAGCCAAGGTCCCCTTTTCATCTCCCTTATGTGGGTGGAGACAAGGAAGGAGGTGCATCAGGTTTTTTGCATCAACAAGAATAATCACATGTATTTGGTTAGGTTAGGTTAAGTTGGGTTGAGGGAAATTATCGGTTAGGTCTACTTGAGGTTGGGTCGGACTTGAGTTGACCATCTACTTGACCCGTCCTTCTCAATTTGACAAATGCACTTTTTCATATTCCCCAGCTATTTAATTTCATGCTGTCCTTGGTTTCTTCTTTCCCGGCCTTGCACATGGAATACATTAATTCAAATTAAAGTAATAAATTGGAGCCCACTTCCGCTAGGTGACATTGCCTGAACAATCACATCCCCCTATCTGAGAAACTTTTTTTTATTGAATTTGGATTAGTAGATATTTTTCGTTTTCAACCGTCTAATAAATGTCCACAATCCAATAGTTAGATAATCAAATATTGTAACTTTGGATTTATAATACATCTAAAATGGGACCAGCAATTTGGGCTCCACCACCTTTTCAAGTTCGAAGTAATTAAGAAGTGCGTGAGTATCATCCAGTGTACTTTGCAAGAGTATCAAAGCTTTTCTCAAAGATGTTTGTGGCGTTGTCGTAAGGCTCGGACAACTTACAGAGTACGCTTGTGATGACACTGATCCGCATTTTTGCAAAGCATGCATAGATTTTTATTTCTGAAAAATGGGTCCCGCTCTTCACTAATCCAAGCCGTTCATCTCTTTGGTCCATAGTGGATGTGCTTAAAAAATATTCCTGATTTGAAGATCTCATCCATTGATATTAGGAACATTTCTCACTTTGAATTATCAACCAATGTTGTTTTTCAACTCCCATCCGTCTATCTATACGACCAAAATCAAAATGTAATTAGTATCTTCTCATCCAAGATTTTTAAGTGGTCCATCAAAGTGGGGCACAACAGAAAAAAACGTCTATATTTAAAACCATGGCCCACTTGTCAGAGTCAAAAGCAGGAAGCGGATTGCCTGGAAATGGATTGGCTACTCCCTCTGCCACCAGCCAATGGCTGATGGTCGGTGCTATGTGGACCCCAACGTGATGTATGTTTCTCATCCTTGCCGTCCATCTATTTTTCTAGATCATTTTATAGTATGAGACTAAAAATAAGGTATATCCAAATCTCAAGTAAACCACGTTACAGGAAACAGTTTTGAATGAACATTGACCATTAAAAATTTTTTGGGGGCCATAAAAGTTTCGGATCAAGCTGGTCTTTGTTTTTTCCCTTCATCTGGGTCTGTATGACCTAATCAACAGATTAGATTTCAAATAAACAGTACAGTGGGCCTTAGAAGGATTTAAATGGTGGATATCCAATCACTATTGTTTTCCTGTGGTGGGGTACACCTGAGATTTATATCCATTTTTTGGATTAAGCCTAAAATGATCTGTAAAAATGGATCAACGGAATGGATGAAACACATACATCATGGTGGGTCCCACAGAGAACCAACCAGCAGCCACGGGGCTGGTGGCAGAGGGAGTAGCCAATCCGTTTCCGGATTGCCTAGTGTACTGAGAAAAATCTGTGGGGCCCTCCGAGATGCGTGCGTTTTATCCCAACCGTCCATCCATCTTAACAACTCATTTTAAGGCATGAGTTTACAATTGAATGATATCCAAATCTTAAGTGGACCACACCACAGGAAATAGTGGGAATTGAATGCCTACCGTTCAGATTTCACTTAGACGTTGGTTTCTTCTTTCCCGGCCTAGCACAGGAAATGCATAAGTACAAATTAAACTAATAAATTGTAGAACCCGCTAAGTCACATTGCCAAAATTAGATGGGCCGAACAATCCCAACCTCTGATTTGAGAAACTCGTTTGTGGAATTTGGACGAGCATTGAATGTTTTTAATTTTCAACCGTCTAATAAATGTCCGCAATATGATCAATTAATGTAACTTTAGGTTCATAATACATCTAATCTAAAATGTGACCAGTGATTTGGGCTCTGTCATCTTTTCAAGTTCTAAGTAATTAATAAGTGCCTGAGCATCATCCATTGTAGTCTGCAAGAGTATCAAAGATTTTCTCAAAGACGTTTGTGGCATTGTCGTAAGTCTTGGACAACTTCCAGAGCACGCATATGACGACACTGATTGCATTTTTACAACCCACGCATGGTTTTTCAATTCTGAAAACCGGGCCCCACTTTTCAATAATCCAAGCCGTTCATCTCTTTGGTCCATAGTGGGGGGAGAGATCCTTAAAAAGTATTCACTATTGAAGAGTAGGACCATTTTCACTTCTATATATCCGTCTATCTGTACGCTAGAAATCGAAAGGTCCGTATCTTCTCATCCAGGATTTTTAAGTGGTCCATCAAAGTGGAGAACATCAGACAAACCTTCTATATTGAGAACCGATTTTTAAGTGGTCCATCAAAGTGGAGAACATCAGACAAACCTTCTATGATGAGAACCATGACCCACTTGTCGGAATCGAAAACGTTGCTTGAACAGTTCAGGATTGCGTACTGAGTAGGTCAGTACGCTACAGCGGACTGAGTAGAAGTCTGTGTGGCTCACCTTGATATATGTGTCTTATCAACACCGTCCATCCGTTTTATCAAAGCATTTAAGGGCAATATCCCCGAATTGAATCATATCCAACATACAAATGGACCACACCATAATAAATAGTGGAACTGTGAAGGCTTACCGTTGAAAACTCATTGAGGACCACAGATATTTCTGTTTTCCATTTATCCGTGTCTGTGTGACCTCATGAATAGATGGGATGACAAATAAAAATCACTATAGGCCCTAAGAAGATTTCAACGGTGGACAGACATCATTATCCTCACATTTTCCCGATGTGTGGTCCACTTGAGTTTTAGATATCCTGCCCTAAAATGATAGGAAACATGAATAGACGGTGTGGATGACACATAGATCCACGGTAGGCCTCCACGGAGTTTACTCAGTACGGCAGGCAATTCGCTTCCACTAGACATTACAAAACGCGTGCTCGTATCATACAAGTCGCATGAGATTTCCGAATTCCATGCGTGTGGAAACCCTCAATCCACATTCAACCACACGTGCCAGGACACGTACTCGATATCTGAGCTTTCCATCATCTGAGCTGCTTTCTTTATAGCAATGTGGTCTTAAAAGTAAGGCCATTTCAGATTTCAAGTGGGTCACAAGATACAAAACAAATGGACGGTTAAAAAGATAACTGCTTTAGAGGAAAAACTTTGATACTCTGGCTGAGAGAGATGGATGATACGCAGTCGCAGATAAGCTACAAAGAAATTGTATCGTCGCATATGAGTGAGTCAACTGAAAGGATCTAAATTATGGTTGCCAATTAAGATGCAGCATGAATAAAATTGAACGGTAGATATTCATTGGACGGTTAAAATTTAAAAAATTCAACGGTGCTGTTTCAAGATACAAGTGTCCTTCAACCAATGTGATTTATGTTTTAATTTGAGTTAAGAATCCCACGTGTCTAATATCCGTGTGCCCGCGTATCAAGTGTTGCATGCTGCCTGATTATTTTGCGACTCCGGGTACAACGGTAGAAGTGAAACGGACGCCAATTTTTGCAACCCGCCTAACCAAAAGCTCCGTGGGGCCCACCATAACGTCCGTAGTGTATCCACTCTTTCCATCCGTTGCGGCCGTTCGTATTATGTTGTAGTTCAAAAAACAGTTAAAATCAAAGCTCATGCGGGCCACACTCCAAAAAAATAATAGTGGGAATTGAACGCACACTGTTGAAACCTTCACAGGGCATTGGAAGTCTTTGGATGAAGAGAACGCGGTTTGGCTCGTGACCTGAACACCATAAGCTAGGTGGTAGGGTTGTACATCGAGTCGAACCGAGTTGAGTTGGCCTCAGCTAGGCCACTAGCTTACCTTAGCTTGAACTCGGCTTGGCTTGGTCCTTGGGCCTGATTGGCCAGCTCGGCTCGATTTGGTCAACGGCTCGGGCCGAGTTTGAGCCAAAATCGAGCCAAGTTCACTATTGAGGCATTTTCACGGACACTTGAACTACACCTTCAAAATCTCACTGTATTTGAGATAACAACAATAGTTTTACAAGTATTTTATCAAATGTCTTCTAAGCAACATAAAAATCAAGAAAAAAAGGGTATTAGTTTCATATACATACCTTCCATCACTGGCCACACTTCTTTAAGTCCTTTCATCAAACACTTGGTGAGCAACATCAATATCAAAGTAACCGAGTCACCGAATTGGTTCGATCCAAGTCGAGTCAAGCTGGGGCCAGCTCGAACTCAGCTCAAACTCATTTTCGAGCTAAAAAAATCAACTCAATTCAGCTTGAACTCAATTTCGAAAAAGGAAATGAATTGGCTAAAGAAAAAAATACGAAGAAATGGAATTTAAGGCAATATATATTATTTATATTTAATTTTAAAGGTATATTAGTCGAGCTCAGATCAAATCAAGCTCTGCACGATTTTTTTTCAAATTGAAAAAGCGGCTCGACTCAACATGAACCCAACTTTCAATATGAGCTGGCCCGAGCCAAATCAATTATGCATAGAGTGTACACAAACCAGTTAGCTCGGTTAGCTCACTCGACTCAACTCGAAAAAGCTCAATTTGAGTCGGTTCGAAACTAAGTTCGAGCCGAGTCGAGTTGATTTTTTGAGCTCGTAAAAATTTCGAGTCGACTTCGAGCTTGCCCGAGCTCAACTCGACTCAGATCGAACCCCAACTCAAATTAAACTCTGATCGAGCCAGTTCGGTGACTCGGTTATTTTGATATTGATATTGCTCAGCAAGTGTTTGATGAAATGACTCAACGAAGTGTCGGCTGGTGGCGAGGAAGGTGTGGATATGAAACAAATACCCTCGTATATTGATTTTTATGTTGCCTATTGGGTGTTTGTTGAAATACCTATAAATCGATGTTGTTATTTTACATTCTATGAGAAATTAAAGGTGCATTCCATGTGTTTGAGAAAATGCCGCAGATGCTCGATGTTGGCTCAAATTGGCCCGAGCCGGGTTCGAGTTGGGGTCAACTAGTGGCCGAGTCGAGTTGAGCTGTACTAAGCTTGACTCAGTTTGACTCGTGTACACATCTAGTCACATGTAACCGAGTGGAGGAGAAACACAAATATCTACTTATTTAAAAACTTTTTAGCCCCTTACAAAAAGTTCAATCATGACTGTTTCTTATGGTGAGGTCCACTTAATATTTGAATGTCTCAAATTTGTAATGATGTCTTAAAATGAGCTGACAAAATAAATGAATGATGTCACATACATCATGGTGGGGCCACGGAGCTTGGATACCAGCTAGTTCGCTAATGTTCGGGTCACCAGACAAACCGCTTCCGCTGATAAAGGTGATATCACCTTTTTTTTTTTTTTTTTCCTATTAGCTTGTTAGTACACCCCGCTATCAGTTCACAGTTCACTGTTAAGGGTGTACACGAACTAGAGCTGGGCATCGGTTCGGATCGGATTGGGTTGGGTCCAACTCGATTCGATCCGAAATCTCACTGGCCTGATCCGAACTCGATCCGATCCGGGACCGAGTCCGGGTCACCTGACTCGAATCGATCCAATGCATGGTTGGCTTGACCCGAACCGAGTCTGACTCGGTCAAGGAAACCGAGTAAGATTGGGTTGGATGCAATTCAGATCACATGAATTAATCCAACTGTTTCACGTGGTGTGGTTTACTTCAACCTTCAATATACTTCCTTTCTATGCTCAAGGCCTAAAATAATATCTAAAAATGGATGAACGGCTTAGATAAAACATATACATCAAGGTGGGCCCCACATGGCTCTGAAAGAATTATCTGTCTACCGTATGCATGCTTTTATGGGACGTGTTCTTAGTGTTGACGTGCAGTGCACGAAAGTGCAGTGACGTACTTTTCACGCAAGTGCCGCTGTGCACACTGCATTCCTGACTTGATCATGGGGTATGTGTTATATCCAAACCGTCCATCCATTTGGCGAGCTCGTCTTAAGGCTTGAAACAAAAAATAAGACAGATCTAACTATCAAGTGGACCGCACGAATTGTTTAACGGTGAAAATCATTCTCTGCTGCTAGTTGTGGTGTGGTCCAGATGATCTTTGGATATTATTCATTTTTTGGATAATGCTCTATAATGATCTCTAAAAATATATGAACAGTGTAGATATAATAAATACATCACTGTGGGGCCCATATAACTTTGATCTCCTTTGAACTGTTCGTACAACTTGAAGCTTGAGGAGTGCCACTACTAGTCTTCGCAAGCAACACATACCTACAGTTCGTACTTTTTGTTTTTCTTTCTTTTTGAAATTTTCAAAGAAAAAAGCTCTAGTGCTCTTAGAGAAATATAGGGTACATTGATCTTAGTTGCATCGTGTTAACTTGGACTGTTTAATAGATCGATCCAAGCTGTCCATTAAGTCTAGAACACATTTCAAGTACTACCATTGAAAATCTGCTTCTGGCTCTCTTTTATTGTACTGAGTAAACTCTGTTGGGGGCCACCGTGAAAATGCATGTGGTTTATCCACTCCGAATCGGATCGTATCGGATCGGTCCGAGTAGGTATGGATCTGAACTCGACCTGAAAAACTTTCGGATTTGGACTGTCCTACTTGATCCGCACCGATCCAGGCCGTTGGATCAGGTCAAGATTGCCCAGCTCTAACACAAACCGAGCTAGCTCAATTAGCTCACTCAACTCGACTCGAAAAAGCTCGATTCGACTCGGTTTGAAGCCGAGTTCAAGCCGAGTCGAGCTGATTTTTTTAGCTTGAAAATGAGTTCGAGCAAGCCCCAGCTCGACTCGACTCAGATCGAATACAGCTCGAATCGAACTTGGATCGAATCCAGCTCGAATCGATCTAGTTCAGTGACTCGGTTACTTTGCCATTGATGTTGCTCACCAACTGTTTGATAAAATGACTCAATAAAATGTGGTTGGTGGCAAAGAATGTTTGGTAAAGGTAACTGCAACGTGAAGTAGTACAATAGCTACTCACACTAGCTTCTTGTTGATAAAAAACTAGATAAGTTTTTTATTTGATTGCCATTGTTGATGATGTATGACAAGGAAGGTTTGGTACAGGCAACTGCAACGCGAAGCAGTGTAATAGCTATCCACACTAGCTTCATATGACTGGTTTTAACTGCAACAATTACTCACCCTGATAGCAAAAACAGTCCTATACCCAATTCAAAGGTGATGAGAACCACAACAACATAAGCTTTTAAGAGAAATTTGTGATGTGGATTTTCATAAACTCTGATGGAAATACCTTTTTTCTCTTTTTTTTTTTTTTTGTTTGTTTGTTTTTTTGTTACTTAGAAGGTGTTTGATAAAATACCTGTAAAATTATTGCCTCTGTATATAAAATAGTGAAATTTTGAAGTTGCAGTTCAGGTGTTTGTTGAAATGCCTCAATGGCGAATTTGGCTCGAACTCGGCCTGAGCTAGCCGAGCTGTTGACCAAACTAAGCTGAGCTGAGGTCAGCCAGTGTTCGAGCCGAGCCAAGCTGGCCTCAGCTCGTCATACACCCAAATCACTGTTAGCCACCCCCACTAGGGATCGATACCAAGACGTCACTGTTGAAATGGGGTATCTTTCACTCACTCTACCACTTAGCTATGGACCAGGGTGTTAAAGGTGATATCACCTTCCCACCGCCTGAGTTATGGATATATATCATAAGATTGAGGTCACGCGACGGATGAAAAGTCACACGGTCATGTTGGCGGGCCCCACCGAGCTTTCAGTTACACGGCTCCGTGTTACAGGGTTTGCCTCAAGAGATTCGCGTCCAAGCGAAACAGCCTGATTCTTCTTGGAAGGCGCTGGCGAGACTACGCTTCGCACCGCATACTGCGTACTGTATACAACTTTTTCGCGTCGGAAGAGTTCACGTGCATTAGATCCATACCGTCCTTCAGGTGGGCCACATATTTTTAGCATTAAAACCAAATGTCACACTGATATAAAACTCAGATCCGCCTCACAATGGGAAATAATGTAAAATCATGCATAAAACTTTCAAGTTATATGATTCTGTCCACTTAAACTTCAGAACATCGTGATTTTTGAATATTGTTTCCATCATAGTTATTAGTATCAGATGAACAGATTGGATTTAATATATAAATAACATCGGCTCCACACTCAACTAATGGTTGGCTTTCCATATCAAATATTCCCAACGGTGTGGCCTACCAGAGTTTTTGATCTAAATGATTTTTGGATCCGAAGGTAATAATGGGGCACGAAACATGATGGACGGATTGGATCTCATGTTGGTTGTCCCTTGTATGCCTCCCCGTTACCAGTCGCACGCCCCCACATGTCTAGTCAGATTAACGCGGGTCTACTTTTTAAGAAGTTATACGATACTCAGATTGCCCATGACACTTGATACGCAGGCACTCGGGTAGTTGTACACGTGGTATATATTGACCCAAGTTAAACCGACTAAATTATGGAAACCACTTTCGCTAAGGCATCATCCTAAATCAGATTTCCTAACTTTTGATGGACACTTGTTTGTGGCAGTAGGATAACTGGAATTTTCATTTTTAGCTGTCCAATAAATGTCCGTAAATCCGATAGTTAGATAATTAAATGACCGTAAAGTTTTGTTCACAGTGGATGCACACTGGTTAATATAATTTTGACGGTTTAATTTGACTCACTTGTAAGCCAAGTATGCAATTTCTAAGTGCATGCGTATCAACTATCCACGTCTGTCAGAGTATCAAACCTTTTCTTTTAGGCGGAAATCTCAGATACCGCGCAAGTGTTCCGTACAGGCACACGTGCCTGCGTGTGGAGGGGCATGGGCTCCACACGCGTGCGGAAGCCGCAAGCGTCAGTCGCGCGTATAAAAGCAAGGAAGAAAAACGCCCCTCTTTCCATTTCGTCATTTTCCAATGGCGGGGGTTGCTGCGGCAGCCGCAGATCTTCTCCTCTTCCTACCCCAACAGGAAGAAGAAGAAGAAGATCCTGAAGATGTCATTGGAGCCACAGATTCCATTCCCTTCTGGTCCACCGACTTCGATCACGACGAGATCTACGTCCCAGATCCATTCTCCCCCGATTTCCATGATTTCCCTCCCTCCCAACCCCCCTCCAACCGCCACCCCATTCTCATCTCCGATACAAGCGACGAAGAGGACATCGATATCGATATCGACACCGGCATCCGAGAATTTAAAGAATCTGGCTCCGATTCCGATTATTTAGACGGTGGAGATGAAGAAGAGGAGGACGAAGATCAGGTAAGTCTCATCTTTGATCTATTCGATCGGTGCCCGCAGCAAATCCAAGCCGTTGATCATGATTCTGTTATGAGCCCGTTCCCGGAAATGAATGAACCCGTTGATGTTATGATTGGTGAGGATTTCGGGGACGAGTTCTTCATCGGCCAGCGGAATTCGGTGTCTGAACCTGGGGAATCGTCTGGGGTTCTTGCTGTTGAGCCGGACGGTCTCCGGATTGTTGGGATCGGATCGGATTCTGATTCGGATAACTGCCCGATGGTTGGGGCGAATTGGAATTCTGATGGGGAAGATGCGCCAGAGCGGATTGACGATGATCTGGGTCTTCCACTTTGTTGGGATTGCCTCCGGTTGGACGATCGTCGGGATATGGTGGAAGATTTTGAGTGGGAAGAAGTGGATGGGCGGGCCATTTACGAGCGCGAGCCTCTTAGTGTGGTGATTGATGCGGAGCTGGACTCCCAGTCAGATTCGTCTCTGGCACGATCTGATCAGGAGACGGCACAAAATCTTGATTGGGAAGTTCTTTTGACAATCAATCGCTTGGAACGGACCACCATTGTTGAACATGAAGCTGAATGGCCCGAATCCTATCTGGGTGATCATGATGATGAGTACATTTACACAACTGAGTATGAGGTGCTGTTCGGGCAGTTTGCTGAGACTGACAATCCAGTGAAGGGCAGTCCTCCTGCTGCAAAATCCTTCATCGAGAATCTACCATCAGTTGTCCTGACGAAAGAGGATGTGGAGAACAACAATGCCATTTGTGCAGTTTGTAAGGATGGGATATCGGTGGAGGAACAAGTGAAGCGGTTGCCATGCTCGCATCATTACCACAAGGACTGCATTTTTCCATGGCTGAAGATTCGGAACACGTGCCCAGTTTGTCGGCATGAATTGCCCACGGACGATCCTGATTACGAGCGGTGGAGAGCAGAACGTCGCACAGGGGATTTTCGGGCCAGGTACGAGTTTGAAATGTTTCCTGAACTGTAGATAAATTTCTGAACCTAGATGTGATAATGGTGGTTTTCTATTAATGTGGTAGTGAGATTGAGAAATTGTAATGTTAGGATTTTTGTTTCATATTGAATCATTTGTATGTTAATGGTTGCTTGTGTTTGCACCTATCTTTTGAAGTTGAATTTGGATTTGAAAGATTAAGCAATGATCTAGTGCAAATTCTTCTTACTATACTAACGGTGCAGATTCTTCCATGGGGCCCAGGTTGTGCATTGAACGATGTGAGATTGTGAATGTTCACTTTGATAATAAAAAATTGTTGCTTGTCTGTGCCGCCATCTTTCAAAATTGAATGTGAAGTTGAAGGATTAAACAACTATCTGGTGTGAATACTTCTACAGCGCAAATGCCTTCGGGGCCCAGGTGGACCCACGTATGAGCCTGGTGAACCATTGAATAGGAAGGGTGCACCATGGATCACACATAATCCTAAAATTACCTTGATCGAATGATAAAAGTTATCTGATTAAGGGTCTGCCAATCGAATGGTTTAACCCTTTCTGCTACCTCATTTTGCATGAACTTCATCAGATGGACTTGATAATCTGATATTCTCATCATGCTGATTTTCGTGCGGTGTGCAATAAATTGTGGTTTTACCAGAAGAAAGTAAAATTTCAGACTGGATCATTGCACTTGAAAGATTTCCATGGCGTTGTTTTGGGTTAGTGGTTTTTTTTTTTTTTTTTCCTTTTTATAAAGAGAACTGAAAATTTGTTAGAAACCCCGCCAGAAAATGGGGAAAGAATACAATCCGACGCTAGGTCAAAAACCAAGCTGAAAGATCAGCAGACTCAGCTAGTTTAACATCAGGGGCCCATTCTGAAACAGAAAATTTCACTAAATAAATGATCTCTTCAACAGAGGGATCCTTGTCTTGAAGGATTTCTGTGGCTTTGTTTTGGGTTAGCTTTTTCTTTGTTTTTGCCTGTTCAAATGGATTCATATTTTCGTGAATGATACTTTCATGGTACCTCTGGTGACAAATCTGGTCTGGTAAGTTTTGTGGAGGAAGTATGGTCAGGAACAATGTCAATTCTGTACTGAATGTGGAATAGTTGAAATTTTCTGTCATCTGTGCTATTTTGAGGAGAATGGCACTCACTCATTGGGGTGCACGGGGGTCACTCACCAACAAGGACCATCTATGCAAGATCAAGGTTGTTCCTTTGGTCCACCCATCCATGTGGATGTCATTACCTAAAAATCAGGTTGGTCTGCTAATCTCATGGGCCTAATTATTCAAAGAGCCCTCATTTTTTATCAGTCATATTCAAGGAGTCCTTTTTTTTTTTTTTTTTCCAATTATTTTTCATGTTCTGTTCTAGATGATATGGGTAGCGGGGGACTACTCACTTGTGTTTGGTGAATGGGAACTGTTGACCATTTTATAACCATCCATTTTTTTTTTTTTTTTTTTTTCCGTAGGTGTGGCCCATCTCATGAGTGCATGCTGCATTTGGCTTGATTTTTAGGCCAGGGAATTCACAGTGGGCCCACCTGACAAACAGCCTAGCTCTCTACATGCGCTCCATGTTAACACGCATGCCCATGAATCCCGATGTCTCAGTCTTGTTAGCAGGCCTATATAGAGTTAGTCTCATGTCAACCCCAGTCATGTTCGATACAGTTATGCTGTGTTTTTGCTAACTTTATCGTATTTCAAACCCTTAAAATGGTTTTATTGTATAGTCTTTATGACACTAGGGTGGGATTTAAATTGATGAGCTGCAGGATGAAAGTAGAGGGAAAAGAAATTAGTGCAAAAGCTTCTTGAGTAGCATCTTATGCCCTTTTCTTTTTCTCTAAGAAGGGAACAATCATAAATACATTCCCATTCTTTACTAGCAGTGTGTGTTCTGAGATTGAGATCTATGAATTTGAAAGTGTGAATGGGATAAGTATTTTTTTTTCGCCTAAAAAAATGGAATAACTATTTTTTCAGGAGCTTTCCGTGTCTTTTTCTTTCTCTATTTCATTTTTAACAAATAAAAAAAGACCAACTAGAATCAGTTAGCTTTCAAATAATTCATCCAGTTGAAACTGTTCTTAGTCCGTTTTTAGAAAAAATAAAAATAAAAATTAAACTTTAAGTTATTCTATGGAGAATCTATTATGCTGTCAAACATAATTTATTCAATGTAAACAGATTATTAGTTTTCTGTTTGTAATGCTTAATATTTGAATTTAAAGCAATTAAAAAAATTTCTTAGATGTTTGGTTACTGGTTTAAAGAATTTTTATTTTGTTACTTGTTTGGGTCACTGTTAAGATGAGTTATCTGGGCCCACAAATCCAATCAGGTGATCCAAAGATTGGACTGTGGGGCCTTCATGGCTATATTGGCCCATATTGTTTGTGTTGGTCCCATGTTGAACCTGGTACTGTCCGTATTGGCTGATACAAGCCCATACGGGTACTGATTTTTCGTGGATCCCATTTCACCCCTAAAACTATATTTGGTCCGTAGTGGCTGATCTTTTGAACCAGGGTTAAATGATCATATGCACTAACCGGTTGCTTCTTTTAGTGTTTGTGCTAAGGTTTTGAATATTGGTATCAGGAGGTGTAACAGCCGGGCCCTAAAACGATACGATAAAGGGCTTGTCATATCCATATGATATGGGGTTGGCTGTAACAGCTGTAAGTTGGATTAAATATAAAACACTCTCTCTCTCTCTCTCTCTCTACGTTTTCAATAGTGTATCAGAGCATTCTTTGTAAGCATGCTGTCTATCAGCTTAACCTGCTCAAGTCAACCAAATTGGTGTTAGTCAAACTTAAACCAGGCATGATTTGATAGATTAGAGCCATTCTATTAAAATACAATAAGAAGAAGATGAAAGAAAACAAACAGACGTGATAGTTTTGCCTTTTGAGATTTAATGGTTCATTCTGCTTTGTGTCATTGAATCTCACTCAAATCTTGTGTTTTGACCCCAAATAAGCTTAAATCTAGTATAAAATGAATTTTCAAACTCTGTTCATCATTGGAACGAAGAAACAAGTGAAGAACTAGATAAAAGTTGTACTTTTTTATTATTTATTTTTTAATTTATCTAATAAAAAAATATTACCTGATCAGCAAATTATCTGAATACCTGACTTCTAAGCAGGTCAAATTCGAATATTACCTTATGCTTATGCACCTACCCGATTAATCCAGGGCATTTTCATGATTTACTTGAATAATGATAATTTTTACCAATATTGTTAAAATCTTACAATTTATGATATACAATTTGAGTCGAATCTTAAGCGAAAACGATTTGAATCCCACCGTGAATACCTTTTTATATAAATCCTATGATCTATGATTTGAAGACTACAATATATGATTCAAATCCCGATTTACAATTCAAATTATACCTGTTCTCTTCTATTTTAAGCTTCACTTGGCTTTCATTTTATGTTTTTAAATTGGTGGAGGCTTTAGGAATTGTTCAGAAAAGGTAAATTATTTTATTTGTTTTTTAAAGGAGATTAAATGATGTATATTCACTTCAACGTTAAATAATGGAGTTTATTTATTATTATTATTATTATTATTATTATTATTATTATTTTTTATGACCTCTTACTTCTTAACCGGTCGAAACACCAAATTGATGTATGACTTATTTGGAACATTTTTATGGATGGTTACGATCATGTTGACTTATGTATTGCGGAATAATGTTTAGAAATCAAAATATCTTTCTTGTTGGTCTATAGCTTCAAATGCCGCTTTTCCAATGTGATTCTATCTTCAAGAAAGGTAACGAGCATAAATTATTAAAGGATCCTTGTATGGGTTTTAAGGTAAATATCTTGAAAGAAAAAAACGAAAGAAAGATAAGAATCCTTTAAGGGTCTGTTTGGAACGTGGGATTAGGTGGTAAGGAATTGCATTTGGTCCCCATGCAAATCCCATTTGACGTTTGGAAACCACAGGAAGGATTGGATTAATTCAGGTATCATATAATCCAGTCCCAACAGTAGATACTGTGGGATTTCTGGTTGATCTTGAAATCCATTACATTTGTGGGCCCCACATTATGCATGTGTTTTATCCACCCCATCCATCCATATGTGGCCCTTACACGTGACATTCAAGTTTTTTTTTTTTTTTTTTTTTAACACACTCACAGACACCGACACACTTGCCACCGTAGTGAGATTTCACCAACTATGGATACTCAACCCTCGAGCTGGTGTTAAAACTCCTGGGAGTACCACTGGAGCAAGAGTAAGGATCCACGTGACATTCAAGTTGCATATGCATACAGGTGACCGGCATCGGTTGTGAAATCTGGTCCTTTGATTACAATTCAATGGTCCAACAAATGCAGGTTTCACTTAATACAGTGGTTTTCTTAGAGGAAGAATTTGATCCCAAACATGGGATTGGATGATCAAAATACCATGGTATTTCCAGACATGCAATCATCGTGCAATAATGGTGTTAATCCTATCTAATGCAATTCCATACCATTTAATCCTTCCCTCCAAACAGGCCCTAACACGATCATGACATGATATTATTTGGTGCATATTGATGGCAAAAGGATTATTGATGAGTTTTTTTTTTTTTTTTTTTTTTTTTTTCTGATTTATTTATATTTTTCATTTTTTTAAAAAAAATTATGAAAATTGTAATATTATGATTTACGATATGATTTGAGATTCGATACGATTCAACCCCTATTATGATTTGCGATACGATAATGATTTTGATAACATTGATTTTTACTAATATATGATATGTTGACTTCTATCGTGTTAACTTGACATTGACATGGATGATGAGATTGATATTTATTTAAATGCTTTAGGATTTGTAGCTTGATATTAGCTAATGATGTTATAGAAATTATATTTTTATTTTAGGAATTTTTGTTAATATTATTACCACCCGTTTGGGAGCTTGGATTTGGAATGCATTGGAATCCGAATCTCAATTACATTGGAATCAAGGTGATTCCAAATCCTCATTTGTGTTTGGTTGAAATGCACTGAAATCCTAATCTTCCGTTTGGAAGCTTGTATTTGGAGGTTATCGGAATTCTTTGGTATATTCACAGGACTTTCGATTTGATTAACTAAATCAGCTTTCATATCGCAAATTAGTATATATGAGATATTGGATAGAATGATTGTATTAAGCCCATTAAAATATATACTTTGGCCAAAAAAGAGGAAATTTCGAGCCTTGGGTAGGCCACAAATGCAGTGATCTTAAACTAGCAACATTCGGATGTTTTAGATCATTCTATTGATGTGATTTTAGTGTTGCAGCCGATAATTGAATTGTTTTGGGTATCATCAGTATGCCATGTGTCCAGTGGATTAGTATCCTAGTGACACCTTTGTTACATGTGCAACTCTCCTACCCTTAAAAAAAGAGGGAAAAAAGGCATTTCCTTTGGATTACATTGGAATATCGGCATTTTGCTGGGATTTCAAAATACACCAAAAGGTAGATTTGAAATACCTCCGATTCCATTTACCTCAAAATATGCCAAATGCAAAAAGTAGCAATTTGGATTTGGAATATGCCCATTTACCGCCAAATCCAAGGTGCCAAACGAGGTGTTAGGTTTTTTTTTTCAATTATATGTTAGCTGGATATTCGATTACGTGACTATCCAACTTACATCTGACTTCTTTGGACAATATCTGAATCCATATCCGTATCTGATGTCCGAGTCGGATACTGGATATGAATACTGCAATATGTGACCCGTCTCTGATCCATTTATGATTTATGGCTCCAGTGAGGCTATGTATCCTTTTTTTTTTTTTTTTTTCCTGTTCATGCTGAATTTCCTGTGATTGTAGATCAAACTGTATCCGATGTCCAAGTTGGATACTGGATACAGATATTGCAATATGTGACCCGTATCCTACCCGTTTACAGCTCTGGTGATTCTCTCCATGTATATCTTTCTTTTTTGCCGTTCATGCTGTTGTTACTGAATTTCCTGTGATTGGATATCAAACTGTGGCACACCATAGGGGGATTTGATTGCCAATTGCTCCATATTCATACCCTCTTTATTGATCTTGCTGCTTCACTTAGATTGAATGTTCCTCACTACTGTAGAAGGGGCACTAGAAATCAGGACTTTGTGCCCATAATTTTGTGGTACCTACCAAAATTTCAGATTTTTTCCAATCATCGAGGGAGGCAACAAGTTCTATCATCTTCATTAATTAAAAAAATATGAGTTTCAACATCTCTCTTTTTTCATTGGGGGTTTCAGTAAAGAAAAGCACAATGATAACTTGATCCCGAAAAAACAAAAACAAAATGGAATAACCCTAGTTGGACTCTGGGGTAAGAGTAAGGATGAGGGATCCTCCTTTCCCAAGTCTGTACAAGTTTTATTGGGATTTTGAACTTTAAAAGTTATAAGTCATTTAGAATTATTTTTATTTTTTGTTCTTTCTTTTTACAAATCATGTCAGTTGGTCAACAAATTCAACTTGTGATATTGTTAGGGAAGTATTTTAACATGATTATACCTATGAGCAGTGACCAATCCCCGATATTATCCGCATCTCCAGCTCGACGGTATCAATTATACTGGTAGCGATACCAATAACACTGGTGGTAACGCTATGAATAACACTGATAGTCTCAGAAATTTCAAGTATCGGCGATTTATCACTAAGTATTGCCAATATTTTTGACTGTGTAAGTTCCAGGTGTCACTTGTTTCACCAACATATCGATATTGCCAATATTTTTGATAATGTTGCCAAAAAATCTATTTATTAGAAAAAAAAATTCATTTCAAACTTTTTTTAAAAATTTTTATATGGGCACATGGCTGTGTGCTGTGTTCAAATTCAATGACAATGTCAATCATACCACGATATTATTGTTATTGCAACATAGGCGATATTGAGACCACGATATTTCATTTCCTTTCTAGTTGTCAATGATTTCTTGGCAAAATATCATATGTTGTCGATATTCTGAAATATCGTTGGATGTTTGAATGGAAGGTTGGCTGGATAGATGGGATGGTTGGATGGATAGATGGGATGGTTAGACTGGTTTCTTACGACAAAACATGCTTTTAGGCCCCCATTAAATGGAAACTTATTAGACATGCATTCTTTTTACAAAATTTTGATTCCTAAATATGTAAATATGCATATTTTAACATCTCCTGAAGTTTCACTAAAAGATTTCACCATTTCCCCCATGTTTCCCTACTGTCTCCCTGCATTTCCAGTTATCGGCAATATTATCAGCAATATTGATATTGTTTCCTTATTCCCAGCCATCAAAACTTGTACCGATACTGATACTTCACTCATTGATTATACCTATATCGTAAGAGTTTTATTTAACTAATGCAACCTCGGACTACTGAAAGAAATGTGTGATGAAGATGAGTTGAAGATCTAGGCCTCAAAGACCAAAAAGTGGGTCCTATGGCCTGTCTAGTGGCCCCAATATGTAATAAACATGTTTAAATCTAACAAAAAGGTTTGATTTTCAGTTTCGGGATTTAAGTAGTTTTCAAATAGGCTTTTTAAATAGGGTTGGGCTACTGAGCTTGCTATATTTACTTGCTAAAGTGTTCTCCAGCATGTTTGTTATTTTGGTGATGATCAAGGGCTAAGATTTAATAGCTATCAGTGGTTGAGATTGAGTTTAGGTTAGGGTTTTGCATATATCAATGATTTTGTTGATGGTATATGGCTTGGAAGGGTGAATAAAGAATTTATTACTATTATTTTGAGCACAGATCTTCTCTTGCAAAGGGAGAAAACCTGAATAAACCAACCACTTATTTTGGAATTGAACGGATCAATGATCTTGTAGATGGTATATGGCTTGGAATGGTGAATAAAGAATTTATTACTATTATTTTGAGCAGAGATCTTCTCTTGCAAAGGGAGAAAACCCAAATAAATCATCCATTTGCTTTGGAATTGAATGATGCGGCTTAACCATTATGTAAGATCATCTTAACCATGGGTCCCAAATAAGCAATATCGAAAATTGCTTTAAAATTTTAACAAACAAGTAATAAATTTAAAATTGCTTTACTTTCAAATCTTAGGTTTTATTGGATGGCCGTGTTTTCCCTTTGGTTCTTTTTTAAAATTTTCAAGATCATCTTAACTATGGGTCCCAAATGTTGAAAGGTCAACAGTCAATATATGTTATTTGTGTTTCAAGTTGATTTCCTTGAAAATGTTGAAAGGTCAGTGGTCAATACTGAGAGTCATCTCTCAAAATTGTGGATATGCCATGGATTAGCTTTTTGGTAAGAATCAATTCACTCATGTTTCGAGGAAAAGTGTAACAATGACAGTCAATTTCTAATTTCTGCAGCTACTTTTTAGAATAAAATCTATTCATGTGCCACTCCTCCCTTCTAATTATGCTCCGTACTCCTACTCCCACTTCCTAGTTGTTTATACATTGCTAACATTTTTAGATGGACACTTCCCTGTTCCCACTCCCGAATCAATATCTGCTTCCCTTCATGCTTTATGCAACTATACCTGCACGTAGAGTGATTTCGATCATCATGACTGTGCCTCACTGCTGGCTATTTGAACATTCATGGTCTTCAACAAGTCCCTTGTCCTTGCTTTGAGTGCTTTAACTCTGTACTTGAGAGTTGAGACGGACTTTAAATCTAGCTAAGCTGACAATATAAAGTTCATGCATTACTCTTAGAACTGGTATTGTCATTTTGCATCGCTATGCTGATGATGAAATATCCACGGTAGATAGTGGTCAGCTTTTAGATTCGATCACTTACGCTTTAGCTACTGAAGTTTGACATGGAAAATCTAGGTTGTATTACTGCTTTTTCGCTTTGATCTTGTCTATTTTTCAACAAATCTTTCTTCCATTGTCAAATTTGGTTGGTTTGGTTCACTAGTCTAAATTGCAAGCTTATTGTTGACTTCGGATTTTTGTGGATGACACACCTCTTTACAGAAGCCTTGTAGTCGGATTTTACGTATTCATCCCCTTTCACCTCATATATTTTATCTGTTATGATCTTCGCTTGCCAGTGCCGTTTGTTTGTTTGCTTCATGGTACCTGAGCGTCTCCTAAAAGGATCTACAGACATTGCGATTTCTTTGCTCCTGGTTTTCTCTTAATTTACAAGCCCTAATTGAATGTGGACTTGGCCTTTTGCTTGAATGACTTTTTTTTTTTTTTTTTTTTTTTAAACTTTGGGTTAAATGTATTTTCTTCTGGCCCAATCTTTTATCTTGGAGTGCTGTGCAACCAACTGAGATCCAGATGTAATCTACCCCACCATTTCCGTATTAAGAGATGTGACCTAGTTCCATGCAGATGACTAGATAGGGTGCCATATACATAAATGGTCTATCCATGAGATTGGTGGGTCCCATAGTGTTCATACATGTGCTATGTTCATCTGTGCCTGACCCCTACATTTATGAGATAGTTTTGTTAGCTAGTTTCTATTTGGATAGGAAGAATCTAAAGCGTGGGTACGGGAAAACCCCTTGGAAATGAAATTGAGAGACGTGGAAAACAGAAGTGTTAAGATCAATGGTCAATATAAGTTGTTTGTTTGCATGAAAATGTTGAAATGTCAATGGTCAACAATGAAAGGTGTCCTCTTAGCATCTCTCATTATCTCTCTTAATCGTAGAAATGCCAATACCAAGGAAGAGTACGTGATAATGATAGTAAATTTCCATGGCTGCCTTTTACATTACAAACAGTGAGAAATACTGGGATCTGATTTCATTTCCAACCATTTACAACATCCCTAACAGCTCCGAACCTAAGTCTTTTGGAGCACTCTGCACCAAATGGTTACCCTGATGCAATCAGCCATGACATTTCCAGTTCAAGGGATGAGACCTGAGATCCATACATATGACTAGGTAGGGCGCCATGTACTTAAGCGGTCTGCCTGGTTAGATTGGTAGGCCTAATAGATGGACACATCCGATTGTGAACTCCAAGCATTCACTCTTCATCCGCATGCAATGTTCATCCATGTTCTAATGGGGGACCCTATAGCTGGACAAATTATACCATTGTGGACTCCACATGAGCACTATGTCCGCATGGAGGTAAATTGTCTTCAATAATTTTACACGAAATGAGTTCGACATGTAAGAAAAATCATTATGAACCTACTGTAAGATAGCCTTGGCCCAAAAATAATATTCCAAGTGTTGGGTATCCCACAAAAGCGTGCCTGCTAATTTTATAAGTGAAATAAAAATTTAATTTCTTTTTGAGTGGTTGTCTATTTTTATATGGTGTCACCTATGTAATGATTGTGCCAATTGTGCCTATCCGTGTGAATATCTTAAAAAGAGGAGAAATGGGTAGTTGTTATGAATGTAAATACCTCAAAGAGAGTAAAACAGGACATTTATTAGTGTGAATAACTAAAGAGAGGATAAGATGGTAGTTATGACCGTTGGAGAGAATTGAAAGTCCTGGATTTTGCAACTTAGATTCCTCACTGGGCATTACAAAACGGCAAATCCTGGATTTGAAATCTGTTGGAACTGAAATTCAGCATTTTTAGGGGGGATTTCAATTCTCAACTGGCCCCAACAACATCCTGGATTCTAAAAAGGTGCCAAACAACCCTTCAGGTCCTAACTCGTTTACTTGGTTATCAAGATTATAGAATTCCCATTTTGATTTGGTTTCTGATTTTTCAAGGCATGGATATAGTCGAAAAACTTAACCATCAACAGTCAAATCGGAGTTCTGTCCGGTATCATAATCTAAATCTCCCTTCCCCTCCTCCTCCTCCTCCTCCTCCTCCCTGTCTGTTTCTGAACTATTCTTTATAGCGTCTGCATGCAGAGAATGCATATGGACGCTAGAAGCAGAGTAATACTAGTCCGTTTATTTTCCTCGGATTTGGAAATTGGTTAGTGGGACCCTTTGTGTGGTGAGATGCTATACTGGTCCCACTTCTACAAACGGTAACCCCACCCCCAGTCGAGGATCATATGATTCCTCGTCACGTAGAAAAGCAAGCTTCAGACATATTCCGGCTACAATCTTCGGGTCCAAACTGCACTTGTTGAGCCATAAGGTCGAACGTGAACCGATGATCATGCTGTTGCATGCCTACCATGGATGTATGTGTCTTATCAATGCCGTACATCCATTCTTCCAGATCATTTTAGGGCATCATCCCAAAATTGAATCATATCCACTGTTGAAACCTCCTTGGACCTACAGTGATGTTTATTTGTCATCCAACCTTTTCATAAGGTTACACAAACACCAATGAAGGTGTGTGTATATATATATATATATATATATATATATATATATATATATATATATATATATATATATATATGAAATGTACTATGAGTCAAGCTGTGTGGGCCCCACCGTGATGTGTGCTGAACATCAACATTGTGCACTTAATGGGTCCCCTTTAGCTTATGGGATGTCCCAAAAATCAGCCATATACATAACTCAAGTGGGCCATACTATCTAAAACTACATGATGACATGCCTAAAACATATAAAAGCACTTGTTGGATGCGGCTGAAACTTGGTCTGACCCCTTATCCAAGTGGGACACACACAATGGATGAGCTGGATTTGTGAACCAGATTTCAGTGGGCCCAATAAAAGATTATGAATGTTTTAATGGGAGGGTAACCCCTCTCAATGATTGTATGTGGTGTGGCCCAACCAAGTTATGGATGGACTTGATTTTTAAGCCCATGGTCCGCCATGCAATGGTGCATCTAACTGATGGGGTAGATGTTCGACACACATCACGGTGGGTCCCACACAGCCAAGGGCGGCTCAACATTTTTGGGGGCCTTAGGCAGGTCATAAAAATGAGGCTTTTTAGTTCAAAAAATAAAAAATTAATAAATTCAAAATTAAACTATAAAAAGTAATAAAGTTTTGTATTCAAGTTTATCCAATAAATCAGTTTCGATAGATAAAATTACTAAACCGTTCATAAGGTGAATCCTAGATGGATGAAAGGAAAACATAAATATCAGCTTATCCAAAATTTCTGCCACTTGTAGAAAACTTTTTAATGGTGAGCATTAAATATCCACTTTTTTTTGGTGTTGTAGCCCACTTGAGCTTTGGTTCCACTTCATGTTTTTTCTAATATTCTAAAATGGGATGAAGAAAGGGATCAACAAAATAGATTTAACACATATAATAATGTAGACCCCACAGAGCTCAGGGATACAGGAATCCATGTCTGTTGTGAGAATAATGAATTTAGAATTGTATGGTACTCGTTATAGTTAATAAATAGGCATTCCTAGATTGTTAATATAGCATATTTTGACTCCATCGAAAATGGTGTGGACCAATGATAACATAAACGATTTGCACTCAATTATAATTTATAACTTATATATCCATCGGGTTCGGGTTGGATCAGGCAACCCAAGACCTTAACCCAGGCTCGACCCAACTTTTATCAGGTTGGTGTTTATACAGCCCAAGCTGGAGACCGAATCCAATACATCGTGCCCGTGCCCAACCTAATGTCGGGTTGAACCCACCCAACTTTCAGCCCTAATCAAAACCCTCTTGGGGGGACTAAACTAATCAAGTGGGAGAATTTGCCTTAGTCACATTACCGATTGCTAACTCGATCGAGTCAACTTGGACTCGGTACCACATATCAATCCCCAATTCAACCCCGACTCACGCGAGTCTTGTTGATGAGTCCGACTCAAACCCATGAGTCAGGATGAGTCACTAACTCAAAAAGCCCTGAATAATGAGACTTGAGTAACATGGGCCTGGCCTTTTTACACATATGATCCGGAACCGATAGGTCCAGGCCTCAATTATACATTAGCTTCTATTAGAAGCCAGGTATAAGCCCGAATCTGGGTCTATTTACGCTGCTATCATCTGGGCTTGCGCTTCTTCTTCAGGTTTGTTAGCCTAGGGGGGGCCTAAATTTTATGCTGAGAATCTAAATGGGCCCTGTCGCAGTTGACAGCCCTATACATAGTAATGAGATCATGATTTTTTTTTTTTAGAGTTATGCTCTCACAGCACTATAAGGTTTATGTTGGTTCAGTTGAACGGTCGATTCGACTGATCTAAGTGGTCCATTAGGCCCAGTACACAGTTGAGTGTCTAGCTTATAGAAACTACACCCATTCATATTTCATAGGATATCAATGGGCCAGTCTGGCCCGTGGGCTTTTGTGCTGGGTTCGTATTTGGGCAAGCCTTTTGGGTCCATGGGACTGACTTGAGCTAGGATATAAAAGCCTGAACAATATTTGGCCCAGCTCATCTACCGAGTGTGGCTTGATCGTGATCTCTTTTACATTAGGGTGGTTTGTGATTCAGGTGGGCCACATGATCAGAAGCATTGTATAGGGACGCCCTTCCAAACTACTTCTCTTGGACTGGCCCACCTGAATTGCAAACCAGCCTGATTTTTGGCCCAGGGCCTGATATGTGACAATGCACCACGTACACCTTAGGATGGGCTCTGTAAAAAAAAATCAAGGGTGGGATATTCCTCTCCCAACTGTTTCCCTTTGGTATGGTCTACTTGAATCATGGGCCAGCATAATTTTGATCCTTTTGCCTGATATGGGCAGAGGCATATGATCGTTGGAGTGGATTTCCCGTACACATCATGATGAGGCCTACCCCACTGAGGGATGCTGATTGGGTACTACCCGTCCGTCCGGGCCCTAAGGGGCCAATGTGATGTATATGGGTTTTATCCACACCGTCCGTCCATCTTGTCATATAATTTTAGATTACAAGCCCAAAAATGAAGCAGATTCAAGGCTCAAGTGGACCACACCACTGAAAGAAACATCGATAATGACACCCACCAATGCCCACCGTGATCGTTACTTGCCATCCAATCTATTCATAAGGATGGATGGTGTAGATATGGAAAAAAATAGATGGATGGTGTAGATAAAACCCTGGCCCCTCAGAGCATCATACGCTTCCTAGCTAGGGGACCAGCAGTACCTGTGCCCAGCTCTCTCTCTTCCTGCATGTGGAAAAAAGGTACTATTAAGTCCAATTTCATGGGAGCTTTGCATGAGGTCCAGCTGTGGGCCCTACTACAATGTGTGCTGAACATCAACGGGTGCATTTGGGGGTCCCCTCTAGGTGAGCTCCTGCCAACTGTTAGATGAAAATGACGTGTGAAATAGAGGCATAGATGCCGTTGAAAGCACTGGCCAGACTCTTGAACTGAGATATTGGTCATTTAGGTCCGCACATAATATAGATGGGTGGTGTGAAATGCATGATTTAGGGACACCCATTCCCTGGAGCCTCTCACAAGAACTTCCTGTGATGGGAAGCTAGCTGGGTCCACTGTGATGTTTGAGAGATTCATCCGGAAATGTCACATAAATATTTTACCACATCATGTTAGGACATGGCCAAAAAATAATGCGGATCAAAAATTAGAGTGGGCCACAAAATAGAAAAAAGTGAGTAGGAAAATGCCTACCGTTGAAATCTTCTTGAGTCCACCGTGGTGTGTTTATGCCATCCACTCCATTCATAAGGTCTCATCCTAGTATGAATGACCTTATGAATGGAATGGATGGCATGTACACATCATGGGTGGACTCAAGAAGATTTCAACGGTAGGCATTTTCTTACTCACTTTTTTCTATTTTGTGGCCCACTCTAATTTTGGATCTGCATTATTTTTTGGCCATGTCCTAACATAATGTGGTAATATATATATATATATATATATATATATATATATATATATATATATATATATATATATATATATATATTCCTAAATCTTTTCCCTAACCATTTGAGACAGAAAAGTGAGAATGCCGCCCAACCCATGAACTCACCGTAAGATTAGAAACTAGCCTGAACTTGGCCCGAACTCGCTCGATTGCTGACTGGGCCGAGTTCGGGCTGGACATGTTGACCCGGTGACCGGGCCAGACTAGGTCCAGGCTGGGTTTGGCTGGTGACCGGGCCGAGCCGGGTTGAGCCCAATTCGACTCGGTTCGGCCTGATGTACACCCCTATATATATATACACACCTTCATGGTGTGAGACCCGACCCGGGTTCGCATGTGTGCATGTGTGTGTGAGTATGCATCTCGTTTATTTTGGTCTCGCGGTCCTACTGATGAAATTTCAGCGACCTGCGACGCTCCGATAGTGTTTGCGGTAATCTTTGAGTCCGGTTACGTAGACCCGATTCGGGTCGACCCTAGACTTATGTTATCTCGTTCGTCGTCGTTGCAGTTCCAACGACACGTCTTGTGCATTCATTCGACTTATAGATCAAAAGTTGTGAGCATTTCATCATGTGGCCCACTTTTTGTACAAAAGTATATGGACCACTCTCATGGCACAAGTTCCCATGCACACCACCCACACACACTACAATTCCCATGGAATAAATACTACCTACCCTAAACACTACCCACACCTAACCTACCCTAGCAAACATTGTTTATATCACCATAGGTTGTGATTACTTCCCTTAAAAATCTTTTTCTCCCTCTTTCCCTCTCATTTTTCTCTTCCATTTGTAAAATTTCAGCAACCTTCTTCTCATTTTCCCTCCATTTTTCAGCAACTTTCTTCCTTAATCCCCCATCATCTAGCCCTTGGAACATGATCTCAACCTAGATTCATGTCCCTTTGGAGCAAGAAGAGTAGATTGATGTAACTTTAGAGTGAGATCCATTAAGGTGGGTGACTATTCTTTTGCTGAATTCCTTTCTTTTCTTTAATCTCATTATTTCTTTATGGATGGATCACATGGGACCCACCAATTCATGGTGGGAATCCCATTTGATCCCATGGATGTGACCCTTTGGCCCATCCTACATACATGTCATGATCCATGATGGGGCCATTCTCCATGGACCCTATATGATGTATTTAATGATCCACTTCATCTCAAGGTCATCTAGACCTTAAGGATCATGTTGGGATGACATCCCAACCATCCATAATAATTATAGATCATGTATGTAATGATTTTATATTACATGTACAATCAATGTAGTTGTATGGGTATGATTCATTCTTTGTAGGGCCCATTAGTAGCGGGGCCCTACCCCCATGGCCGGATTACTTTCTTTTCTTCTTCTATCTTCTCTGATGTGTGGATGATAATGTGTGTGTGGCCCATTTAGTAGGCCTAGGATGTCCCAAAATAAATATATATATATAAAAACTCCAGCAAGGTGGGACGCCCTTACCACCCAACTCCATGATCTTTGGACACCTTAATCAATGCATGCAAGTGTCCTAGTCTTAGTCTGTGATATGGATATATGTGAGGCCCACTGAGGAAGGCCACACACCCTTTTCATGGCTGAGATTATTCAGATATAGGTTGATGTGTCCAGCCATGTATTGCTGTCCAGAAATTTCTGGACAGATTTTTGCTGGACTTGGGCTTGAATTTAGGACTGATTGGGGGACCTTTTGTACCCATAAAATATACTTTTATGAAAGGTGGGGATCTCATCTTGATGTCCCCCAAATTTCAGCCCCATCTGACCTTCATTGGAGTCCCAAAGGTGTGTTCCAAGTGAGGTGGACAGTCTGGATTTTCTGCACTGTTCCAGCAACATTCCACCCTGGATAGGTTGGAATTCTAAAATTTATTAAAATACTTTTGGGTGTCTAAAAATTATGAAAATTTATAGAGAGGTTAAATACTCATGTTAGGACCCACCTAAAAATTTTTGGGGCTAATGGATGCCTGGACACACCATGGTGGTGGCTGGACTGGCTCACTATAATATTGTGTCTACATCAGTCCAATTTTCATGACAGATTGATTTATTTAAATGAATTAAAATATTTATAGATTTTCAAAAATTCTGAAATTTGTAGGATATGGTCCACTCATGGTAGGACCTACTTACCAAATTTTAGGGCCAATGGACCCCTGTGTACACCGTGGCAAGGGCCGGACTGGCCCACTACGTTGGGACGCCCAGGTCTGTCTGATTTTTTGGATAGACTGTATTGTTTAAATTAATTAAAATACTTAGAAATATCCAAAAATTCTGAAATTTTGTAGGGGTGTGGCCTACCTATGAAAGTTTCACTCTGTAAAATTTCAGCCCCAACTGACCCTATTTTGGCATCCAAAAGAATGGGCTAAAATAGTTGGACTGCCAAATTTTTCTGTTGTGCAATCCAGCAATATGTCTTGATAAAAACCATAATTCAAAAATGTTTCCTCTGATGATGGGCCACCTTTTTGGGTTTCCTCTTATCGTATGCATGATGAGGGACCTTGACTCCCAATTTTTAGAGTTTTAGAGGCCTTGGACCCACTCTAATGGAGTGCCCAAATATAGGACAGCAATATGCATTGCAGAAATTTCCTGTACATTATTGTCCCCTTTGTTATTTCAGAACTTTTAGACCCCAGCTCATTGGGCTTTGTGTATGATTAGTTGGAGACTCATCCCTGATGTTCTAGGGCCCATTGGGGCCATGATTATAGTGCCCACCATATTGAGAAAATTGGGCATTTATTGCTCCCTTATATTTTAGAATACTCTTGGGCCATTTTTTTTTACCATACTATTATGTTGGGCTAGTGGGCCGGGTTACACAAATAGATTGGCCTTTGGTTGCCCACCAAATCAACTTTATACTTGGGCCGAGTTGTAGGCCCAACTTTACTTGACTAAGAGCATGACATTTGCCTATGTGGTTTGAGCAATGGGCTGCCCATTAGGCCACCACAATATATGGGAATAATGGCCTTTATGTTGGGCCCTAACCTTTTTCCTATGGGCCCATAATGGTATGTTTTGGTTGGGTTATGTGTGTTTTCCTTGGACCCATGTTTTGGATAGGCATTGGGACGCCTTTCTGAAGCCCAACATGAGTGTATGTGGTATGTTTATGGTTGCCCATTTCTTATTTCTAATGTTGTGTGGGCCTTGGGCCTTGATCCGTAATCAATTAGAGATGGGCTACCTCTTGAGGACCAATTGTGGTTGGATGTCCACATTGGTGGCCCAAAGGTAGGCCCGTGGGCTTCTATGGGTGATTAAAGGCCTATCATAGACCCTTGTTAGACCCGTCTCATCTATTTAGGCCCATATCATTGTTCTCCTTAGTCCCGTAGGTTACCCCAGGTAAATGGGCCTCCACTAGAAGTTGTATTCCTTATGAGGAAATTGGTTAAGTACCTAGACCTTTCATGGTTAGGTAGAGCGTTCATCTTCACCTCATTGGCACCACTATTCATCTCCATGGCCTACTCTCATACGCATTATATGCATGCTTGGTTGATGTATTATTGGTTATGGTTGTGCCATTGTGTAGGGTATGTTGGTATCTCCCTGAGGGGTGGAGTTTTTCCCTCTGAAGCATGATGGATACTTGAGATTAATGCATGTGTGATTGTGTGATTCATGCATCTGACATTTGCATAGCATGTGGGTATCCACCCTTGCTTCATCAGTGCCTTGCCTCCACAGGGATATTCGTGGGTGGCAGTATGTATGGACACCGAAAATATTAGTTGAGCATACCGGGTGCATAGGATGCCCATGGGTGAAAATTTCAAAACTTCCATGGTACCAAGGATCTGCTCTAACGCCGTGATCGGGTGGAATACATGAGCGCACGAGGGCCTTATACCGTTAGGCCGTGACTCCCACTGTTATGTAGTTGGTTGGATAGGGGTGTGGCCTTACCTGCTTGGTGTGTACGGGGCATTGCTAGGCTGAGTTTGACAAGCTCGTAAATAGGTTCGTTACCGTCAGGCCTTACTGGTGATTGACTGTCCACAGGCGGGTAGTGAGGTCTCTTTCGCTCGTTTAACTGTGCAGGGTCTGTAGAGCGACAAACATTCAGTAGTGTAATGGACCCCGATGATTTCCTTATGATCGAAAATGTACTTGACTTGTGGTTTGGATATGAGCACTGGCATTACTTGCATCGCATTAGCATTGGCTGTACAAGCCCCTTCATATATTGCCTTGGTATGACACCCAGTACTCGTTGCATCTTATTCATGATAAGCCTGGGTAAGGCTAGTGATATCCTCATTCATCATGCTTCTCTCATTGTATCTCCTACTACTCTTCGGTACACCATTATCACACACCTATACCACCATCTAAGCTTTTATAAGCTTATGCACGATTGATGTGTGCAGGAGATTCTAGGCAGGCGTTGTAGTAGCAAAGCGTGGAGTATAGCTGAGCATTTGAGGACTCCAGTGTTGCTGACATTTCTCTCCTTTCCTTTTTATCTCATGTATGTCCTTTTGGATCTTATGAATGATTGTAAAAGTTCAAATTTATAGTGGATTTTGCGATGTGTGCCTTTGTTATTCTCAGATGTTCTTGCTGTGATCTTGGGTATACTCGTATTGGTAATGATTATATTGTTATGAAAAATCCTCATTGTAGGATCCCAAGATCGGAACCTGCCTCAGGAGCCGAAAATGGGGTACTATGGAGGTTGTTATGGCCAGAATCGGCCATCGGGTTCCTTGTGATTCCGGTTACCAAGTCTGGGGCGTGACACATGGCGCCACGGATGTTTCAATGGTAGACGTTTAATAATCACTGTTTCCTACCATACAGTTTGCTTGAGTTTCACTGATGAATAGAATGGCACAAACATCTGGGTGGGCTGGTGGGCCCCACCTAGCTCTCAAAGCCTTTTGTAGGGAATCCACGACCACAGTTTAGTGATTTACTTGGAATTGGAATTACGTGTAATTTGACATATGCAAGTGGCCATGGGCCAGGTTAGCCGGTCATGTCGCATAAACGGTCAAAATGGCTTGTCATGGCAAAGCTTTGGATTTTTTATTTTTTATTTTTTTTTTGCTTTTTTCTTTTTTCTTTTTTGGCCTTTACATGGCCAGGCTTGAAATAGCCTAAAAGATTTTTGGCTGTGATTGGACAACCTGAATCCTAGCCTGGTCCAATGACAGTTCTACTGATCAGACGATTATAACCATCTTTTAAATACCTCTTATACAATGGATGCTCAAGATCATCTATTAAAAAAAAAAGGCCTAATCAACGGTTTGAGCCATCTATTAGTTGGTGTCCATCATTGATTGCTCATGTTGTAAAGAATCACATTTTTCATATAATCTAACCATCCCATATCTATGGCTTGAAAATCAGACGGCTGCAACAGACAATACTAGCTGATGGACGGACCAGATCATCTGGTTGGCACTTTGTGGGCCCCACCATCACCACGATGTATGTGTTTTATTCATACTGTTCATCCATTTTTCCAAACCCACACTATCCATCCAGTTTTCCAGATCATTTTATGGCATGAGCCTAAAAAATGAGGTCGTTCCAAATCCCAAGTGGACCACATCACAGGAAACAGTGTTGATTGAACGCCACTATTAAAAACTTTTTAGGAGCCACACAAAAGTTTTGGACCAAGCTGACATCTATTTTTTTTTTTTTTCCCTTCATCCATGTCTGTATGACCTAATCAACAGGTTGGATGTCGAATAAACATTACAGTGGGCCTGTAGAGGTTTTTAATGGTGGACATTCAATCATTATCGTTTTCCTCTAATGTAGTCCAGCTAAGATTTAAATTTGCATCGTTTTTGGAATTAAGCCCTAAAATCATCTGGAAAAATGACTGGACGGCATGGATAAAACACACACGTCATGGTGGGGCCACAAAGCACCAACCACAGGCACTGGATATCTTTTATAGAATTAATTAATTGAACACTAGACGAAAATGGATGTCATTCAGGTCATATCAAAGGACTGTAATGGTCAAGATTGAGATGGTCATGGATGTCATGTCAATCTACTAAAAAGTGGGGGAGGTTTTCGTAATTTAAAGGAAGATATGTATAAAGAGGAAAAGAATAAAAAAAAGGAATTCCATAACCCAATTTGAAATTCCTAAGGAAGAAGGTGGGCCATATCAATACCAAAAGTGGGGAGAGCACAAGTGAACCAATGAGCCACAGATGGAAAAAAGAAAACAAAGCTGTCCCCTTCACTAATGGGGAAAGCAAAATGGGCCTCTTTGGTCTAAAGGGGCAATCAAACCAGCACTCATTTCTCATGGACCTCCTTGCATGGCCATGCCTCTCTCTCTCTTTCTTTATCTCCACACACACACACATACATATACCTGGCTCAGATATTCTTTGGGGCCTTTGAATATGTGGTAAGGTTTTATTGTATCTTTCATTGATTTTATTAAGTTAAAGGTATATTTTTAGTATATATGGAAAGGTATGATCGAAGATATGGAACATGTTAAGATATATATGTATGTGTACTATATATGACAAGGGCGGCTGGTTTAGGACAATTTTACCTGCAACTAGTTTACATAGGGAAAGAGTATAGGAAGATATTTTAAATGAAGTCCATTATTATATTTGTGAGAACTTGTTTGCGCTTTTATATATACTGGTGTCATTGGCACAAAATCCGGATGGTCCACATGATCAGGCGCCCTGTGAAAACCTCTAAGGTCCAAATTTTAGCCTGATCCAAAACTTTAGTGGGCCGTAGTAAAGGGAGAGGCAAACAAAGGAGGAAAACATTTCTCTTTGCTATGGCCAACCAAAGTTTTAGATTAGGCTAAAATTTGGAACTTAAAAGTTTAGTGGGGTGCTGGATCCAATGGACTTTTGAATTTTATCCCCATGGCAAGGTGCAAAGGTGTGAATATATATGTGTGTGTGTATATATATATATATATATATATATATATATATATATATATATATATATATATATATGTGTGTGTGTGTGTGTGTGTGTGTGTGTGTGTGTGTGTGTGTGTGTGTATATATATATATATATACATATATGGGAAAAGGTACTATGCGCTCGAGCGTAAAGCGGTCGTCCGTGAGGTCGAGCTTTGTGGGCCCCACCGTGATGCCTTTCGAAGATCCACACCGTCCACCAGATGCACGAGCCCAGGGTGGGCCCACACGGCCCAAAATCAGCCGTCCACGTAACTCAGGTGGGCCATACCATTGGAAAACATAAGTATACACGCAAAAACATGTAAAAGCACTTGGTGGGCCCCACCTGAGTTGTGGATACCACCTGAAACTTGGTCTAAAATTACATCCAAGTGGGACACACATGATGGATGGTGTTGATCATCAAAACACGTCTCGAAAGGTCCCCACAAATGGTTTTGAATGTTTCAATGGTGCACGGCCCCTCTTAACTTCTGTACGTGGTGTGGCCCACAAAAGTCATGGATTGACTTGATTTTCGCCGTGTGGGCCCCTCTGGAATGGTGCATCTGACGAGGGGTAGATTTTCGAACGGCATCACGGTGGGGCCCACATCAGCTCGACCACAAATAGGACCCCTTTACGCTCGAGCGCATAGTACCTTTTCCCTATATATATATATATATATATATATATATATATATATATATATATGGGAAAAGGTACTATGCGCTCGAGCGTAAAGCAGTCATCCATGAGGTCGAGCTGATGTGGGCCCCACTGTGATGCCGTTAGAAGATCCACACCGTCCACTAGATGCACGAACCCAGGGTGGGCCCACACGGCCCAAAATCAACCGTCCACGTAACTCAGGTGGGCCATACCATTGGAAAATATAAGTATACACGCAAAAACATGTAAAAGCACTTGGTGGGCCCCACCTGAGTTGTGGATACCACCTGAAACTTGGTCTAAAATTACATCCAAGTGGGACACACATGATGGACGGTGTTGATCATCAAAACACGTCTCGAAAGGTCCCCACAAATGGTTTTAATTGTTTCAATGGTGCACAGCCCCTCTCAACTTTTGTACGTGGTGTGGCCCACAAAAGTCACGGATTGACTTGATTTTTAGCTGTGTGGGCCCCCTCTGGAATGGTGCATCTAACTGAGGGGGTAGATTTTCGAACGGCATCACGGTGGGGCCCACATCAACTCGACCGCATAGTACCTTTTCCCATATATATATATATATGGGAAAAGGTACTATGCACTCGAGCGTAAAGCGGTCGTCCGTGCGGTCGAGCTGATGTGGGCCCCACTGTGATGCTGTTCGAAAATCTACCCCTTCAGTCAGATGCACCATTCCAGAGGGGGCCCACACGGCTGAAAAATCAAGTCAATCCGTGACTTTTGTGGGCCACACCACGTACGTGTTGAGAGGGGCCGTGCACCATTGAAACATTCAAAACCATTTGTGGGGACCTTTCGAGACGTGTTTTGATGATCAACACCGTCCATCATGTGTGTCCCACTTGGATGTAATTTTAGACCAAGTTTCGTGGTATCCACAACTCGTGGGGCCCACCAAGTGTTTTTACATGTTTTTACGTGTATACTTATGTTTTCCGATGGTATGGCCCACTGAGTTACGTAGACGGCCGATTTTGGGTCGTGTGGGCCCACCCTGGGCTCGTGCATCTGGTGGACGGTGTGGATCTTCGAAAGGCATCACAGTGGAGCTCACACAGCTCGACCTCACGGACGATCGCTTTACGCTGAGCGCATAGTACCTTTTCCTATATATATATATATATATATATATATATATATATATATATATATATATATATATATATATATAAAGCCCTTACTCTTGCCCGGGTGGTAGACTTTGCACCTTTGCACACGTGTTACGGGTGTCTAATCCGAATGGTCCATGTGATGTGGAATCTCATGAAACCCCAACGTACAAATTTTCATCCTGATCTAAAATTCTAGTGGGCCATAGCAAAGAGAAATGCAAATCAAGGGAGGAAACCATTTTCATTTTTCATGCCCCACCAAAGTTTTGGATCGAAGTAAAAATTGGGCTCGGGAGGTTTCACGAGGTCCTGCTTCACATGGCCCATTCAGACTTTCATGAGGTGCTGCTTCACGTGGACTGTTCAGATTTTGGAGTCACATCACGTATTACGAGTTGTCAAAAAAGTTCGCACAAGTGCCATGTGAACTGGTGCGAGCATTCGGCTATATATATATATATATATATATATATATATATATAGAGAGAGAGAGAGAGAGAGAGAGAGAGAGAGAGAGAGAGAGAGAGAGAGAGAGAGAGAGAGAGAGAGTAATGCTCACTCAAAAACACTTCTCGTGAAAACTTCACCAGAATTTTTAATACATTATGTGGGCACAAAATCCAAATGGTTCATTAGATGAATCACTTCACTTCATAAAATTCTCAAGGTTAATTTTCTTTTCCTAATTCAAAATTTTGGTGGGCCATAACAAAGTGATAGACAAATAAAAGGTCTATAGGTCTTCGCTTTGTTATAGCTCGTCAGATTATTTTTTATTAAACTAAAAAGTTGGCCTTAAGAGTTTCATGAGGTAACTTATCTAGTAGACTGTCCGGATTTTATACCCACATTACGTGTCAAAAATTCTCACGAAGTAACGGTGAGGATTACTTCCATGTGAGCATTTTTTTTCCCCACAAGGGCAACCTCATGGGGAGCTTCTCATGAGGATGAGCTGTGTGGGCTCCATTTTGATATGTGTTGGACATCCACACTGTGCATTTGGTGGCACCCTAGGCTATGAGATAACCAACAATCAGCCATATAGAGATCTCATTTCAATTCTTTTCTATATATAGCCTACACTCACCTCTCCTCTTTATATGCAACCTACATATAGTATATCATTAGGAAGCTTTGCAAAGTCTAATCTAATAATTACCGGACATCTACTTTGTAAATCTATTATGTTAACTTATGTTAGAGCGTTAACTAAAAAAACCAAAATTAAAAACTCAAGTGAGCCAAAATACAAATAAGTGTGAGAATGAGTTATCCACTATTAAAAAACATTTATACCATTCTCTCTTTTTATCTCTACGTGTACCATAACTCCTTTTATATCATATTCTATACACCATATCCCTTAGTGCATATAAAAAGCTATACATATGGTAGAGTAAAACTCTTAGATAGGCGAACAGTATCATAGTATGGTAGGTAGACTAGTAAGAAATATATCTTAGGAATTTTAATACAGGAATGGACAGTCTCAATTGAATGAAAGAAGAATTGAATCCTATATGTACATTCCACATACCATACTATCTACCTATGTAAACTTGCAACTGTCTGCCCACAAAGACACGGAAACGGATTGGCCGGTGTACCACGCACCACCGACCTGCTGGTGTGCGTACGTGTCACTCAGCACTTAGCTCCAACGGATCAAAGGAGATCAAAGTTATACACGATGATCTATTTATTATATCCACACCGTTCATCCATTTGGAGAGATCATTTTAGAGCATGATGACAAAAATGAGTCATATCCAATTCTCAAGTGGACCACACCAGATTCGTAGGGCCCACCATAACATTTATTTTCCATCCAATCTGTTCATATGGTCACACATACCTGGATGAAGAAGAAAAACAAATATCATATTGATTCAAAAATTTTGTGACCCCCAAAAGGTTTTCAATGGTAGACGTTAAATCCTCCACTGCTTTTTGCAGTGTGGTCCACTTGATCTTTGAATCTATCTTATTTTTCGGTTCAAGCCTTAAAAAGATCTCGCCAAATGGACAGACGGTTTGGATATAACAAATACCTAATGGTGGGACCCACAGAACTTGGTGACGTCAACACACCAGCCAGTTCAGTGGTGTGTGTACACCAGCCAATCCGCTTCCCCCACACATGAGGCAATGGACATCCATCCTATGTATCTATCCTATCTAGCATACCATCAACGTTTTTAAGAATGTATAGCCGTTTATATTTCTAGGAATCTATCTTAGCAGGATGATGTACTTAAACCCTTATGTAATATATATATATATATATATATATATATATATATATATATATATATATATATATATATATACAATAAAAAAAATCACAGATGTGGACAACTAGTTTGATGATGAAATTATCATCTGACCAGTTCACAGCTCATGTAAATTGCGTATAACATCTGAACCATCCAAAAGGTTGGCGGCCACCATGAAAAACTCGTGGTACAAAATCAGGAAAATCCGATCATCACGTGAACCACACCACATAAAATAATGGAGAGTTATGATGTGATATCCACATCATGAGTGGCTCAACCTGATTTTATTATTTAGGGGATCTTGAAAAAGGCCCACCTTTCGATAGATTGGATGTTGTGCGCAATTAATATTTTGAAACCTGTGAGTGGTTGGATAATACCCAACTATTTTGCGTGTGAAACCTCTTCATACATATAAATATAATACCTAACAAGAGATGATCTAACGGGCTGCATGGAAGCCGTACCATGCACCTTCTTCTATTTGTGGTAATGGGGATAATCATCGCATCGATCTGGACCGTCATTTGGCCCGAACCACTCTTCATGGTTTTGCCTTTAAAAAAAGTCATATTGATCAGGCAATCCAACCCGTCCAGTATGTTATAACAAGAAAAATGGAAGGAAAATCATGTCTAGTAGTAGATGTTTAGGACCCTCCTATTGCTGTGATTTTTGAACTGTAGTAGAAGAAGATAGAGTGGACCATCTTCCTAATGGATGGTTCAGATGGGTGATGTGATGCCAAACGTCCAAATGCAACTAGTTGCATGGGAAGGTTGGAGCACTTAGCCCACAAGATCATTTCTCGTACCTGACAATATTATAAAAATACTTTTAGCCATAAAAAATTAGATGCTGGTTCTTCTCCAATTCTTTCTTAGAATAAGCTTTATTAATCAAGGGTTGCGCCGGTGGGGCCCACCATGTTGTAGTGTGCATCCAACCTGTTCATTTGGTTTGACCCAAAAATCCGGCCAATCCAACAATCAGGTGGATTTCCATGTGAAGTTGAACAGTTTTGGTGGCTGTTCACTGTTTTCAATACTGTGGCCGCTTTATTAATGGATAAGCCTGTTTATTGGATGTGGATAGCGCGGTGGAAGGATAACCATCATGTATGGGATTTGATTGAATCATGTGCTACGGTCAGAGATAGAGATGGCCTATGTAAAAGTATGTTTGAAAGTTGATAAGTTTTGATCATGCCCAATCAAATCCAGCCACATCATGTCACAACCGGTGCCCCAGTCTTTGTGCGTGTGTGAAATAAATAAAAAATGCCCCAGTCAAATCCAGCCACATCAGGTCACATCAGGGTCCTTACTCTTGCTCCAATGGTAGACCTGGCCAAGGATTCGGGTACCCATAGGTGGTGAAATCCCACCAAGGCTTGAGTGTGTGGGGGTGTGTGGGGGTGTGTAAAAAATAAAAAAAGAAGCCCTCAGTGGGAAGGACACCATGCAATACGCATCCCTAGTCATTGGGCATCCCATCATCATATTAAGCTCGATGTGGCACTTGGGTGGTAATATGTTGCACTTTCATTCTAACCAAACTAATTAGAAAAAGACGTGTCATTGTATGGAAAGAAATGGAATATAAAAGATCTTCGTAAATACCTGGAGCACTTTTTATGAAAGTACAATTGACATTGAGCTGAATAGTACACATCATCTAATGACAAGGCACGATTGAGAAGCTCAAGGGATATAAAGCAGTTGAGAAAAAAAAAGGAATAATTAGAAGAATACAAAAAAATTGAAGGATATAAAAGGCTGATGTGGCAATGATTCAATTGGCATAACAGCTGAAGTAAAGAGCAAAAAGGGATGCAGAATATCTATGTAGCAGAGAAGCTTATAAATAGAAGGAAAAATTAACAAAACAAATGGTTTTACTAAAACCAAACAAACAAATCAATTTATATTTTCTTATCATAGCTTTAACTCTATCTTAGGAGTAGTGATAATCTCTAGCTGTAATCCAAGTCTATGCTCTCGCGTTATACTAGTTCTGTTTCAATACAAATAGTTCTTAATTCAGAAAGGCTCTTTGTAGTCTAGCCCTGCGGTGGATCGTGACTATTCCTTTTTCTGTTTGGTTGTTTCTGATTGCCTTGTATACCAAAAGTCCTTTCCTAGGAAGGCAAAGTGTAACCCATCTTCGGAGGAAGAACCCCACCCCCTGACAAGTCGCTTGATCGTCTGATAATAATCTTGTACGAGCGGCTGAATAAGCGACTGATCTCCTTAGGTCTTGGTCATATACGATCGCATTCAACATAATTTTCTATCTTGGTGCTTGGGTCAAGGTTGTTTGGTTTGAATCGAGCTACACAATCAAATCTAGCATGCCCACACACCGCACGTGACAAAAAATAAGTCGAGAAACAACAATTTTTGGCATGCTGGGTGGAACTTTAAACTATAGGCAGTCATAAATATTTATTGTGCACAGGTACAATATGAGCCAAAGAGTTTGTAACGCTTCCAGAACTACCAAACCTCTTGCACAAGAAGAGGAAATGTAGGTGCAGCCAATGCTTGAGGTATTGTTGAATCCGATACCCAATCCTCCAAGACGGGATAGAGCATCATCATCTCAGACAAATCCTCTTGAAATAATGTCAGTTTGGCTACGCGATATGCAAAATGGGAATTCAGTATATTATAAAGCAGTCACAAGCTTAGGCCGAATAATTTCAAATTTAGGCTGAAACCTTCAATAGGTGAATGGTTAGTTAGACTGAAAGATTAAATCCAATGATGGAGATTGTCACTGAAAGAGCACCCATTGTGCTTTAGCGCATAATGACTCAGCCAACTTTGCCTCAACAAACCATTGAGATAAGCTACGTTGGAAATTTAGTACCAACACTTTTAGCACCGACAACCTCTTTTATAATAGAGCACGTATCCTGCTCCAGTACAGGAAGTGCAATGTATTCCTTAACTGGTTGAGTTCAGGCAACCTGAATGGGAGAATAATAATTTTGTTCCTGAGGTTAAAAATTGGGGAATACCTGAGGGGGGGGGGGGGGGAGGGATATTCTTTGCAAAGAAGAACAATATCCAATAAGCTCTGATCCACCTCCAATGGCCAATCCTCACCATGTGGACCGTGACCAAATTTTGCAACTGGTCCAAGGGATAGTTGGTCAATTTTTTTGCTGTACTATTACCATGATCTACCATAAGCCTTATCCGGAATGGATTGACCAACAGTTTCTATTGTCGGGACCTACTTTGTTGTTTTTCGACCAAGATGGCTAAGGTTGACTAAGATGGCTGACTTTAATATTTTTCCACCGAGATGACCAAGGTTGACCAAGACTGCCAACTTTAATATTTTTTGACCAAGACGGCTGAGGTCGACCAAAACAATCGAATTTGATGTTTTTCGATTGAGATAGCCAAGTTTGACCAAAATGGCCAAATTTGATGTTTTTCAATTAAGATGATTGAATTTGACTAAGAAGACTGAATTTGATGATTTTCAATCAAGACGGCTGAGTTCAACCAAGATGGGCGAATTTAATGTTTTTTTATTAAGATGGTCGAGTTCGACCAACGTGACCGATTTTGATGTTTTTCTACCAAGATGGCCGAGTTCGGCCAAAATAACCGAATTTGATATTTTTCAATAAAGATGACCGAGTTCGACTAAGATAACCGAATTTGATGTTTTTATTAAGATGGGTGAGTTCGACCAAAATGATTGAATTTGATGTTTTTCGATCGAGATGGCTGAGTGTGATCGAAATGGCCAATTCAGATGTTTTTCGACTAAGATGGCCTAATTCGACTAAAAAAGCCAAATTTAATATTTTTCAATCAAGATGGCCAAGTTCGACCAAGATAGCCGAATTTCATGTTTTTCGATCGAGATGACCGAGTTTGACCAATATGGACAAATTTTATGTTTTTCGATCAAGATAGTTGAGTTCAACCAAATGACTAATTTTGATATTTTTCGATCGAGATGGCCAAGTTCGACTAAGATGATCGAATTTGATGTTTTGATTAATCGAGTAGTCGCATTTATTGCGCCGAACGAAAAACCAACGTCGCTCTTGCATTTTTAACTAAAGGTGAGGGGCAATGTTGTACCCTAATTCTGGCCAAGCCAATTAGAAGAAAACATATGTCATTGCACGAAGAAGAAATAATATGCGAAAGATCTTCAAAGATATATGGGGCACTTTTCACGAAAGTGCAATTGGCGCTAAGCTGGATAGTAGACGTTATCTGATGATAAGGTATGACCGAGAAGTTCAAGGGACAAAAATCAATTGAGAGAAAAGGAATGGTTAGAAGAATACAAAGAGGCATAATGATATGCATGACTGACGTGACAATGATTCAACTTCTATAATGGCTGAAGTAAAGAATAGAAACAGATGTAAAGTCTCTGTGTAATAGAGAAGGTTATAAATAAAAACAGAAATCAATGGAACAAATGGTCTCACACCAACCAAAAAAATAAATCAATCTATCTTTCCTTATCATAGCTTTAGCTTTATCTTATGAATAATTAATCTCTAATTGTAATCCAAGTATATGATCTAGTGGATTAGTTATATTTCAATATAAACAAGTCTTTCTTAGCAATATTTATTCATTCAGAAAGACTTGTTGCAGTCTTGCCTTGTGGTCAATTATGAGTATTACTTTTTCAGTGTGATTGTTAATTTCTAATTGCCTAATATACCAAAAGTCCTTTCATATAGAATGCAAGGTATAACCCATCTTTAGAGGAAAAACCACACCCTCCGACAAGTCACATGATCATCTGATAATAGTCTTATATGAGTGGTTGAATAGGCGGCCGATCTCCTCAGGTTAGGTCTCAATCTCATACGTATGCGTCATAAATGATCACATTCGACCTATCGTAGCGGTTGGGGTCAAAGTTGTTTGGTTTAAATCGAACTACACAGTTGGTTCTGGCATACCAGCACACACCACACGTGACAAAAAATAAGCCGAGAGACAACACATACAACACGCTGGGCTCCACATGGCAACACTGCATTAGCATTTGAATGCAAGGGTGGGTTAACTTTTACAGACAGGTGAATAATATTTTAGACGTTGGTGAATAACTAATATAATAAACGTGTCTAGAGTTCTGTCCTATATTTCTATAAGCAGGTAGGTGTGCCAATACACGCTTAGAGCCCTGCCCTTCTATAAGCAGGCACGTGTGCCCACATGCCACACAAGTGCAAGATCCCACTACAACAGGTGGGCCAGCTGTTTAGAACTTGTGGCCTAGAATCAAGTCGTTTTATTCTTGAGATGGGCCACACATTTTGAAAGAACCAGATTGCTAGCAATCCATTTCTTGGTTCATTGTGACCCACTTGAGGACTGAAATAGCCTTACTTTTAGTATCTAAGATGGAAAAAGTGTGTCCCATGTGATGGAAAGCTCAGATCTCTCACCCGTGGGCCATAGTGACACGTGTGCTTACGTGCCGGCATAGCAAACCACTACTAAATGTCGTTGCTATTTAAATTAAATCTAATTAATTAATAGAAATGCTGGCACCAGAGCTCCCAGTTGCATTGGGATACTTAGACAATCCAATCCATTGATCTAGACTATTTGTTAGGTCCAACGAAAATTTCATGGGCTATTGTACGAACATCACACTGATTAACAAATACTAATCATTTGATCAATGGCCTTCAATATGGACGGTTAAGATTTTTTTACATAAAAATAAGTCCAATCGACAATTTGATCCATCTTTTTGTTAGTGCCCATCATGGATTGCTCATAGTTGTAAAGAATTGCTTTTGGCAGTCGATTGTAACAATCCCATCCATGGCTTGGAAAAAGGATGGATGTTAAAAATAGGGCCTACATGTATGGATTGGATCATCCAATGAGTGCCAATTTTGGGTAGCCAATGAAACGTGCTCCGGACTTAATGGATGGTTAAGATCGATCAATTGGAGTGTTGAAGAGCCTCAATAAAGCTAGGTGCTCTATAAATTATATATAGTGCTCCAACAAAACTACTCCAATGCTATCTAAGCATTATAAGCAATAATTAAGAGTTATACACGAAACTGAGTTTGATTTGGTTAACTCACATGACTCGGTTTAATAAAGCTTGACTTGACTCGGCTCGAAACTGTGTTGGGGCTGAGTTGAGTTAATTCCCTCCCTCCCTCCCCTTCTTCTTTGTAACAGCCGTATAAAACCCACCCCCTTTCTCCTCTCTCTCCCCTCTCTGTCTGAAGTTTTAGCAAATCCCTTTGATTCTACAAGCACCGTGCTCAAGCTCTCCATCGGTACTCTTTCACACACACACACACACACACACACACACACACTCTCTCTCTCTCTCTCTCTCTCTCTCTCTCTCTCTTTCTCTCTCTCTCTCTCTCTCTCTCTCTCTATTCCCCCTCTCCTTGCCCGAGCTTGAACTCAGCTCGAAAGCACAAACTCGAAATCGTCCTGAAAGCTCAAGCTTGAACTCAGCTCGAGTTGACTCGAGCTACTGACCAAGTTGGGCTAAGCTAGACAGTCAGGCTCGGGGACTAAGCCGAGCCGAGTTTGAGATAGGGTTGACTGCTGGCCGAACCAAGCTATTCTAAGCTCGACTCGATTTAGTTCATGTACAACTCTAGCTATAGTGCTCCTAGTTGCATCGGATGGCTTGACAATCCAATAAATTGATCTAAACCGTTTATTAAGTCCATAACACATTTCAAGAGCTATACCATGCAAACATTAGACAAATTGAATGATCGAATCCATAGTTAGAATATTGTGTGATCTTGTTACCATACTTCGTGTGATCTTGTTATATTAGATTGTAAATCTCCAACTATGTAATATTCTCTCTAGCTAAGTAATATCCTATATTTAGTGCCTAGGATCTTTCTTACAACTATGCATATTTACTATTAATAGGTTGTAATCATACTATAAAGAGGGTGTTCTTCCTTTAATACAATACACATTGAAATACAGAATTTCTACGACAATCTCTCTCTTTCTCTTTATTTCTTCTTGGTATCAGAGCCACACTCTTGTGACCTATAAAATTTTTCTTTATATATATAACGGTTGTTTGGAGTTCTTTTTCGCCATCTTCAATATATCTCTATCTGCCTCGAGTCTTGATTCAATTGTCCGTCCTATTGATCTTATATTGGATGGATCCAATTATAGTCTGTGGGCTCAGAATATGGAAGTCTTTTTAAAAGGATGTCGGCTATGGCATTATGTGACTAGAGCAATCCCTCAACCTATGCCGGGAGACGGTGAGAAAGACGATGCCTTTGCATCTCGTCTGAAAGAGTGGGACAGTATTCAGTACAAAATTTTGTCTTGGTTCATCAACACTTCCGTTCCATCCATCAATAGTCTTCTTCCATGACTTGGAAATGCTAAAGTAGCTTGGGACTTTCTAGCAAAAAGATACAACTGTACCTATGATGCTTCATTGGAGTTTCAACTGGAAGCTAAACTCTATCAGATGCATCAAGACCGAGGTCAGTCTATTGCTGATTTTTATTCTCAAACTAATCATCTTTGAGAACAATTATCTGCCGCAGACCCTAAGTTGAAATGTTCTAAAGACATTCAAACGTTTGCCACTTGGCTTGATCGACGGAAGTTTATGCACTTTATGATGGCTCTTCAAGATGATTTTGAATCTACTCGAGCTTCTCTTCTTCATCGTCAGCCACTTCCAATATTAGATGTTGCAGTTGCTGAACTCATCTCTGAAGAAACTCGACGTTCCACTATGCAAATGAAATCTTCTGACATGGTTATGGCCACCGCTTCTTATGGTGCTTCTCAGTCTTCTGCTGGATGTTCTTCCTCTCAATCCACCTCAAAGCCTGGTTTTTGCAAGTGGTGTAAACGAACTGGTCATACCATCGATGAATGCCGCAAGTTCCAGTATTCTAAGCAGAAAAGAGCTTCCCAACAGATAGTTGTGGTTGCTTCATCTGATCCTCCTGTATTTAAGACTCCACCTCAGTCCACTTCTCTTACTGCAGCTGACGTGAAGGACTTAATTCACCAGGTTTTGTCTCAATCCTCAACTGCCATGTTCGTCACCCCAGGTAAATCCCAATGGTTTATAGACTCTGCCTGTTGTAATCACATGGCATCTAATTCCACCATCTTCTCCCATAAAACAACTATCTCTCCCAATCCTGTCATATATACTGCCAATGGTTCTCATATGTCTGTTAGTCATATAGGGTCTATTTCTACCTCTAATTTATCTGTTAGTGATACTTACTTTGTTCCTAAGTTATCTTTAAACCTTCTTTTCATTGGACAACTATGTGAGTTAGGTCTTGAATTGAAATTCTCTAACAAAGGTGTTGATGTACAGGATTCACAGACGGGTCAACTACTTGGGACAGGCCGTAAAGTTGGACATCTTTTCGAGCTCTCATATCTGCAGCTTCCTTCTTCAACAACCACTTCCATGGCTGCTGTCATCGTCACTTCCAGTTTATGGCATGCCCGATTGGGTCATGCCTCGCTTCCACGTGTCCAGTTCTTGGCCTCTCAGGGTCATCTAGGATTAGTTAATTTTCAGTCATTTGATTGTTTTCATGTCGTCTTGGAAAATAGACACATTTGTCCTTTAATAAAAGTGAATCTTTTTCTTCTGCACCTTTTGACTTAGTCCATTCTGATATTTGGGGTCCCGCCCCGATTCTGACTGAGGGAGGATCTCGCTATTTTGTTATCTTTGTAGATGATTACAGTCGTTATACTTGAATTTATCTGTTACGACATCGGTCTGAACTTACAAATGTTTACCATAATTTTCACAAAATGGTACATACTCAATTTTCTTGTACCATTAAAACTTTTCGTTCAGATAATGCTATGGAATACAAAGATAAATCTTTTCTTACCCTTTTACAACAAAATGGAACAGTCTCTAATCATTCTTGTCCATACACTTCTCAACAAAATGGTCGAGCAGAACGTAAACATCGTCATATTCTAGATACGGTAAGAGCACTTCTCATCTCTGCTTCTCTTCCAGAACACTTTTGGGGTGAAGCTGTTCTCACTGCTATCTACACTATCAATCGTGTTCCCTCACCTACCATCCACAATAAAACTCCTTTTGAGCTTCTTCATGGTACAGTCCCTAACTATTCCTTGCTTCGAGTTTTTGGTTATGTCTGTTTTGTCACTCTTCATACACATGAACGCACTAAACTAGAACCACGATACAGACTCTGTTGCCTTCTTGGTTATGGTCTCACTCAGAAAGGTTATCGTTGCTATGATCCCATAGCCAAACGTCTTCGTATTATACATCATGTGGAGTTTTGGGAGCATAAGATGTTTATGAGTCTTTCTCCTTTTCCACAGTCCTCTTCCAGTTATGCTCCTATTTTTATTGATCCATCTATTGCTTTAGTACCTCACCCCTCTGTAGAGATGTTAAGCTCCTCAGACATTCATTCTACTGCTGCTCCTAATCTAACTGACACGTCTGCTGATCCTCCTGCTACATCAACTGCCTCTGAGTCTATCTAGGTACCTGCACTTCATCACTCCACTAGAGTAAGAGTCTCTCCTTCTCATCTTCAAGACTATCATTGTTTTTATGCCCTTGCCACTCTTCACGAACCATATACTTATCGTGAGGCTAGTACTGATCCTCTTTGGCAAAAAGCTATGTCTGATGAACTAAATGCTCTTACCAAAACTCATACTTAAGACCTGGTGGATTTGTCTTCTGGAAAGTCTATAGTTAGTTGTAAGTAGGTTTACAAAATCAAGACTCGGGCAGATGGATCAGTGGAACGATACAAAGCTCGCCTTGTTGCGAGGGTTTCTCTCAGGAGTATGGTATTGACTATGAGGAGACTTTTGCTCTTGTTGCTCAACTTACCTCTGTTAGATCTTTGCTTGCAGTAGCTGTTATGCATCATTGGCAATTTTTTCAGATGGATGTCAAAAATGCCTTCTTGAATGGTGATCTTGTTGAGGAAGTCTATATGCATCCTCCACCTGGCTATGATCATTCTCCTCACAAAGTCTGTCATCTTCGTCGTGCTCTTTATGGTATCAAACAGGCCCCTCGAGCCTGGTTTGCCAAATTTAGTTTTGTTGTTGCTCAACAGGGCTTTGTCCCTAGTGCATATGACTCTGCACTATTTCTGCAGACTACTGGTGCTGGTACTATTCTTATCCTTCTTTATGTTGATGACATGATCATTACAGGGAATGATCTCTCTGGTATTCGAGATCTTCAACACTTTTTGAGTCAGAATTTTGAGATGAAGGACTTGGGGTAGCTTAACTACTTCCTCGATCTTGAAGTGACTTCCGATTCAGATAGTTATTATCTATCTCAGGCTAAGTATGCTTTTCACTTGCTTCAAGCTTGATTGACAGCAAAACGTGCACTTCTCCACTTGAATATAATATTAAGCTTCTCGCTACTGACGGTGAATCTCTTCCAGATGCTACTCTGTATAGGCAATTGGTCGGTAGTCTCATCTACCTCATAGTTACTCGCCCAGACATTTCCTATGCTGTTCACTTGGTTAGCCAGTTTATGAGTGCACCACACTCTACTCACTATACTGTCGTTCTTCGTATCTTGTGCTATGTCAAGGGGATTTTGTTTCATAGTTTTCACTTATCATCGCACTCATCTCTGGAGCTCCGCTCTTATTCTGATGCTGACTAGGCCGGTGATCCTACCGATCGTCACTCCACTATGGGTTATTATTTCTTACTTGGTACTTCTCTCATTTCTTAGTGCAGCAAGAAATAGACTGTTGTTGCCTGATCCAGTACTGGGCTGAGTACCGTGCACTTGTTGATAATACAACTGAACTTTTGTGGCTACAATGGCTTTTGACAGACATGGGTGTTTCTCAGTCGACTAGTTCTCCTCTTTATTGTGATAATCGGAGCGCCATTCAGATTGCTCACAATGATGTTTTTCATGAGCGGACCAAGCATATCGAGATTGACTATCACTTCATTCGGCACCACCTCCAGCAGGGTACACTACATCTTCGATCCATCTCCTTCGAGGATCAACTTGCTGATATTTTCACGAAGTCTCATCCTGCTGATCGATTTCGTGATCTTGTTTCCAAACTCAAGTTGACTTCATCATCTCGAGTTTGAGGGGGGATGTTAGAATATTGTGTGATCCTGTTACCATACTTCGTGTGATCTTGTTATATTAGATTGTAAATCTCCAGCTATGTAATATTCTCTCTAGCTATGTAATATCCTATATTTAGCACCTAGGATCTTTCTTACAACTATGCATATTTACTATCAATAGGTTGTAATCATACTGTAAAGAGGGTGTTCTTCCTTCAATACAATACACATTGAAATATAAAATTTCTACGACAATCTCTTTCTTTCTCTTTATTTCTTCATCCATCTTAGATACCTTTTTTTTTTTTGGTAGCCATCCTTTTTCCAACCCATAGATGGGATTGTTAGGATTTACTAACAGAAGTTATTCTTTTGAATAATAAGAAATTCATGATAAGAACTATCAAATGGATGGACTGAATTATTGGTTACATCTATTTGGGCTTTTAGTTTACGTGGCCTCGTAAGATGACGTGGCTGTGTTAGGAGCCTCATATAGATGAAGATAAGGAATTCTAGCCCCGAAACCACTTTTCATTTTTTGGATGACGCAAATGCCAATCTGCTATAGTTGTCCCTCGTACTGCGGGCTCTCGTTTTGAAAAGTGAAATATCCTTTTTAAAGGGCACGTGGGCCCCATTCAAAACTGAAATTTGGCCCACCCCTTTGCCGATTTGATCTGATCATTTTAATCGGACAAGCGTGAACTGATAAAAGAGACTTCTCAATTTTTTATTTGAAAATGTCCGTGGCTCACAAATACATTAATTTTTTTGTGTTAATTCTGAACTATTTCCTTTGATATGGCCCATCTGTGATGAGTTTTGCACACAAATGTGAACTGATGACATGAAATTAAAACCCTTTACATATGAATGGGATGGATTTGCTTCAAGAGAATCCAATGGGCCTCACATTATGTGTGGATGGGTTCAAAACACGGGGTCCTTACCCCACGAGGCTATTTTGCAGTTTCATTCTTCCTTTCTTTTTTTCATAGGAGGGGAGGAAGGTGTGAAAGTGTGGAATGTGTTTTTTGGTTCACTTCCTTCTTCCTTAGTTCCATTTATAGTTGTTTTTTGCTTTATTTATTTATTTTTATTTATAAGAGTTTGTGAAAGAAAGGAAGGTGTGATGGTTTCCTTTATAGTTATTTTAATTTTATTTTTTTTGTTAGGTATAAATGGTGGGAGTTTGTGAAAGAGATGAGAGTACAGAAGAATGTTGTAATGGATAAATTTTTTGTAATGAAAGAATTTTGAATGGTAGGAGTTTGTGAAAGATAGGAGGTGTGATGGTTTCTTTTATGCTTGTTTTTGGTTTTTTTAAGGACTGCTGATATTCGTTGAGGACTGCCGATATTCAATTGATGACCACTGATATTTGGTTGATGACCGTAGATATTCTATTAAGGACAGTTGATATTCAGTTGAAGATCGATAATATTCAGTTGAAGACCACTACTATTATGCCGAGGAACGTTGATATTCAATTAAAGATTGCTAATATTTTGTTGAGGATCGTTGATATTCAGCTAAGGATTGTTAATATCAATTGAGGATCGTTGATATTCAGTTAAGGACCACTATCAATAATCCACTCTTAATATCAGTGATTATAGTGAATATCAACAGTTTACTCTTAATATCAACGGTCTACAGTGAATATCAACGATCTACATTAAATATCAACGATTCATAGTGAATATATCAACGATCCATAATGAAAATGGACGATCTACAATAAATATCGATTATCCACTATACAACATTCATCCATTATAACATATTTCTATCTCAATTCATTCTTTCATTATAAAAATTCATTCATTCTAATACTCATCACATTCTTCCATTACAAAATTAATTCATTACAATATTCTTTTGTTATAAAATTCATCAATTACAACATTATTTCATTATAAAAATTCATCCATTATAGTATTTTTCTACGCCATCTTTCATAAAATGAAACTAAGGAAGAAAGGAAGATGGAATGGAACTAAAAAAATGTCATTCTCCCATTCCGTGAAAAAACTAAGGAAGAAAGAAAGAAATAACTAAATGGCTCTCGTGCAGAAGGGCCCCACATTTTGAACTCATCCACATGTTATATGGGGCCCACTGAGTTTTCTTGAGGCAAATCCAAACTGTCTACAAAGGAATTTAATTTTATGTCATTAGTCCAAGTTTAAGGGCCAAACTCATTATAGATGGACCATACCAAAGGAAATAACTCAAAATTAATGCACAACGTTAATGTAGTTGTTAGCCACAAATATCATCAAACATAAAACTGCAAAGACTCTTGTATGAGTTTATGGTTGTTCAATTAAAATGAGCTGATCGAATTGACCCAGAGATATGCTAGATTTCAATTTTAGATAGGACTATGTTCCTTTTTTAAAGGACGTTTTACTTCCTAATATAAGAGCCCGTTCTAGGAGACACATCTGTAATATAGAGGCATTTTCGTTATTCAAAAAATGAATAAGTGAATTGAGGACTAAAATTCCTTATTTTTATCCGTACAAAGCTCCTACCACAACTACGTCATCTTACCAGGCCATGAAGACCAAAAATCCTATTTATTTGTGATTTTGTACATGTATTCTTAACCGTACATGTTAAAAGCCATTGATCATATGGTTAAAATATCCAGATTGGTATGATATTTGCAACATAGCCCATGAAATGCGTGTTGAACCTCATGGACAGTCTAGATCAATCGATTGGATTGTTAACTGTCCCAATGAAACTAGGAATACTACAACTTGCAGTACTCTGAGAGCACCGGAGCATCTCTCCTTAATAAGTAGCAACATTTGCCCTTAACTAACCAACATAACCGCTCAACGACAGTAACGGCCTACGCTGCGGATCATTATCACGCCCAGGAAAGAGTTCTTTTTGTCTCTGTCGCGACTCGCGACACAATCCAGCGTATGTTGCGGCCTACTGGGGCCCACATGCTGAGAGTTTCGGATGATTTAAACCGTCCATTTTCTCGGTACTACCATAAGTAAGTTCTTATTAAATGATTAATCTTCATTTATTGTCCTAACCTTTTGATTTTTTAGAGTTGAATTAAAGCCATTAGGAATTTCTTTCTAATGTTCTAAATTCATCTACAGGTAGTGATTGTGAAATTAATCCGTTCTGTCTACGTTTCTTATGATACACTTAACAGAATAGGTTCCATAGAATGGACGGTTCCGATCATTAGACCACAAAGTATGTGGGGCCCAGTCCGTAGCAACACACGCTGGTTTTTCAGTTGCGACGGAGGCAAAAATGAACTCTATACCATTATAATGATATTCCACGGGCGTTAGAACGCCGATATAAAAGCCCAGTCTGGAAGGACCCATTTGCTGGGATGATTGGATGATCACAACCGTTCATCTTCCGGGAATCATTGCGTATGGCCAAAATCCGAAATTCCCTCTGAATGAATAATTCCACCAATCAATATTTACCGTTGAATATGAAAATTTTTAAAAAGGAGAAATTTTCTACGGTTTATATTACCTTCATAGATCAAGGAATCATCACAAATACAGATTATCTGACCAACCCTGCATGTAGTTCTCATTGCTCGACCGTTGATGGTTGAATTATAGGGACTACAGCCATTGGATATTCTTGAGTTATGTAGGTGATCCAAGATCCAAACCGTTGAATTGACAAGTCACATTGATGATGATGGCTGTCTAGAAAATCTTCACGAAGGTATCAAGCTTTAAACCAATGGCCGACAACACGCTTAAGAAGATGGTCCATATTCAAAGGAAAAGATTTAAACGATTAAAAGAGTTGAATCTAAGAGTTCCGTTGAGTGTCCCCAATCCATGCTGGGGCCCATCATATAGACGGTCTAGATCACTGAATCATGACCTCCTAAATGGTTAGAGAGGTATTGTAGCAAACATGTAGACAATGCGACGAATAGGAATATGAACCTACTCGCCTTGTCGTTTTAGGCTATGAAGCCACTGGACCGACATATCTAAACATGGCCGTTGTCTTACATAGGTCTGTTTTCAATCGCAAGATAGGTGGGCCCCATTTTCTCTAGTAGCCTAGGTAGGCTTAGTAGGTCCCTTACAAAGCTGCCTTGCAAGTGGACGCGGCTTCGGTTGATTCCCGTATCCACCGAGCTAGGTGCATCCTGTTGGGGTTTTGGCCTACGGAATCACACAGATCTAGATCTAGGATAGCAATTCAATGGCGCCAAGCACACACAAGAGAACACAGATTTAACATGAAAAACCCTTGCGGGAAAAAACCACGGCACAAAGCGAAAGATCTCCACCATGAAAATAGAAATTACAAAGAGAGAGTACTTATCCGATTCGAACAACCTCGAATCTCACTCTTGCTACACCCTTTAGAAACTCTTAGAATTATTTTTCATACCTTAGAAAAATCCTAGGGATACCTATTTATAGTTTATGCAACTTTCCTTTCGCATCCTTGTTGCAAAAGGACTTAAAATCCACAATCTGCATAAAATTGCGGAACGAATCCGTGTAACCACGACCGGTCGAGCGGACTGCATGACCGGTCGAGCACAACCCACGACCGGTCGAGCACCTCGGACCCCAAAAATTTATACTCGCTGGACTTTGAGTCGAGCGGGCTACGACTAGTCAAGCCAACCCACGACCGGTCGTGCACGTTTAGATTTAAGACATATGACAACACATCCCTGACTGTGGGACCCACCGTGATGTATGTGCCTTACATCCACGCCGTCCATCCGTTTTAAAAAGTCATTTTAGGCCTTTGATCCAAAAAATGAAGCAGATCGAAATCTCAGGTGGACCACACACATTCAGACGACGAGTCGCAATTCGGCCCAATCTTCCTATATTTTCAAAGATGACTTATGTTGCCGAGCCGGATAATGCTGGGCCAAGTCCGAGTCGACTCAGACGAGTCATCAATCCATGCAATGTTCAAATGAGTGGATGGATTGATTTTGCCCAAGTGCATGTTTATGGTGCGGCCCACCTTTTGAACAGCTAGGATGTTCTTAACAAGTGACGTGTTGGCTGGAAAGAAAGTCTATTTGAAAGTTCACTAAATCATTGTACGTGAAAATTAGAGCCGTACAAGAATCGAGTTATTTCGGTTAGCTTGCTCGACTTGACTCAAAAAAGCTCAATACGACTAGGTTCGAAATTGAGTTCGAGCCGAGTTGAGCTGGTTTTTTTAGCTTGAAAAATTTTTGAGCTTAGTTCAAGCTTGTTCGAGCTCAATTGGACTCGGATCAAACCCCAACTCAAATTGAACTCGGATTAAACTAGTTCGATGACTCAGTTATTTTGACATCGATGTTGCTCAACAAGTGTTTGATGAAATGACTTAATGAAGTATTGGCGTGGTGAGGAAGGTATGGATATGAAACAATACCCTTGTATCTTGATTTTTATGTTGCCTACTAAGTGTTTGATGAAATACCCGTAAACTGATGCGGCTATTTACATTCCGGGAGAATTTGAAGGTGCAATTCATGTGTTTGAAAAAATGCTGCAAAGACTTGATCTTGACTTGAACTAGCCCGAGCTGCTGACCGAGCCAAGCTGAGTTGGCCAGTCAAGCTCAAGGATTGAGCCAAGCCGAATTTAAGCTGGGGTCAGCTAGTGGCCGAGCCAAGTTGAGTTGTGCGAAGCTCGACTCGTGTACACCTATGAAAATTTCTCTAATTTACATAGACAAATCAACGTCCACCACTTGGAGGCATCTAGAAGAAATTAAAAGTCCCACCTCACAGTTTGCTGAATCACGAGATTCCCATAAGTTTGGGAGCACGATTGAGTGATCCAAGCTGTTAATTTGATGGGCCCCACCTATGATGGAGGCCCCCTAAAATTTCAAATATTTAACGATTCTAATCCCTCTTGTTTTGGGACCTTGTTCGGATGGACGCAAACCATCGCATTACTTTCTCTTTTACCATCTATTTATAAGCCATTAATCAAAGGGTTATAATCTTCCAATCAGTCCATCCATCTTGTTGGGCCCCATAAAACTTCATGGTCCCACTCTATCATGAAATCAAACCATTTGAAAGCGGCATTTACAGCATCCATATCATTATCTTGTGTGGGCCATACGATCTTGTACTTGAATTCTGAGATTACATCAACAGGAAGCATCTTGGATGATGTGAAGTATAAGGTAGATGATGACATATCTTCAAATCATGAGTGTAACATTCTAAGATTAAATTATTTAAAGTAATGGCCACATTCGAAGTGGAAGAAGCTGTGGTCACGAAGCAGATTAATTGGTTACATCTACCAAAATCGTGTCATATCTTAATAACTCATGGAATTACAAATTGATGTTTGGATAGGTATGTTTGGATAGCAGGGCTTTTAAAAAGTACTTAATAGTTAATACACTAAATGTTTCAAGTGGAAATAAAAAATGGAAACCACATCAATCAAGCTAGGGTTTTTAGCCTTTTGCGCAAACTTGATAATCGATACAAAAATAATTTTTAAAAAGGATTGATTTTTCATTCGATAAAAACCCTAGAATTTTATAAACAAGCTAGCTAGATAAGCTATGATAAGAGAGGACAACCAAACATACCCATATATTATAAAGTTGTGATAGCCTCAATTAGTTGTTGGTGAGAAGTTCACGTAGTTATCTAAGTGTGGAAACCTACCCGGTGCGTATACATCATCGAACTGGTCACTCCACACCATGAAAATTGAACACCCCAAAAGTTAAGCCGAATCGATCATCAAGTGGGGTTGGAGGTTTTTGGGTGGTTGTCCATTTTTATTTTTTTTTAATATGGCGCGGCTTCCTTGATGGTTGGATTAGCATAATTTTTTAGTTGTCCCATTTCATGATAGCATGACTGATTGGATGTTAGTTTAAAAACTCACAAACTCAACCTGATATCTAGTTGGGGTGGTTCGCTTAAATACTCAATTTCACTTGACTGGATGTTTAAAAATTAAATTAGGAATTTAATTACACTAATAATAAATATTTAAAATAGTATGAATATAAAAATATAAAGTGATATTTACGGCAAAATTCTTTACGTTTAAAAATTATATTTACTGCAATATAAAGTGATATTTACTGCAAAATTCTCCCTGAAATAATGCACAGAAGATTAGGAATTTCAGGGAGAAAATAACAAAAAATGCCCTCTTCTAATTTTTATCTTTAAAACTACTGAAAAGTGAAGACTTATGGGACCCCCATGGTATGTATATAACATTCAATTCGTCAAACATATGCACCCCACCATGGTGATAATAGGAACAAAAACATCGGGCTACTCATATCATTAAATGGACTAAACTTGAATAGGGATATTTTGAATGATGTATATTATTTTTTGTGGATTGGCCGACTTTATGATTTGATTCACAGTTACTTTGGTTAATCAAATAATAATGTTCGTATGCATCTGTTGGATAGGTTGGATGTGAAACAAATACCGTGTGGGCCTCACAATTCTCGGTTCTCCACTTCGTTGGAAAAAAAAAAAAGGTAGTAATGTAATTTCTTCTCCACAAAATCAACATTTAAGAATATTGGTTCCTCGGGGCACTATTTAGTAAAATCTAAATCCTGGTAAAATTTCAGGATAAAAATCCCAAATACAAAACCAATTCTTAGTTAATTGGTGAATCTTCCTATTTAGCTTGGCACATGTAATTTTCCTTTTAATTAATATTCATGCCAAGTCACGGCGAGTCGACTTGTTGTCGAGTCTAAACCGAGTCAGCCAATTCATATTCTAGGAGCACTTAGAGAACAAAGAAACAAACCGTATCCATTTTTGAAGAGCCGTGTCGGATGCATGGACCATTTATGTGGCGACACATTTTGGTCCACCATGTTCGACATGTGGACGTATTCCACCCACTCACTCCTTCATTTCATTTTATTTTATTCGAACCGCTACGTCACCCCCAAAAAATGACAATGTGATGATTCCGACGGCGACGTTTCGCTAATTCAGAACCTTAATTAAAATTAAGCATTTGTTAAAGAACTTAAGCACCTTTATTTTCTTTGTTGTTAGTGGATGAAGACATTAATAATCGTACGTAAGCAAATATTCATGCGTGAAATCTTCTATTGCTCTGTAATGCACCCAACACCAATATAAAAATACACCCACCAAAAAGGAAACATAGATTAGAAATAGACGACAATGTGAGCCATTTGTTATGTATACATATCCAAAAGTATCATTACCAACAAGAATAATAATAAGAGAAATGATAGGTTAAGCCCCACTGATCTGTACCTTTTTCCTGCAAATGTATAATGTCTGTGGGAAATCTGTGCCGTGGAAAAGGTGGGGCCTCACCACGAGTATCGCCTGGTGTGAAAATCAGGCGAATCCAGTCGTTGGATATGCCAAACGTATGCGTTGGTTTAGATCACAAGCGTCCATTGATTTATATGGCATGGCCCACCTGATTAATCAATCAGCACCATTCTCTTGTGATGTGATCTTCAAAGTGGGCCCACTTTACTTACGTGCCGGATGTTCGCCGCCTGTGACGTGTCGGCGTAAAAATGTGTAGTACATAAGTTCATTGTACTAAGAACAGCACCTTATCACTGATTAGGTAAGAGGAAAGCCCTAATCAACTCTTACTAATCTAATAGAATAATTATGTGGTACGGAACCCTACATCTTTACATGGTGTACATGGGTTTTCAACTATGACAAATGACCCTATAGACGATCGAACCGTTGGTTTGATGCATACCTGTGGATGGAGAATTACCCAAAAACGGTTTTCTATTATTGAAAATGGGGCGATCGGAACCATTGGTTTGATGTCTGTCTGTGGATGAAAAATTACCCAAAAATCTTTCAGATTGGAAAGTCCTAGTGACCAAAATTAGTTTTCTTTTTAATTGTCTATCTACAGGCCACAAATCCAAAAAATAATGTCCTAAAAGATAAAATTTCTTATAAAAGAAATTTTAGAATATGGTCCATTCAAGGATGGACAGAGAAACCGATAATCTGAATTACTGAATCATGGGACCCACTTAGCAAATTCGAATAACCTTGTGTATGCTATGTAGGCTACATATCATATCATTCTTAGATCTAACAATAGCATTAAACTAAAAAGCTTGTTGAAATACATTCCACCGTATTAGTGAAGTATGCTTTGGGATTATAGACGTTCGATGTCAGGTCATAATTAGTAATTCAAATTCAAATTGTTAATATGATGAAATACAAAGATGAAGGTGTCTGCATCAAAAAACCTTTGGAGATTGAAAAATCTTAGCCTTTTGAATGAATAGCTCACAAAGCAACAGCTAAAGAGATAGTCTATACTCGGAAAAAGGTTAAATAGAGAAAGTGCTAAAGTATTCTGATCGGAAATTTCATTATTAGCTATCTTCCATTGATTGTGAGGCCCTAGTTTTTTTTTTCTTTCTGTTAGCTTGTTAGTACACCCATTGTCAGTTCACACTTCAGTGTTAGCCACCCCCACTAGGGAATCAATACCAAGACCTCTGTGTTGAAACGAGGTATCTTTCACTCAGTCTACCACTTGAGCTATGGATGTGGGTGTTTGTGAGGCCCTAGTTTGTGAACGGTAGAATTCACCAATGACTATAACATCCTATTGCAATATATGATGTATTCTAGCAAACTTCATAAATTAACAAAAGGTAGATCATCCAACTAAACTCGTGCACTTTCGTGTGGGAACACGACACGTGTGTAAGATCCATGCTGCTCATCAGGTAGGCCCCACTATTTATGTGTGGGCCGAAAACTAGTTGGCCTACTTATACGATGGTCATGTAGACAGAAGAAATGAATGGTTATTATTGAGTATGTATGATGGTCCATCTTAAGGTTTGTGTTCTGATTTATTTGGGTAGAGGAATCTGTCTTTTCAAGTAGGGAGTAAATAGGTTGTTGGGCCATGTATCGACGTCACTTACGAGTCAATCAAACAAGAATCACATTCTCTATGATGTGTGGCTCACCAGATGACATTGTGGGGCCTGATGATGGAAGACTTGGATCTTTCACACGTGTGCCATGATGGGACTTGTTAGTGGTGCATATGAGAGAGAGAGAGAGAGAGAGAGAGAGAGAGAGAGAGAGAGAGTAGGTGATGAGAAGCTTATCCTCTCTCAGCCAATCTCATCAAATCCCAAAATCACATAAAAGAAGGAGAGGAGATTAGTGGGGGAAGTGGAGACAAAACCCATATGGTGGTACCACGAAATTGCTACTCCATCATCTGAAAATAGAGAGAGAGAGTAGAGAGAGAAAGAGAGAGAGAGAGAGGAGCACTGGCCATTGATGGCTTTTGGTTGAGTTGACGGGCCACTCAATCAGGTGGCACCGTGGTGCACTCTGCACCCACGCGCGTCCGTTAGCGGGCCCCGCGACATTATCCTGCGCCCCCCTCTGCCTGTCTTTCTCGAAGGGGTGGTTTCTCTTCGGTTCGTTGAGATTAAAATGTGCTTGTTCGTTTCGACTGAAGTGTGTCACACACGGGGCCGTTCATCTCGTGGGCCCTGTTTGTACAGCCCACGTTGGGGGAGAAAAATCATAGGATGATGCTACGGGGACTTTTACCGTTTGAATGTGGTCCTTTGACCTTTTTTACTTTTACCGTCCGTCTGAGGACTACGGACTAGAAAACTACTTTTACATGGACTTTGAATTAATTACAACCGTTACAGTTGCCTGGACTGAGCTCCATCCTCCTTAACACGGTGGGATTTGAATGCATGCTGGAGATGGAGCCCACAAAAAGCATGTTTGCAAGTTGTTTTCGTGAAATGACTTAACCTATTTTTAACGACATTCAATTATCAAATTAAATCCTGCCGCGTCAGACGAAAGGCAGAGGAAAGGAATCTCTGCCCACGTATGGGCAGTACCCAGCCTCTGTCCGTTGCAATAGCTGGTCGACTTAAGAAGCTTTAGGTCCTGTTTGTTTTTTCAAAGCCAGTGTATTTACACCGTAAATAGTTACGTTTCACCTTGTTTGAAAATTTGTAGGAATCTTGTGCCTTTGAAAAAGAGATAATTTTAATTCTTGAACGTACAATAATGTACATGATATATTGGTTCTGTCCATCTGTTTTTACTATAATATTTTGAAACATGAGATAAAAAACTGAAGTAGATCCAACACTCAAGTGGCCTACACCAAAAGAAACCGTGGCCTCACAAAGTTTTAAATGGTAAGTATTCGATTCCCTTTTTCGTATGGCATGGTCCACTTGAGTTCTGGATATAACTCATTTTTTTTTTTTGCTTATGGTATAAATTCAGCTGGCATAATGGATGTACAGTGTGGATAAGCGAAATGCATCACAATGGGACCCACAAGTATTTTGTAATATTCTCGATTTTCCTGTAAAAATTAAGTTGTCAAATCAAGTAAGGATGAAAATGTTGTAAAATGCATGAGGAAATAATTATTACTCTTTTACATGTTATTTACATGTGCACTGAAAAATCAAACAAGCCCTTATGGAACTCACCATGATGGGTGCATAATATCTATTCTCTACATAGATGTTTATTAGCTTATTTTAGGTCAAGTAAGGCCTATCTAAAACTCAAGTGAGCAAAAAGAGAAGGAAAAAAAAAAAACCCAGTAGTGATGAGAGTGCTTGTCCATCATTGAAAGCTTCTTTGGGACCACTGAAGTTTCAGGTCATGTTGATATTTGGATTTTCCTTCGATCTTGTGGAACTAACCTTATGAATGAGTTAGATGATCTATAAACATCACGGCTGGTATATGAAGATTTCAGTGGTGACATCCCCATCTTACCGTTTGGGTGTAGCCTACTTGAGTTCTAGGTTAGCCCTTTTTTTGGATTCACATCCTAACAGAAAGTAGCATAAAAGATGAACAGAGTAAATGTTATACATACATCCAGTGTTTAAAGTGTTGATATTGTTTACACCCATTTTTGGCATCCTGATGTGGACCAAATAAAGACCGCCATGTGTCAACGCCATGAGATTGCAACTGGCGCAAGACATGTTTTTACCTGAGAGTATCGTTGATTGCGTTTCATTGGGCGATGTGCATTCTGTCATAAATTTAAAGACACAAGTCTTTATTCCTAGATTTTGGAAAGTAAATTGTCACATGCCACGTGGACACGATTATCATGTTTATTAATGGATAACGTGTCCACTATATCTATAAGAGACTTGTCGAGAGAACAGATCTTATCATAAATTTAGCGATGATACTCTTAGCAAGGCCATCTCTCACAATCATTCTAAATTATGAGATCATTCCATATACATTAAGAGAGAGTGTAACATTCCAGATGATTCCAAAGACCCGAAGATCATACAGGTATCCAAGCGAACCTAGCCATAGGTTAGACCCAATTTGGGAGAGATAGAAGTATCGGTTCGATCAGGCCTTTCTCCCCATACCTTAATTGGAATCAAGAGAATAAGAGAACTAGATTCAGAATCTAATTTGACCACTCCCCGATCAAAGGTTTGAGAGATCTTGATGTGATGGATCTTATATATCCATCTATTTCTTCCAGCACTCCAAATCATCAAGATGGCGAAATTTTGCAGATGACTAACCTCAGTTTCTTAAGGGGATCCCTTCCAGATTAGCTCACGAGGTTTCTGAAATCCGATTTGATAGCCCAAATTTAGAAAAACTTTAACGATCCCGAGCTTGATCTTTAATAGTACATGAAGATCTTTACAAATGATTAGTTATGAGAAGAAGATCTGGAAGCCATCAAGAACAAATTGAGTTGGAACTCTTTCTTTTCAATGCAAGCTGATAGTTTTGAAGCGATTAAATGGATATTCACAAATGTAGAATAACAATGTAAGCACGAAAGATTTATAAGCAACAAGGAAACCCTACCAAGGGTTTTCGCCACCTCAAAAAGCTATAAAAGGAGCAATCAAAGAGAGCACATGGCCCTACACTAAACATAGTAACTTATCTTTTTATTTTTCGTTCTTTTTCCTAGCATAACTTAGCTTAGTTTACAGCTACTGCCTAGTGGCTCTTGCTACAATTCCTTAGAATAGAGATAAGCTTTCTGCAGTCTTAAGTTATAGATCGTGATCATCTAAGTTTCGATTTGGTTGATCACACCCACTTCGTTTCATCTGTTCTGATAGGTGTATCCAATGATCGAAATATCGATACTATCGGCCCATATATCGGCCGATATTATCGGTATCACACCACTGCGAGACAAAACTCCTCTGATAACCCCCGAAAGATACCAAAAATCCAAAACTTCAGATATCACACCATATTATCGTCGATATCTGTGATACATCGTCGATACCGCCGATATCGGCCGACGTTATCGGTGTCGGAAGAAATTAAGAAAAATTTTTATTGTGCGTAAATGTTCCGAAAAAATCAAGAAAAAAAAATAGGGAAACTTTCAAGAGGGTGGATTTTCGTACCTGTAGAGGAGATTTCCCTGATTGGAAGCCGCATTTGATGGGCCATTCAAATTAAAGCACACCATTCGTAAGTTAGGGTAAAGAAAATCTACGATTCCGTTTTTTTTTTCTTTCTTTCTTTGAATAGATTTTTGCTTGAAAATGGAAGTGATTTTGGAAGAAAATTTGAAAAAAAATCAGAGAAATCCGGAGATTTGGAGAGAGAATTTCGGGGTTTTAGCGTTCCGGAAGGCTGGAACCCTCTTTCCAGAACATCTTTGCAATATAAAAAAAAAATAAAAGACTTTCGAGCCGTTTTTTATTGGGCTAAACACGGGCGTATGAAGTTTCTGCGTTGGGATGATAGGTGGGGCCCACCGTGTTGTTTGTTAGAAATCCGCCATGTCCATCTGTTTCGCGAGCTCATTTTAAGATATGTGACCGAAAATGAGGTTGATCAAAAGCTCAGGTGGGCTGCATAAGAGGAAACAATAGGGATTCAGTGAGACCGTTGAAACATTTTTATGGTGACAACAGTTTAATATCAGGATAATTTTTCGTGTTTTCACTTCATCCCAATGGGAATGACCTTATAAAGGGTTTGGATGTCATATAAACATCAAGGTGGAGCGTAGGAAAGTTTCAACAGTAGGAAACTCTTTCCCTAGTTTCTCTCTCGTATGGCCCACTTGATTTTTGGATGTACCTCATTTTCAGTCGCATATCCTAAAATGAGCTTTCAGAATGGATGGACGGGGTGGATTTCTGAAAAACATCACAGTGGGCCCCATCTAGCATCCCAGCGTAACAACTTCTTGTAAAAGCCTTTCACAAGAAGAGGCATCCTCACCTACGCATCTAGGCACGTGCGCACCTTTGCACACCTGTAATGGGCCTCTAATCTAAACGGTCCATGTGATGCAGCATCTCATGAAACTTAGATCGACCAATTTTCATCTTGATATAAAACTCTGGTGGGCCATAACAAAGAAAGATGTAAATCAAGGGAGTAAACTATTTTCTTTTTCCATGGCCAACCAAAGTTTTGAATTAAAGTAAAAGTTGGGACATAGGGGTTTCATGGGGTATTGAATCATGTGGACCGTTCAGATTTTGGAATGGTATCACTTATGATGAATTATTAGAAAGTTCTCATGATAACTCATGCGCAACTGAGCATTTTGGTTGGCATGAAATCCACGTTCGCCACAGATTGGGAGCTAAAGACGGATGGCGGTCCTGTCAGGGGCTCTATATGGACCACCATGATATATGTGTTTTATCTACACCGTCCATCCATTTTTATAGATCATTTTAGTGCATGATCCCAAAATGTAGCCAGATATGTGGTTCAAATGGACCACACCAAAGAAAATAGTGGTTGCAATGGTGGCATCTTTATTCCCACTGTTTTGTCGTGATGTGGTCCACTTGATCTCTGGATCTGCCCCATTTTTTGGCTAATGCTTTAAAATTATCCGAAAAAAATGAATGGACAGCATGGATGGGGCTCACACAATCTGCCTTTTTTTTTTTGTGCCAAGACTAATAAAAAAGTATACCTGAAGTTTAAGATGTTATGATTTAAAAATGTGTATTAATATCTTTTTTAAGAATACCTGAAGTTTCATTGAAAAATTCAATCATTTTTCCAATGTTTCCCATGTTTCCCAAAAAGTGCGATAAATTATGTGATACAAACGATATATCCCATGCGATAACTGATATGTATCTGTATCCCAAGGGTGCGATACATTGTGCGATACCGATATTTCGAACACTGGGTGTATCAGGTATTTATCGATTATCTTTTGTTTATTCATTTGGTTATATCGCATTTTGTCGATTATAACAAACATTATTTCATAATATTAATGAAATTAGTAACATTTTGCCTTTCTTTAATTTGAATATATATCTTTGTTCCTTTGAGAATTATTTTGAACTTAAAATGTTGGTGAAAGAACAAGTCCTTAGGTTTGTAAACTCATGTCTATTAATATTACAAGGTAAGAAGAACTCATTCAGAAATATTAGCCTTCTTACCTTTTACTAGTCGCTTGAATGGAGCAAAATATTAGTATTCTTACTAGTCACTGGTGCACATTATTTTCTTACTATTGTAGATGATTATTCTTGTGTCACTTGGGCTTATCTTATGAAATTTAAATCAGACACTTTTTCTTGTCTCAGAAATTTTTTTTCATGATAAAAACCCAATTCCATTTTGATATAAAACGAATGGTATTGAAACTCTTTTCTGCTCATCGCTTACAAAACTTCTTTTCTGCTCATGTTATACTTCATGAGTGTACTTGTGTTGAAACTCCTCAATAAAATGGTATTGCTGAGAGAAAACACCATCACCTCTTAAATGTTGCTCGTTGTTTACGTTGTCAAGCTTGTTTACCTATCTCTTTTTGAGGTGAATGCATCCTAACTGCTACGTATTTAATTAATCGTACCCCGTCAGTCTCTCTACATCATAAAACTTCATATGAACTTCTTTTTCATAAAGCCCCCACTTATGCACATCTTCGTGTTTTTGGTTATCTATGCTATGCACATGCTTTAAACATTCATCGTGATAAATTTTCACCACTTGCCTCCCCTTGAATTTTCCTTGGTTATTCTCTTAGTCACTCCACCTATCGTATATATAGCATAGAAACCAAGAAATTTTTTTTTTTCACAAGATGTTCGGTTTGTTGAGACTGTCTTTCCTTATGCTGACCCTACAACTTATAACCTCACAGACACCCCACCTACTATCCCTACTGTCTCTATTGACCTCACCCATATCTTTCCTGCACTTCCTCCCTAAAAGCATCTTCCTAACCCCACAGATCTTCCCATCAATAGTGATGCAGGGATAAACGTGATGAGGATAACTACTCCGAATCCACGGAGCTTCTCTGGACTCCTCATAAAGATTTCTCGAATCCACGAGGAAAGAAAGCAAAAAAATAGAAATAAATTCTAACAAATTCGAAATTGATTAATTGATAACTAAAAACGAGTTCACAACCCTTTAAATAGGGGTACCAAGCAATGGAAAAGAAATCAGAATCAAACTACAACTAAAACTCCTAGAAATTGCAACTTACTATTTATAGACGGTCGTGATGTCTACTAGTGCGCAAGGTTTTCGGCCAAAAATAGTAAGTGTCCTATTTGGCTTCACCAAACCGTTCTCCTAATTATTCTAAGCTCTTTTCACGTTGGGCGCAACTCCTGAAGCCCGACGGATGAAGAGTTATAACCAAACTAAAACTTACTATTTATAGTAAAAACGAAATTAAAACAGAGAAATGACCGTCAATCCAGGGGTTTTTCCAAATTCCTTGCATCACAACCTAGCATAGCTAGGTTGGTTGGCTAAAGTAGCTCGTTCTACCCCAAAATCATATATTTTTTGTCAGCTAACTCATTCCGGATTGCGAGATACACTCGATCTAAGGTCCGACGGTCCGGATCACTTCTGTTGTCGACCGGGCCTTTTCTGATCCATCTTGGCCATGAAACTGTCCGTGACCCGCTCTACATCAAATAGCCCTTCTCTTGAACCCGTTGAACCCACCCACTGCCTCCTCTCGGCCACACCGCCAGATCATTTGTCCTTCCTACCTTCGAGACTATATCTGGTCAGACCTCCCAGATCTTTCACGTTCTACTCCCGCTCCATAGACTTTCTCAAGTACGGTTCATTCTTTACCTAATTTTCTCTCTTATCATTTTTTTAGTCCTAACCACTTTGCTTTTTTCACCTCTGTTTCTAAAAATGTTCATGATCCTCACCTTTATTCTCGAGTTGTTCTTGTTCCTTACTAGTAGGCTGCTATGGCTGATGAAATCAAAGCCCTGAAAACCAACCATACCTAGACTCTCGAACCCCTTCCTCCCAACAAAAACCCATTGGTTGTAAAAACCAAACACAAGGTTGATGGATCCATCGAACGTCACAAAGCTCAGTTGGTTGTCAAGGGTTACACCCAGGTTAAAGGTTTGGATTATCATTATACTTTTGCTCCAGTTGCTAAACTTGTTACATTTCGCTATCTTCTTGCTATATCTGCAGCTAAAAGTTGGTTTTTACACCAATTGGATGTTCACAATGCCTTCCTTCATGGTGATCTTGATGAAGAAGTATACATGCATATCCACCTCCTGATTATTGCCCTCAGGGGGAGAAACATTTCTGTCGCTTGCACAAATCCTTATATGGTCTTAAACAATCTTCTCGCCAATGGTACTTCAAACTGTCTCATGTTCTTACCTCGGCATGTTTTTATCAATCTAATGTTGATCATAGTCTCTTCACCAAGACTAAGGGCACCGTGTTCACTGTCATCCTGATTTATATTGATGACATTCTTGTTACTGGCAACGATCTACTGACCATCACTGCTCTCAAGAACCACTTGGCTACTGCATTCAAGATCAAAGACCTTGGGAATTTGAAATATTTTCTTGGCATTGAAATAGCACGGTCACCTGCTAGAATTTTTTTCAACAAACGCAAATACATTCTGGACATTCTCTCTGATGCTGGTCAACTTAGTTCTCACCCTGCTTACTTTCCTATGGAGCAGCATCTTAAACTCAATGACACTAATAATACCCCTCTTGTTGATCCAGCCTCTTACCGCCACTTAGTTGGTTGTCTCATCTACCTGACCATTTCACGTTCAGATATTACTTACACTATCAATCTTTTAAGCCAATTTATGCATGCTCCTCGTGAGCCCCATAAGCAAGCCACCCTCCGATTACTTCAGTATTTGAAGTCCACTCCCGATTATGGCTTATTTTTCTCTTCAGCCTGCAGTTTCCAATTATCTGCCTATTGTGACTTTGACTGGGCTAGTTGCCCTATGACTTGCCGATCCACCACTGACTTTGTTGTCAAACTTGGCGATAGCCCCATCTCTTGGCGTACCAAGAAGCAATCCACTGTCTCTCGCTCTTCTGCTGAAGCTGAATATCGTGTCATAGCCAACACCTCTTGTGAGATTAAATGGCTACACTCTATTCTTCGTGATCTCACAATCTCTCATTCTTACCTTACACTACTTCACTGCGACAATAAAGCTGTCATTCACATTGTACGCAACCCGATTTCCATGAACGCACCAAACACATAGAGATTGATTGCTGCATGAGCATATTCGTGCTGGTCTTCTTACTCCCGCTTATTCACCCACTTCCTAATAACAAGTTGATCTCTTCACAAAACTTTTGGGTCACGAATTATTTGTCTTCTTCATATCCAAGTTGGGCATTACAGATCTTCATGCTCCAACTTGAGGGGGAGTATTGACAGTTATGGAATAATTGCACAAATCAAGTCCCATATCAAGCATAGCCATGTACAACTCATAGTACATTCCATATGTAGCACCCGTGTACAGCTCATAGTACATTCCATATGTAGCATCATTTTAGTTGTACAAATATAGCACCGTGAGTGTTCTGTAAATACTTACTATCAATAGAAAATATAAAGCATACGAGAATATTTTTCTCCTTGTACATTTCTTATCCGTGGTTGAGAGGACTCTGGACCTTCGATCATAGTCTCCAATCTATCTATCTTGAAGAAGGAAACACCAATAATTCAATCAAGCCCTAAGTTAGGTAGACTCTAGCATGCTCGCGCATCCTACTCATACACATGTGTACAAAATCTAAACCCTCGATCACATAAGTGGATTAGTTTGATTGAATTGAGTGTAAGATGTATTGATGAGGGGGATAAGTAAACATGCAATAGTGAAGTCAGAGCAGATTGTGTCCTACTTCCGCCCGGACGAAATCAATCCAAGCAAGGGCTCTATGGGGCCCACCACGACATATGGGTCTTGTCCACAATGCTCATCCATTTTTCTAAATCATTTTAGGATATGAGCTTGAAAATTAAATAGATTTAAGCTTCAAGTGAACCATACAGTGGGGATTGAATGCCCACAATTAAAAACTTCATAGGGTTTACAGAGAAATTTTGAATCAAACATAAATTTGGGTTTTCCCTTCATCTAGGTCTATGTGATATTATGAACAAGTTGGATGACAAATAAACACCATGATGGCCATAGGAAGGTTTCAAGCATGGGTATCATTGCCACCGTTGCTTCCTGTGGTTTGGTCCACTTGAACCTTGAATCTATTTTATTTTTGGCTAATACCCTACAATAATATATAAAAATTGATGAACTACATGGATAAAACCCATACATCACAATGTGCCCCACGGAGCCTTGCTTGGACAGAAATCCTTATCGGGACCTATTTCTGTCCGGCAAGTGCTAAGACACAATCCACTTCCCAATGAAGCATAGGAAAACACATTTAGCAAATGTGAAATTTTTTAATGAAACTTGAGGAGATTTCAAAAGACATGTGTATATCATGTAAAATTAAAAATATTGTAAAAAATAATTATACATAATAAAATTTTATTTTATAATGGTTTAACAATGTATTGTAAAAATAAAAATAAAATCATATAAAGTAAATATTTAAAATTTGTACCAATCAATAGTCTAACCAACATTCGTTAATATACAAAATTTTAGTAGTATAAAAAAATAAAAAATAAAAAATAAAACATTTTTCAATATAAAATTTGAATTTCACCAATTTCTTCAAAACTTTCACTTAAATGTTAATTTTTACCCACAAATTCATGTCGATCATGAAGATCATGCATGGACACAGATTTTCATGCAATCTATGATAACATCTGAGTAAAAAGAAAAGGTTTCCATGGATTACTCGTTACCTTTGATCCAATAATAGTAAAAATGATCAAAATTACATCAAAAAAAGAATTTAAAAATGAAAATATTTTAAAAAATTTAAAATTTCTACTACTTTTCAACCGATGCTTCATTATTACAAAGGATATTATTGATGATATCATGTATACTAAGAAACTTTTGTAAGAATACTTCTCAAAATATTATGGATATCAATATTGCCAAATATTATTGATGAAAACGAAGTGACGTGACATCAGCTAAGAAAGTGGACTGTGCTACCTTGGTTGTATGTTGACATCACCAAGTTCTGTGGGCCCCACCATGATGAATTTGTTATATCTAAACTGTTCATCCGTTTTGTGAGATTATTTTAGTGCATGATACCAAAAATGTGGCACTTCCAAAGCTCAAGTAGACCACATCATAGAATGTAGTGGGGATTGAATGCCTACCATTGAAAACTTCTTGAGGGCTACAGAAGTTTTGGATCAAACTGATACTTATTTTTCCTATCATCTAGGTACGTGTGACATTATTAACAGGTTGGATGGTAGATAAACATTATGATGGGCAGTAGGAAGGTTTCAACGGTCCCCACTGCTTTAAGTGGTGTGGTCCACCTGAGCTTTGGATCTGTATCACTTTTGGGCTGAATGTGGTCTCGCCAAATGGATGGATGGTGTGGATATAACACATACATCACGGTGAGGCCCACATAACTTGTTGACGTGGACAGCGGCACACCACACAATTCGCTTCCATATGTAAAATAATATATACATCGAAAGTTTGGCCCACAAATCTTTTTGTTGTATAGGCTCCTCACAACCAACTGAGACACGGAATTCACGTCCATCTTACTGCGGCCATGGGCCATCCCGTTGAGACTAGGACCCACCAGATGAACGATCCGGATTAATAGACTGTACGGATACTTGTATGATGGACCGGTGGCAACAACCGGTACGGTACATTCAATTTGTCCTTTTTATCATTGGGTTACAGCCGGTAGCCGTTAAATCGAGTCTCCTCCGTACGTGACGTACGCCTCACCAGGAAATGTCCCTTGTGCACCTTTAAGTACACGACCCCAACCTTCCCATCATCTCTCCTTCATATTCTCCTATACACTGCGAGAATATGGTAATCAATACACATGCATTCAGAAATCTTGTGTTTAGAATATAATGACTAAAAATCAACCGTTCAAATTCCGTGAATCTATATATGAGTTTCATAAAATATGTTTTTTTAATGTTTTATACCCTTGATTATTGGTCTTATTTTTATTGAATGTAGAGTGTTGAATTTATCATTCAAATATCCGCTAATCGACAAGGTAAAACTGAAGTCCGTATCCCAATTGAGTTCCATTAATTTTTACCGTTTGATTTGAGTTTCATATATACCACGTGAACAATTTTTAGTGTCTGCGTATCAACTATTATATTCGCCGGCAGAGTATCGAAGGTTTTTCTCAATGCGCTTACTCACGCGAGAAATTACCTTTCGACGCTACTGCAGCACATGAGCATGTATATTTTCGGAAATTTATCGCTTCATTATCATATGGGGAGAAATTGAAAATAAAGCAAAAGTAGCAGCAGAATCTCAAGAGAAATTGATATTGAGACGTTAGGCCTCGTTAGGGGTGTCATGGGCCGGGCTCGGGCTTATAAATTCAGAAATTGATTAGTGTCAGCCATACAGCCCGGCCCGACAGTTCAAAAACCCGGCCAAGACCAACTACAGGCCCGGCCTGTTGACAGCACTGGACCTCGTTTTAGCCGGGGGTAATTTTTTTTACTATAGATGCGGCCTTCCATCCACCTTCAGTGCTACGCCGCGTCTTCGTTTAGCGTACTTTTTTACTATAGGAGTGACCTTCCATCCATCTTTTTTTCAACTGAATAGAATCTACTGTATCAATCTAGATCTCAACTTGCATGGACAACTTAATAAAGATAAAAATATTTCTACTTTTTCAGTTATGTTTACCTAAAAATTAAGGGTATTTTTGTCCAAAATCCTCTTTTTTTAATCTGAAAAATCTACTTTCATGACATAAGTTTTTGATCGTTAAGAAAAAATAAATAAATTTATGCATAAAATATAAGAGTCTATAATGTTAATTTTTTCTTTAGGAGCTGTTTGATTTTTTAATTTCCCTAGTAAATACATGGAATTACCTGATTATCACTTACTACACATGTTTTGAAAGGCGCCATGAATTAGTTTCGAAAGTCAATTCATACAAACGTTATTATTATTGATTTAAATATGTGGGCTCCACCATGATATATATGAGTTATCCACACCATCCATCCTTTTAAAAAATACATTTTAAGGCATGAGTCCAAGAATGAGAAAAATCAAAAGCTCAAGTGAACCACACCTTAAGAAACAATGATCATTAAAATGTCAATGGTTGAAAATTGTTTTCTCTCTAGGGCCCACAGTGATGTTTATTTGTCATCCAACCCGTTAATAAGGTTACACAGTCATGGATAAAGTAGAAACAAAAATATCAGTTTGATCCAAAACTTCTATAGTCTTCAAGAAACTTTCAATGGTAGGAGTTCAATTCCCATTGTTTCCAATAGTGTGGTCCACTTGATCTTTTGAATACTTCTTTTTTTGGCTCATGCCCTAAAATGAGTTGGCTAAAGGGAAGGATCGGTGTGGATAATACACAAACTTCAAGGTGGGCCACAATTTAACTTCTTTTTTTTTTTCCAAAGGTGACGTGAGGAGTGCTATGAATGAAAGTTGGCGGTCAAATCACCTTGAAAATCCAACTGAGAGAGGTAAATAATTATTACCCATTTACCTTGAATTACCTCTGTAATTAGAAAATCAAACAGGCCCTTAGTTTGAGAAATACTCCAATGCTCTCATGAGCACCAAGAATGATAGTGCTCTTAGTTGCATTGGTTTATATGGACAGATCATTTGATCAATCTGGACAGTTGATTAACTCAAAAACATATTTCATAGTCTACCACATAAAGTTAGAACTGATCGTATCATATAATCCACAATTAGTTAATACTTATTCTCTAGAGCCATCCATTTTCGATGCCATGGATTGGACGGTACAATTGCGTAAAAAAAAAAAAAAAAAGTGATTCTTTAGAACAATAAGCAATCCATGATGGGCATAACAAGTAGATTCGGTCGAATTGTTAAATGGCCCTATTTTCGTGTAAACAATATTAACTGTCCACATTAAAGACCATTAATCAATGGTTAATTTTTTGTTGTATTATTGTGATATTTTCCGTTTAGCACATGAAATTTACGTTGGATGTAATTAACAGTCTAGATCAATGGATTGGACAGTCTACATGTCTCAATACAACTAAGAGCCTTATGACTTGTAGTGCTCTGATGGAGTATTTTCTCTTTAAATCTCTTTTTGGGAAGCCTCATATTCGGAGTAACGGATTCGCGCGGGTGAAATCGGGTGCTATTCGTGACACATGTGCAAGTTGCATGCACGTTGAATATCCGAGCCACTGGTCGTATGGAGCCACCATAAAAATACCCTGTCGGAATATTCAGGTCAGTCCACTGATTAGCAACGACACTTGGTTAGCGTACCATCTGGTCTCTGAGCTAGAGCATGGTCGTGGGTCCACGTGATTAATGGACTGGATATCGCAAGCATCCTTAATGTTGGCACTTCTGAAGTGAAGATTCCTTGTATTTCATGCGCTCGAATCCATCTAGTGGCGTGCAGGCTCGCTCAGGAAATCGGATTGAGTACTGAATAACTTGGTACGCTTTTATGGTACTGAGTAAACTGTGTTAGACCCACCCTGAATATATGTGATTTATCCACACCGTCCATCCATTTTTCTAGCTCATTTTAACAGTTTATTCAAAAGTTGAAGCATATGCGAATATGAAGTTGAAAACACCAGGGGAAACAATGAGAATAATGATATCCACTGTTGAAACCTTCCCAGGGCTCACAGTGATGTTTATTTGTCATCCAACATGTTCATAAGGATCACACAGACATGGATGAAGGGAAAAGAAAAACTATATGGCCCCAAAGAATATTTCAACTGTAGATGTTCAATTCACACTGTTTGATGTGGTGTAGTCCACTTGAGATTTGGGTATGCTTCATTTTTGGGCTTAAGCCCTAAATTTATCCGATAAAATGGATGGATAGAGTGGATAAAATACATAAATCACGGTGGGCCCCACAATCATACTGAGTTACTATGTATGCAATCCACTTCCCCTGCTGAGTGCTCATTCGCACGCAAGCTCAATTGCTAACATGGAACACGTGCGTGAGATCCGAGCTTTTCATCTGGTGTGCCACATTATTTAGATCTTCTAGCCTAAAATTATGTTGTTTTACTCCTTAGGTGGGCCACACTATTAGCCATCAATCTATGGCCCACCTGAGGAATTAAAGGGCCTGATTTTTTTCAATAGATCTAAGCAGTGTGGTCCACTTGATGAAAAGCTTGGATGGCTCACATATACCATATTAGCATGTAAAGCATGCATGAGATCCAAACCTTGTACCATACTAATCCTGAAATTGCGGTAGAACCACTATTAGTGAAGTATGAAGTATGTCCAAATGTCCTAGAGGGGTAAATATGACTTTTTTAAAATTATTTTCAACTAAGAACAAACAATGCCTAACTTTAATCGAAAGAGTAAGGCAAAGTAACTTTATGGCTTCCAAGCCAATAAAGAGTCCAAATCACATAGGCTTATACATGATTTTTATATGAAAAACAAGCCTATAAGGGATAGTATATATGATAGTATGTAGGATGTGATCTCTATCAGTACTTATATATTAACCAAATCATGCAACATAAAAGATATTTAATAATCATAAGCATAATTAGAATAATGCACAATAATCAATCACAAACACAATCATATATAGTGGTTCGGTTACTTGCTTACTCCACTCCCGGCAGTCGCACTCTCTCGTAGAGTGTACCGGATTTTACTATCCAATGGTTTTAAGTCAGGTTAACTATGAACCTTCACAACCTATATAAGGTTTAACCAAGGGACCTACATAAAGTTCCCTTAAATGCCTACACAAGGCGACAAGTCCTACCTAAGGATACAACTGGAAGCCTACCCAAGGCAACTCGACGTACACAAGGACCACGTATTCTCCCGTCGGAGGCTTACAAAGAGATCTTGGCGAGTTTGTTACTCAAACTCTGAATATCAATCTACACAAGGAAATGGTTTCAAAATCGACAGACTCTGTATACTTACAAATAAGTGAGTGAGCCCCTTTCTTGCACGATGTGAAGATCTTTAATGATGACGAAGAGTCTTCGGCTCCCTTGAACCGCAATCGCTTCTAATGCTTCGATAAATGCTCCAGGGTTGTGAGGCTTAGAGTTTTATTATTCTCTATTTATATGATATATATATATATATATATATATATGATCTTAAATACACATAAAGAAGGTTCTCATGAGCTATGCATTCAAAAGTTTCAATACTAAGATTTGCCTACAAAAAGATCAATAGAAAACTTAATGAATACTAAAGTTCATAATTCAATTTAAGCACATAAGATGATGAGTCAATGCTTATGCCAAGATTGAATGATGAACTCTAGTGAGAAAGAGGATATAATCTCTATGAAGTAACTCTCTTGATTTTTAGCTCAATTTACGAAGAGGCAACCTATGGTATTTATAAAGAAGGAATCCCAACGGTAAAAAAAATTAGCAGAAATTTATCATTGTTGATGTTATCGAGCAGACTTCGATTCTATCGAAATTTGAATTTCATTGTTATCGAGCCTACATCGATTACATCGATTTCTTACACACATCTATTCATTTTTTGTGTAGAACAGATTCTGCTTAATTTTATCGAGTACTCTTCGATTCTGTCGACACGCACTTCGATATCATCGAGAGGTAGTTCGATCCAATTGAATTTCCTTCAGAAAATTACCTTTGGTTGCTGGAAGATTTTGTCTTAATATTCGATGCTATCAATCATCATTTGATGCAATCGAATTTTGAATTTCGATGTCATCGAACGGCATTCGATATGATCGAAGAGATGTGTTTTCCTAGGTGATTTGTTGGACAAAATATTTCTTATTTTCGATGTAATCGACCAGGCTTCGATACTATCGAGAACTTACTCTCGATGTAATCGAAGGTGACTCGATTATATCAATGAACACTTTTAAAATGTTTTCTGTGTAGAGGGAGTGCCCAAAGTCTATGTTATTGAATAGTGTTCGATTCTATCAAAATTTGAATTTTGATCAGATCAAACTCCATTCGATAAAATTGAGATTTCTCAGCAGATGGTTCTTTTGTTACTGGACAGAATGGACCTTATCTTCGATGCAATCGAACCATGTTCGATAAAAGCGAAAATGACTTCGATTGCAAATCGATGCAATCGATTTTACCTATGTAGTTCATGTTTTACTCCTCTAACATTCCAAGTGTTCAACACTCAAGCTTACCAAAGATGTTTTTTAATAAATTGGAGGTAAGACTAAGTTAAATGGGGCTCATTTACCTCAGGGGTTTGGTTAGGGAAGTGAGACTTCACTTATCTGTTCGGAGCACTCGAACTTCTTCTTGGTTGATGTCTTGATCTTGTAATCTTTATCTTGAGGCTCACTTGAAGACTGACTCAACACTCACGTAATTTGAAAAATCAGGACACTTTCAGATCTTACTTTAAATACGGTTGTACTTTAATAGTCGTCTATTTTATTTCCCCTATAAGGTTCTCCAATGGAATGATAAAAACCTAGCTAAAGACAAACAATCATGTCCGGGGCTCTATGGGGCTCATCGTGATATATGTGTTTTATCAAAGCCATCCATCCATTTTTAAAGGTCATTTTAGAGCATGAACTAAAAAAAAATAAAAAAATAAAAAATAGTAATAATAAATAAATAAAGATCTAAAGCTTAAGTGGACAACACCATAGGAAGTAGTGGTGATAATCACCCCACCTTTAAAACCTTCCTAGGACCCGCCATGATGTTTATTTTCCATCCAGCCTGTTCATATGAAGTAAAAACATAAATATCAGCTTGACCCAAAACTTCTATGACCCTTAAGAGTATTTCAGTGGTAGACATTCAATCTATATTGTTTCATGTAACGTGGTCCACTTGAGTATTTGATCTATGTCATTTTTTACGTAATCACCTAAAATGATTTTTTTCAAAATGGATGGACGGCCTAGATAAAACACATACATCACGGTGAACCCTAAAAGGCCCTTGACAGGATCGTCCGTCTCTAGCCAGGTCCTGGTGGGGGTAGTACCCAAACCCTACCCGATAAAGAGGATCGTCAGATCGGCACGATTTCTGTATTATGGCACATCGAAGGTGGACCCTTCCAAATAATCAGTTCAGATTTCATGATTTCATGTATGTTTTCACCATATCACATGTATAAATGGACGGTGATCATTAAATGAAACTGATAAGATGGTGGCCCCAACGATTTATGGACACCTTGCATGGGATGATCTCATCCCCATTGTTCATCACTAATAATAAACAATTAAACAATTAAACCCTAAAGTAAAGGGTGAAACTCAGGCTGGTTGGGTCGGTTTGGTTAGTGACTCCAAAGTCAACCAGTTAGCTAGTGTTAAACTTAAAGCTCCATGAGCCCTACCATCATGTATGTGTTTTATCCCCACCATCCATTCATTTTTCAACTCATTTTAAGGCATGAGCCCAAAAATTTAAGCAGATCCAACAATGTGATGGATAAAAGGAAGAGATAATGATGTCTCTCTCTATACTGTTTGTAGGTGATACTCAAGAGTTGAATGTCCAATGATTTATTTTTCTTTAATATCTTGGGCAAAGGAAACATTAAAGTCATCCACACAAGTTGACCATATATGTGTAAAATGTGTGGCAAATAAAAGGAATAGATAATAATCTCTCTCTCACACATCTTCTTTCTCTTCACTCTTTGCAAGTGATGCCTAAGGGCTGAATGTTCAAGGCTTTCTTTTTCTAATATTTAGGGTTCTTCTCTCTCTACATTAGGATTTATATATCAGGATAAATTAGACTTTTAGAAAGCATCAACTATTGTTCTCTTCTACTTTATTGTCTTCCTCATGAACTATTATATTAAAAGTATGTAATCTATTTATATCTAATGTATCCAAATAAATTTAATCAATCCACTTTTATGGCTATTCACTATTGACACAAACTCATGCGGATCAAATGATGGACCACATCGGGTCTAATCTATAAGAACATTACCAAGTATACTCAAAACCATTTTAATAGTTCAAACAAAAGTTTAACGATTGAAATTATTCGTAAAATCTTTTAAAATCTTTTAAGTAATGAGCTTAGTGAAAAATTACTTAAAGAACATTTGATATCCATGACCTAAATTATAAATAAGTTTCTAGAAAACTAGTTAATTCTTTATTGACTTGCATGAATCTCAACAAGTTCTTATGGATGCATCTAGCCACACTCATTTTTATTGGCCACATAATAACCCTTTAAAACAAGCTAAAGTACATGTAATCAAGATCTCTATTTCTTATACATTTTTCAATCTAATGATTAATCAAAGATAATATATCATAAAGTCGATCATAGTCCAGATATGATGAGTTTTATAATTTATACACTTAACCTTAACACTCATGTAAGTGCTCAATAAATTTTATCCAAGAGCATATTTTTATATCACCCACATACTCGTATGAGGGATTGAAAAAATGTATATTGATTTTTCATACCCAATAGTAAAGATTTTTCATCTTCACTCGTCATTAGTCCCATCACACAAAATGACCACATACAAACGAATAACCATATGTTTATCTTATAACTTGCTAGGTGGTCATGATTACCAGATTATTGAATTCTATAAACCATAAATAACAATTGCGTCCACTCTCAAGTAGTAAAGGACAATCAATGGAATTCGTCTCTTTTAACCCATATATGATTGGGATAATCTCGCATATTAACTATAACATAATCACATATACATTTAGGATTTACGATCATCATGATCTACGGTCAAGATCATCAATATTACTAGAAACCATCAATGTCATCAATGTATAAGATTCATATTAATTTTTAAGAGCACACTCTAACAAGTCATTCATGTTAAGTTATTAATTTGAGCTTAATTAATAATTTTTTTTGCTCTAATAAACCCAACTTGCACCCGATTATATTATATTATACTCCCGGGTGGTGCACATCGAAAGAGGAAAGTGGTTTGGATGATAGAGAGAGGCAAAGAAACAAAAATTATATGATTATTTAGGTGACTAAGATGGTACTTCTGGACTTTGAACTTCGTGGCATATGTCAGCTTAATCAAATTGTCAAAGTTGTAGGACCCAACTTAGACATACTAGTCTTTTAAATTTATGTTGATTTGATGACTCTAGTCTCTAATTAATAAGCATTTATTCATTAAATTTCATCTATTAAGTATTTTCATTTGGCTATTAATATCAACCAAATGATCAACCAATTAAAAAATCAAATTCTATGATTCTTATAATTTATTTAAAAATTTTAATTTTCTTTCATACAATTCTTTTTTAGTAACAGTGTATCAACCATATTATTGTAATAGAGTACCAAAGTTTAAATCAAGAGTTGAAGAGATGTATGGTAAACCAACACTATATTAAATGATATCAGATCCAATACAAGGTTTGTATGTACAAAAAAGCATACAAAACCTTATTTACCGTCTGATTGAAATCCAACGGTGTGCATCTTACCCATTGAAGATGGAACTTTACCAATTTAAAATGCTACATGCAAGTAGCTTGCAATCCGTTGAGTGCACGTATCCCAATCCCCCATTAAACGTTTACGCACATGGTCCTTGGGAGTTTGGGCCCCTAAAAACCTTTGTTGGGCCCACCATAATATATATGTGAAATCCAATTCGTCTATCATTTTCATGAGATCAATATGTGACTTCATACTAAAAATCAGGCTGATTGAAATATAAAATGGGTCATGTCACTAGAAAAAGTAAGGATGAGATACCTACGGTTAAAATGCAAATCTAACCAATTGGAGTTTTAGATGAAGCTAATTTTTTGTTTTCCCCTCCATCCTTATGAAACTAACCTGCTGAACATGTTAGATGACATTTAAATATAATGATAGGCCCACGAAAGATTCGTCCATAGGCATTCTCAAACCCAATGTTCCGTGTTGTGCATATTAAAGCTTCAAATTTGCTTGCTTTTCTAATGAATGACTCAAATGAATATTAAAAAATTATAGACAAAATAGATATTATGTTAGGATCATTGTGGGTCCTATGGGAGCATTCAACGTGTGTCTACCTAATTTATAGTAATTTCCTTTCAAAACAGTGATTTAATAGAATACATTCTTATTTATAGTAATAGAAAACTATGTACTGTATTCATTGGAATTGAGTTTTTTTCGAAATGATCCAAATTATTGATAAGGTAGGTCCCCCCTTAGATGATGGATATTTCAAAGTTTGATAAGATTGGGTATTTCAACCCTTCTATTACACAAAAATTATGATAACGATTGTCTATTTGAAAGTAAAACAACAAAATTTCAAATGTTGAAATAATCCAATATAAGAGATTTTATTTGTTGTAATTACCATCGAAATTGAGACCAATTGTATAAACGATTTAGATCATTGAAAGATTTTGTATTCAAAGACTAAAATACTGATGTATCATATTATAATTTGTTGAGTTGTATTTGAGTCTCCACACATATATCGGTGGTAAAGAGAAAACGTTTCAACAATGAGGTCAGAGTTCAGTGGTAGATCATTGATGGTACATAACATAAATGGGAACCTCTAAATTGATCCTAAAACCTAAGCCCTGCATGTTGCATATGTCAATTCACTTTCTTTCTCACGTAATAACTTATATCTAAATCAACCATACTACCAATGGGAACCTCTAAATTTCTCTTAACACATCCAAATCTCATATAAGAATCCTTATATAAATGGTACATACCATTAATGGAAGCCTCTAAATTGCTCCTAAAATTTCTAAGTTACATGGTGTGGCCTTGTTGGATTTTCGACTAGGATAATTTGTATATTCACTTCACCGTATTGAGTTACACAAATAAATGATTTTAATGTATAATAACTTGGTGTCTTTAGTTTTCGACATGATAAGTTGTATCTTCACTTCATCCTAGTGAATTATACAAATAAACAGTTTTAATGTATAGTAATGCATACCTTTTAATAAATGTCAGCAATCTCATCTTTAAAATTAGTCTATCTTGATATTAATCTTTAATACTGGTTTAACTGGACCATTAATTACTAGTTTTTAGGTTGTCATATACTTGTCTACCATTTGCTTGTCCCACATGCACTTTAATTTAAATTATCAAAATTGTTTATCCTAAATATCAACCAAATCTAATTGTTCCACCTCAATATTAGGCCATTTATCTCAATGTCACTCTAATCGAATAACCTTTATTTACACTTCGTTGTAGCTTAATCGAGTTTGACAGACTTTGTGGACTCCAACATACATCAATGTACTTCAATATTATTTTTTTTGTTAGCTTGTTAGTACACCAACTGTCAGCTCACACTTCACTGTTAACCACCCTCACTTGGGAATCGATGCCAAGACCTGATGGATTTTCGCCCAGGCTCGACCAGTCGTGAGCCTCACTTGACTGGTTGAGGGTGGTGCTCAACCAGGCGAGCCCTGGCTCGACTCAAAGTTCAGCGACTTTGGATTTATTTTTTCCATGGTGCTCAACCAGTCGAGGGAGGTGCTCGATCGGTCGAGTGGGCAGCTCGACCGGTCGAGGACTCTGCTCGACCAATTAAGGTTACACAAATTTGAGTCCGGATCTTGTGCAAACTACAGAAATTTGAGGCAATTTTGCAAGAGGTGCGAAAGGGAGTTGCCTAAATTATAAATAGGGGTGTCTATGGCTTTTCTAGGTAATTCAAGAGAGTTTCCTAAAGCTTTGCAATTGTTTGCTAGGGTTTAGGGTTATCAAAGGTGTAAGAGAGAGAGAGAGAGAGAGAGAGAGAGAGAGAGAGGAAGCTTGTAGAAGGAAGGTTCTGCTCGTATACGTGATCTACTGTGCACTTGACATCTCAACACTTTTACGTCCTCATGATCGATGAGATCTCTCCATTTTCTTTATTCTCTTATTATTTATCCACTCCTGCGTTAGTGAAGAAGGTTTGATCCAAGAAGCGTGTGCTTGTGATCAGTTGTAACGTTCTAATTCATAGTGGATTGTTGATCTAGACTAGGTCCTGTGGTTTTTACCTCTTTAAGGATTTTCCACGTAAAAATCTCTTATGCCATATGGTTTATGCTTTGATTTATTTCATTGCTTTATTATCTCATAATTCCGGTGTTTTGGGGATGTTAGATCCTAAGGTTTTGTGCAATGGCCCCCAACAAGGCCTCAGTGTTAAAACGAGGTATCTTTCACTCAGTCTACCACTTGAGCTATGGATCTGGGTGTAATGTACTTCAATATACTTTAATGGTCTTTGATGGACTTCGACACACAAGTTGGAGTAAATCATTTAATTAAGTTGATATTGATTATGAACTAATTGATTAAGCACACTAAAAGAAGAATTGTTAGATTATACCGATTGTAGTATAATATAATTGGATGTTTTTAAGAAAGAACTGTATAATTCTACTCATACTGAACTTACACACCCCAAATGATGGTATTGAAGAGCGATGGAGACATACTAAGAAAGTTTTGAAGTGATATATTTAGTATCAAATTATGCTGATGGGGTCCATGTTTTGAAATTTCGGTATCTCAAGTGCGGGCACTTATGTCCTCCTTAGCCCTTATTCTAATCATTCATCACAAACTACAATACAATTGATACATTCATCTTTAATATTAACTTAATTATTATATTTGCATTAGTGTACTAAAACTATCACTTTTTATTATAAGTGCGCTTTGACTCATCATTTCAATATAAGTGGAGTCGAACTTTTGATCTTGAATATCAGTCTTATCTATTTTTTTTTCTTAAATATAAGTCAAATCTAACTGTTTAACTTTAATATTAATCTAATTAGCATGTTCATCTTCAATATCCTTTCAATTAAGTCAACTTAGTTGACTTTGACAAGATTTATAAGCACCTAAATAGAATTTGATGTAAGTTGATGGACTTCAACAAATTTTAATAGTCTTCAACAAACTTTGATGAAAAACTATCAAAGTTTATCAAAGTCTATTGAAGTATGTCAAAGTTTGTTGATGTCCATCTAAATTTATCAAAGATGATTGAAATGTGTCAAAGTATGTAATTGAAGTTTGTCAAAATTCATTAAAGTATGTAATTGAAGTTTGTCAAAATTCGTCAAAGTATATCAAATATCATTTAAGTCTTTTAAAGTGAATCAAAGTTTTTTTCCAACTACATCAAAGTATGTCGAATTTTATCAAAGTACATATAAGCGTAACTTGAGGTTAATATGAATAAAAAAACAGTTTTATAAGATGAAAATTCAAGAGTAACGATCAAATTCTAATGATGTTTAAGCTGGGTGGTCTAGTTCCACTAATATTGAAGTCGAACAATCCAAACAGATCAACAATAAATTGATGGTCCAATTAGGCCAATGTTAAAGATGAAAAATTATGATTATTATCAATTAGATATCTATCATTAACCAATCAAACCATCATTTTACTATAATTTTTTACATAAAATATTTAAAGTATATAGATGGTTACATTGAGGTATACATAAGGCACATTATAAATTTTTTTTATTGCATGTACATTGTGTATAAGATCTTTCTCAAATATAAAGCATTCCAATAAATTGTTCCATGCAAGTAAGTATTCTTTCAAGAGTACATTTGTACCCTTTTAGTGTGAATATTTTTACTCCCATTTATATATACAAAGCTTTATATTAGATTAGGCATCATAATAAATTATTGAAATACATTCATTTGGGTAAAAACCTTTCCTATGTCAAATATAAGGTAAAATTTTAGCTATCCCTAAAAAATAACTATGAAGTTAAAATGGTCCCTCGTTAATAGCATTATATAAAATATATAGTATAAAAAATATTTATATGTGCTAAATAAGCTTTGTTAAGCCCACATGTGTGTACAAGTCAATGAAGAATTGCACCACGGTTTACGACAGGTGCAACATCCAAGCAACCCCTTAGTAGGGCACCGACTATAGGAATGCAATGTCCAAGCTATCCCTAATTAGTAAGGTACACACTATATGGGAATTAATATCCAAGCTATGCCTTAGTAGGGTACCCACTATATAGATTCTCAATCCCAAGAATTAGGTCTTGATTATGTTTATATTATGTTATTATACATTCATAATGAGGTTGTCCAAGGCTCCGCATTATTGATCGAGATAAATGAAAATGAAGAATTAATTAAGATTGTTGATGAAAAGGTATTCTGAATTAACCATTTTTAATATCATGCGTCATTAATCCAAGAAAACAAAGAGATTGAGAAAGATGCTTCTTATAGAATTAGGGTTGGATGATGGAAGGTAGGGATGTGTCTTTGGAGTTTTATGTGATTATTGTATTCCAAAAAATTGAAAGTGAAATTTTATAAAATAATGATATGACTATTAGTGCTTTACCGGATAAAATGTTTAGTCATTAAAGAATAGCGTGTTTATTAGATGAGTATATTAGAATTCTTAAAATGTTTAGTCATTAAAGAACACCCAGATCCATAGCTCAATTGGCAGACTGAGAGGAGATACCTCGTTTCAACACTTGAGGTCTTGGTATCGATCCTTGGTGGGGGTGGCTAACATGGAGGGTGTGTACTGACATTGGTGTGTACTAACAAGCTAATCAAAAAAAAAAAAAAAAAAAGATGTGATGGATGAGTCACAAGACAATGATAGAATTAAGAATGAATGCCTATATTCAATTGGTAATAAGATGAGAAAACAAAGACTTAGATGCTTTAGCCAAGTGCAATGTACACTAAAAACAATTCCAATTAAAAGTGAGTTTGCTCAAGTTAAAGGCTTTAAAAGATCAGGAGCAAGGCCCAAGAGAATGACAGGAGGTAGTAAGAAGAGACTTGAGTACCCATGATTTAACAAAGTTTATGATGTATAACAAATTTTTATAGTTGATTCCAATTAATAGAGATAAGGTTTTGACGAAAATTTATGTATGATCTAAGCCATCCATCAGAAGAGACCACTAGGTAAATTACCCATGGTTGGTTTACTACTCAAGTGGACCACAATCAACAAAAAAGATATATAGGAATTGGCCAAAATTTTCTAATTTCATAGCACACCTACTTAGTGGACCACCTTTATCTTAGTATCTATAATGTGAGGCCAACATGATGGACGACTTGGATATTTTACCCATGTACCACATGGTGGCATGTGCATTAGCCAACTTCTACATGAAAGCAAAGCCTATTGCCCAATATTTCAATTAATTTATAATAATTAACTAATAATTAAATCTAAATATTGTACTTCAAAATGGTACATGCACTATATGTGCTATCCCATTTATCCAATGAAATAGTGCCACCATGAAAGTGGGACACACTAAAATTCAAGCTTACCCACCTTCATAGAAGGGACACCGGGTACGTTCCCAAGTTTTTGGGTGGATGTTCATTGTTTTGGACTACATGGACCACTTGATGATTAGATATATAGTCTTGAATTTTGGGCCATACAATAACCACGATGGGTCTCAATTAATGCATGTGTTGGGTGGCATACACATATCACGATGGACTCCAAATCAAAGTGCCTTAAAATGAGAATTGAAAGGTACGTGAGAAAAACTTCAATGCTCGACAAAGAAGTGGGCCGTACTGATAACGATATCCAACACCCTATGAAATAGTGGTATGAATGTTTAGTGCAATACCCATTAACACTAACAAGTACAAGTACAAGAATAGGTTATTGACTTATCGGGTCCAAGCAAACTCCATCTTGCCAAGGACCCGCCTACGCCCCTGACTCACCCCGACTGAGTCAGACCCGGTTTGACTCAGGAGAGTAGCTAGAGTAGAACTATCGGTACAGGTGCCCTGTAGCAGACCAGAACCCGGCGCATTGCCACACCTGTCTGAAATGCTTATGGCCCGTTTGGCCGGGTGGATTGGAAGGGATTGATTGGTATTAGGGTGGATAGCATGGATTTCAAGGTAATGATGGTGTTGTCGGTGGATTGTCTTAAGATCCATGGGATTGCTATGTCCCGGGATTGCTACATCAGATTTGTTTGGCAGGGCGGGATTAAACCTTCCCATCCCTTTTAATCCCTCGGATCAAACAGGTCCAGGAAAATTTGAACGGATTAGGGTGGATTGGATGGGATTTAAAGGTCACGATGGTGTTGTCAGTGGATTGTCTAAGATCCATGGGATTGCTGTATCCTGGGATCAATCACCCAGTCTGTTTGGCATGCTCGGCCAATTCCGGGGTTTAACTTCCAATCCCTACCAATCCCTTTCAATCCGGCCGGCCAAACGGGCAGGCACTAAAATCAGACAGTTGAGATCATTTATTTTGTATGATTTCAGGCTAAGGATACCTCCGTAGTGGGCTCCACAATCTGGACGGTCTGGATGGAGGAGCGTATATGCCACAGTACATCGTTGGGTGGATGAGTACGAGTTGTACTGTACCCAGTACGTTTTCTTCGAGGACCACAAGTTTCTCTCCACGTGATAAACACATTCGAATGTATTTTTCTTTCTAATATCTCGTCTGTACTATCTCGTGATAATCTCGTCAGCAAAATCGCTCCTGTACTCAAACCGAGAATATGTGCATTTATCCTCGGGCCAGCTGTTTGTACAAACGAACTCATGTTTTGGTGATCCAGACCGTTGATCTAATGTTTCAAAGCATTAATCATCCTGCCTTAAATTACTTTTTGTTGGAAGATCCTCACCGTCCAATATTGATCTTTTTATATCGTAATTCTGTTCTTAACCATCTATATGCAGATGGCCTATTGCAAGGCCATGATTCTCAAAGTTGGAGAGACTTTAAGGCATAGTTCTATAAGGTCCACCAGATCAACGTTCTAGATCAGTGAAGAGTGGTCCTTACTTGATCTATGAACCTGGGCTGGGGAGTAGTGATCGTTTGCCTGAGAATGTGCCAAATATCCTCGGGCCCTGAGTTCCTAAAGGTGGAGCCAAGGGTTGAGTGATTCAGACCGTTGATGTGACATGCCCCACCATGGGTAGACCGTATCCCTAATATCTCTCGATGGGACAATCCTAACCCTTGGATTAGCACCCTGCAAATATATGGTCAGGAGAAAAAGGGAAATATGTTCACGTACAAACACGACATGTGAGCTTTCACATGCGTCTTTCCCTCCATTTGGGACACCGGACTCATGCAAAAGATGCGCCATGACATGGAGATGGAGATCACCTGCCATTGGCTATTGATTGATTTCAACGGTATGAACTGACCAACGAATGGATCAGATTGATTTTCACCTCAGGTGATCTTCATCGCATGGCCCACGTTTTGGACGGATCAGATGTTCTGTTTAAATGGAAAAAAGGTTAAAGATTAGATAACATGGATCTTCCAATGTACGGTGGTCTATCCACAAAGGGCCTATCAGATTCTGTCAATCGCGTACTACTGAAGATCGTGCGATTAACCTCACTCATCACAAAGATTTCTCTACGGGTCCTGACAAAGGACTTGAGTGATGTCTTGACAAGTGGGGTCCATTTTTTCATGTATGATGGCCCCAGCTTAGATGGTAAATTCCGTAAAATTTTCACAGGTTGGAAGATCCTAACCATTCAATCACTGGCCCTTCACTAGGGAACCACCATCCATGGTGGGGCCCATCAAATCAACGGTCTGAACAGTCGCGATAGGATCCAACGGGCGCTTGATGCATCAGCCTCTACAGATGTACAGTACATCTCGTTGGATTTTCAGTTTGTGTAAGTGATTCAGTAATCCAAACCATTGATATAATGGGTCCCACTTGGGATCACCCATATACGCTTTGCCTGTGACAATTTTCAGGTGGGGCCCACCTTAAACAGTCCCTGAATAAAAAAATAAGGTGGGCCCACTATTCAGTGGACCAAAAATGTACAGGGAAAATGGAGAGTAGGAAAAAGAGTTGTTGTCTAGATCCGGAAAGCACGTGGCAAGTTAGCACGTGTGCTGCAAACTGGCCACAATTTCTCTTTATATAAATGTAAGAGATCCAACCACTGTTTTCCCTACCAATGTGTCATATGCAGGACATCTGATCCGTAAAAAATTTGGGGTCCATTACAAAGATCATCCCTCTAGAAAATGAGTCCAATCCACTCATTGTATGCACCACACCTGTACATCGATTCAGACCACCACATCCATCCATTTATCTCAATGGTGTGGCTCGCCAAACGTGAGGACCGAACAGATTTCTTTGGCAAGTGATCTTCATGGTGGGGCCCAACATTTTCACGGCTCGGATGCCATACAGAAATGCCATTTTAGCAGGAACGAGGGGCTGTACGCAAATGTTACCATGCAGCCGACTACATGTAATTATAGAAAAGGGCAAGGGCAGAGAAGAAGAGAAAAGTGTAGGGGCATTTTAGGAACTCTAATAACTAATATTGGCTGTTTGATTGTGATGGGACCCACCTACAAGTGGTCTTTGAGTCATCATGTATTTATGCAGAAAAGAGGTTTCCCCCAACTCCCCACCTCATTACGTCAGATACGGCTTTATTATTTCACGCTTGCGATTCTAATCTACAACTAATTCCAATTAGATTATTAGATATTAGAAATTTAGAACTCTTTCCCTCGAGTAGATGATCTGGTAGAGCCTGCAGTACAGGAATTTGGTACATCCATTCCTCCGTAATACAAGTATCAGAGTAACCTATCGATCTGGACCGTCTATTTAATGGGTACGATCATGGATGGTACATGTTTCTCAAAATCACATGCTTTGCTTCACTTTATCTTGTTGAATTTCAACCGTTAGGTTTTGAAGCAGATGATTTGGATGGCTGGTATCGTCTGACCCATTTGTATTTTTGATCGGATTTCTATCCACAATAGGGGGAAATAAATGGACGGTTCAGATTAGCACATCATCATACAGATGTGTAGAATTTGAAGAGATGGATGTAGCGTAGTACGGATGTACTGGGTCTACCGTATCATCTCCTGATGGAGATTGACTTGTGGAGTTATGAACTCGTTTCTGCCTTCTTTCTTTATCAAAACATTCCCTATTTAATAATTGTCATTCCACAAGAAAACAAGTTTCTTTTTTTATTCTCCCATGTAAGGATTTGAATCCATGGGGGGATCTATGGCCCACCTTCACCATCCATCCATCCATGCATGGATAACCCATGTATGGATATGTATGGATAATGGATATTATAGTTCAGATAAGAGAAGCTATCACCCATCTGCCTAACAACTTGCATACAAGTTGCATGCATGCTTGTAAATATCATCCGAGCCGACTCGGCTGAGTCATCTCGACCATAGTTCAAAAACCCGAAAACCCAGCTCTACTCAGGTTCAGCCTGGTCAGGTTGACTCAAAGACCCAACCCGACTCGATATTTAATAATTATAAATTAAAAAATAATAATAGGAATAGATACTTGACATATTTAAGATAAGTAATATAAAATGCAAAAACTAGAATCAAACACTTTAATAATGCTTTGGTTAGGCTCATCTCTCCTTGCACATGACTCACCAAGTGACTCAATTCAAGTCACTAAGGGGGTGTTTGGATCATAAGTTGGTTAAGATAAGTTACTTACGCTAGCAGTAGCTTATCTTAGTTTCTACTTACTAAGAACATAAGTATGTTTGGTAAAAAAAAAACATACCTATCAGCTTCCTCTCTCTTTCATCTCTCCCATACCTCTCTTCAACAACCAATAAAAAGTAAAAAAGCTAAAATAATAACTATAGTAATTAGTGTTCAACGTATGGTATCACTACAAGTTTCATTGACCGAGGATGCGAAAACAATATCAATATCGCCAATAATATAGCCAATAATCGAAAATGCAAGGAGGGAAACCATGAAAAAAAAACAGTAAAAATTTTAAATGAAACTTCAGTAAATGCTAAAATATAAATATTTGCATATTTAGGAAATATTAATTACAAAAAGAATGCACATATAATAATTTCACATTTAATGAGGGCCTAAAAGCATGTTATCTCGTCAAAAACTGAAAAGGAAACAAGACTCTAGTCTTAATATCACCCATGTTACATGATGCAATAAATGATAATATCGTTATATGATCAATATTATTGTCGACAATTTGAACACCACATACAACCCTAGGCTCATAGAAAAAAATTGAAATGATTTTTTTTAATACACAGATTTTTGGTAATCTCAATAAATCGGCGATATTATCAAAATATCAACAATTAATTAGTGATACAAGTGACATCTAGAATTAAAACAGTTGAATACATTTGTCAAATACACTTACGACATAAGCAGCACCTGAAATTTTCACACTCAGAAATATTGGTGGGACATTGACAATATTGAGTGATACATTGCCGATAATTAAAATTTTTGAGATTTAGTGTTATCAAAATCGTTGAGCTAGAGATACGGATAATATCGAGGATACTCCGAACAATGACCGCAAGTCATGTCGAGTCGAGTTGATGAGTCATTATAAGTGACTGTCGAGAGACACAGAGAGTTTCCCAATGACTTCGCTCAGAATCTTGCTGAGACGACTCAGCTGTGTTTTGAGTCGATGTCAGGAAAGGTGCTTGACGAACTCCAAAACCAACTCTTGAAAAACCAAGCTTGCATGTCAAACACACTTATCCATGCATAAGATGGTGTAGGCTCGTATGCATCCATGCATGCATGTATTAATGCTTATGTCACTACGTAGATGTATGAATATAACTGCACCAACGCATGTATACAAATTTATAAAAAATTAAAATAAAATAAAAAATAGATGCAAACCATACATACATGGATCTTCATTGGACATCAAAAGGGAGGAACCTGAGGCCTGGAGCTTTATAGTGTCCTTGTACCCTGAGTTTCTCAAAGTGGGCGCATGGGATCCACACCATTGAGCTAATGGAACCCACAAAGGATGGCCCATCTCACAACTTTTCCAAATCGAAAGATCCAGACAATCCAATCTCAAAACATTTTTTGTTGAATTGGAACAATCACTGACTGCCAATCACAAGTTCAGAATTCTTTACATCATGAGAATTTTGGGGTACAGCCCATCTCTGGTGGGAGGCATCATATCATCGGTCTGGATCACTGAATGCCATGCTCAACATATACAAACTCATGTGAGAAGTCTACACATCGATGCTGTCGATCCATGGTACAATTCCTCTAATATATGGTGTTGATTGTCTGCTCTTTAAGCAGCTGTGATACTGTTGCTCTTTAGTTGCTGATGGTGGGCCACATCGCCAGGCCTTTTCTATTCTATAAAAAACCCCACCACTCCCCACTCTTCCCTCCCTTAATCTCAACAAACTGCAATTCTCTCCCCACCCAACCTTTCTCACCCTTCATTTTCTTCAACTCCAATCCTCTCCAATTCAACACAGAAATTCAAAACCATGCATCCCGGCGAGGTTGCGGGCATGCGATACCTCCAACCCGTAAGCCCACCTCCCTACCCGGCTCACTTTAGTGTAATGCAAAACAACATGCCCGCCTTCCACTACAACAGCTTCCTCAGGCCTTACCCTACACCCACTTTCCACATGACAGCTCCCGTCCACGAATTCACCCCACAGACGCCGTCCCTCAGTAACAACTCAACTTCTGACGAAGCAGATGAGCTCCAGATGAGCGTGATTGATGAGAGGAAGCAGCGGCGGATGATATCGAACAGGGAGTCAGCCCGCCGATCGCGGATGCGTAAGCAAAAGCACCTCGATGAGCTCTGGTCACAGGTCCTCCGGCTACGGACGGAGAACCGCCAGCTCATCGACAAGCTGAACCATGTGTCCGAGTGCCACGACCGGGTCCTACACGAGAACGAAAGGCTCAGGGAGGAAGCTTCTGATCTCCGACGGACACTCCAAGACCTGCAGCTCGATGATCCTTACACTGTTTTGAGAGAGATGGAAGAAGTCCCCTGCAACACTGCACATCTGAGAGCCGAGTCAACAAACCAACCTGTCACTTCTTCAATGAATTTGCTTCATTGAGAGTGGATCTTCTTTCTTTTCTTTTCTTCTTTTGTTCCTGTCCTGTCACAAATGAAGGTTCACTCCATCTTTCCTTTCATTTGAGCTGTACGGAATCAAAAATTGAGCATGCAATAACAGCTTTTGAGTATCTCATTTCAAATTTCCAGTGTTGAAAAGAATCTGAACTTGATCACGACGTCGTGAATTGAATATGAGGACACATTTGGGTGTCCTGTTACCCAAGGTGAATGGGACACGTTACATCCAAATTGCAGTTGAGCGGGAAAAGTAGGAAACCAAAGCAAGCTTAATACAGGCTTCCATTTCCCATGCCGCCCCAAACACCAATTACATCCATCGGGTAAGATGCCGTGAAATTGGGATTCAGCCTAATCTAGATTTCAGCGGGCCCCATGCCCTCTGCATCAAATTCAGCACACTTTAAGCACCTCTTTCCTGTGGATAATTGTGGTTTCTGTTTTAGAAAGAAATTAAACCACGCCGCCACCCTCCCCCCATAACTGAATTATGATGAAGAAAGCATTGAAGGGCGGTGAATTTGACATGAAGAGCATGGAGCCCACCAAAATCAGGATTTGGCTTAGTCCAATTTCCAAGATCCCCTACCCAAACAAACTGTAATTAGGAATCTCACACAACCACAACAACTGAGCAGCATACCCACGCACCCTAAGATCTTGGGTGTCCTCCTGATTCATATATATATATATATATATATATATATATATATATATATATATATATATATATATATATGAAAAAGAAAGAAACAAATCTGCTCTCGCATCAGTTTTCATCTCATCTCTACGGCACACACCTCATGGCCCAAAGAACAAAGTACATTAGGATGGTGTCTGTGCCAGCTTGTTTGATGCACATGAGCAGGTTCTGCCATCACCGTCTCTTCGCCAATCATTTTGAGCACACACCGGAACCTGGATGAGGGACAAGATTGAAATTCATTGAGAAAAATAAAATTTTAACAAAATTCAATTTGTTTCCAGGAAAAAGGAAGCAATAATTCCATCAGGTGTACTGAAACAAAGGGGAGCGGAATTCAGAGTGGGTAGCCCTTGTTGGGGACATGTTACAGAGAGACTGTAGGTGGAGGTCCCAAGGGCCTTGTACGATGTTTGGACATGGCAGTGGAAATGACGCTGGTGGTAGTGACATTTCATAACAGGGACATTACCATAAGAAGTAAAAGGAAAAGAACACCTGAAAAGGCCTCTCCACTAATAGTCAGCATACTGTTCTTAACTTTTGATGAGAGCATCAGAACCTGGCCCCGGCTTGCTGAGTGACTGGGTCAGCTGGGCCGACTGTTTCCGCATCTGCTTTTCTTAACTTCTCTTGAAATTCAAGTTTCCATCATGATGTATATACACTGGACCAGTGTATAAAGGAGAAGAGAACATGCAGTAGTTCCATCAACTGACATAATGTCCAGAGATGGGTTTTTAGTTGTTTACAAAATGTCATGGGAAATGTAGAGAAAATCTTATACATTTTCGACACCTGACAATAAGCATTATGATCCAGAAACCTCTCTACTGTGTAACAGAAATTTCCAGGGGCAAAACATTGGATGTGTTCAGTCATTCAAAATGATTAAACCATGAAATATGAAAGGAAATGAGAAGGGCTTTTAACCAGTTTAAAGGGCTTTTAGGCCCTGTTTCGGATTCAGGAAATGAGAATGTGAATTCGGTAAATCCATGAACTTGTCAAAAGCATGGATTTTCGTTGGATTTGGATTTGAAAATTTCCAAACTCCACTGTTTGCGAATCAAACTACAAATCCAGGGATTTGGGGAGCATTTATTGTAAGTGGGAGTGCATTTATTGCAAAGTAGTTACGTTTTTGGTTCTTATAAGAGTTCCTCATTTTGAGGATTTGCTGAGTCTTGGGTATTTTGTGGATTTGGATTTGCCCCAAATTCATGGATTTACAGAAATGTTGATTTGGAAAATCCAAGAATTTGGCCAAATCCCCAACAAAAAACAAATTGGGGAGATGTGAAATCCATGGATTTAACAAAGGGATTCCCCAAATCCCTCACTCCTAACAAGGGAGATTTGGAATTGATGGATTTGGCAAATCCTCAACAGAAAACAAACAGGAAATATCGAAATCCATTGATTTCACAAGTCCCTTCCCCAAATCCCTCACCCCAAACAGCCCCTTACGTAATTTGGGACAAAGCTATGTCTAAGACCTTTCTCCACCAAAAGAGACCCACTTTTTTTTTTGAGTTTCTACAACTCTTTAGGATAAAGCTATGTCTAAGACCTTTATCCATCAAAAGAGACCTACTTTTTTTTTTTTCGACAACTCCCCCCTCTCCTACCACTTGCTCTCTCTCCACGTGGAATGCACATGCCAGTTTTACTAGCGATTCTAATGCTCCTAGGAAAACACCAATGGTGCATGCATTTGTGCACTACAAAGGATGAGGTAATCCTAAAATATGGCCGGTGCACGATTGGAACAGCTCACCAACTGGTCCATCATAAAGGTTGCCAAGCAGATGGATGGTCCTGATTATTGACCTGCTTTGCCATGCGTGTGGTAGTGACAGGTGGAATGCTGTTTAGGATGTCCTCATGGGTCACAAAATCATCCTCCCTCCCTCCCTCCCTCCCTCTCTCGCTCTCTCTCTCTCTCTCCCTCTCTCTCTCTATAGACAACACACAACCTCCATCATTTAGCGGTTCCAAATGTTCTTCTGCTGCATGTCTATGTCAACAAAGGATTGTCTTAAGTGACATACTCGCAAGCTTACGATTTTGGGAAAACATCGAAGTTATTATATATTGCTTTGAAATACAATCATGTTAATATGGTGATTTTGGATAGAAGTATGAATATGATATGGTATGATAGGTTATGAAAGATTTGTTTGCATCTAATTACTTGAGATACTTTGGGTATTTTTCAGACTTCTGAGACTTGCAATTAGATTCAACACCCTCATGATTATACAATTCAAAGTGATCTCAACAACATTTTTAAACAACGCTGAAAAATGCTGTTGTAAAATAGAAACGGAAATTCCGTTGAAATCCTGTTACACTGGACAAGAATGGTACAAACCAAGAATACATAGAAATAGTAACCCATATTAGATCAACCACTACTCATTCTCATACATTTCTCCAAATCTGTCTGATGCTTTAATCCTGGTAGTTTGATGCAAAACCCTCTGTCGGTCTTTCATGAGCATATTTTGTCTTCTACTTGCCTAGTTTTTCTTGTTTCTTTAACTTGCTTGTTTGTCTTTCGGAGTGCTGAGCTCACTCCCTTGTTTTCTTCTTCTTTTTTTAGTGGTCAACTCGCTAACACTTACTTAGATTATAGTAGTTCGCCCTCTCTCTAATAAGGCAGGTAGTTCCTATAGCTATTGCATTGCACTCATTGTCCATTCCATTCTCTCTCCTCTCTTTGCTTATCAAACAGGGTTATCGCAGAAAGAGTACAACCAGTAAGTGCATTGCTAAGATTAGAAAAGACCAGAAGAGTGGCCAGCAAAAAAAAACTAAAGACCATCATTGCATGTTCAAAAAGTGGAAAACAGGCCTCACCCACCTTATCCCTATCGCATTCAAACTCCTCAATACTCTCAATCCCATTCCCTCAGTATCCTATCCAAGAGAATCCCTAGAGAGAAAATAGAGAGAGGTATAATGAGAAAATTCATTGTCCGTTAGGCCACCTCTAAATGATCTAAACTGTTGATCATGTCCAAGGAACATCCTAACCTTAGAATCAAAGAGGTGATCAGATCCTTTTTGCTCCCGTAGTAGAAAGGTGGACCGTTGGTGCAGGCCATCCATCTTCAGTTTTGTACCAGGGTCCCTAAGATCATGTAGATACCATCAGATCCTACGGGCCCACCCATCCAGGCCTTTCAAAGTGGTAAGCCACTGTGCTACTCAATCCCTTCCAAGGTATTAAAAAACGGTTACGTAACAGCAGCAACAGCTATGATGTAACAATAGTAGTGGAACCATTACAAGATACAGGGTGATAATGTCCAATTTAAAAAATGGCCAGTAATGGCCATAACAGCCATCAAGGGCCTGTAACGGGCCAATATGAGCTTGTAACAGACTGATACAGGGCCGATACATCTATTCCTTTAAAAACATTTTCAACCATTACAGGGCTGTTATGACCCGTATTATAGAGGTCATACAGCTGACTGTTACCATTACCAAATACCTTGAGAGATGATCTACTCTTGAGATAATCTCCGTTCTCCTCATGTTAATTCAGATTCTTGGATGTTTGTTTTCCTTATTTTCTTCTGCACAGAAGCGGAGATACACTACTGCTTTGGATGGTATCTGGCACTTTGGATAGAAAGAGCCCGAAGAAACAAAGATAGTAACCAGTATTTTTTCTGTACCCTATGCTGAAGATCTGTTTCTTTTTCCCTGAAAGGTAATGAAAAAGGCTCAGAATTAAAAACAAAACTACAACCAAGACAAAAATGACCACGCAAACCCCCCATCTCCGCCTCCTGCTCACAGAGGTATCACATGTTAGGAATTACCATAGAGCACTTTTGCAAGTTATCGATCATCAAGACCTTCTTTCTGCCCACCAACCACAAGAAGACCACAACTTTGGGAGCAATATCATAATGCCAAAAATGGAAGGAGTAATTCTCCCCACCACCCCAGGCGGAAGAGCAAATTATCTTGAAGAAGGAAGCAACTGAAAACTTCCCTGAACTATGGCATTTCCAAACCATTTCATCTTTACCACCAGGAGGAGACATAAATCAAAGCCTCTCCAAAAGGGACGAGCTCTTCAAATTCCAAGTCGGACAAGCCTCTTCTACAAGGGGGAGACCAGCATATACTTCCACCCAAACCCGAGAAACTTTCCGCCACCTTAACATCTACTGATGGCGCTAGCTGAGCTAGGTGAGGGTAGATTTGAGAGAAGGGGATGTCACCGCACCACTAATCCTCCCAAAATCTGACCCTAGAACCATCGCCTATAGAGAATGAGATTCGCTTTTTGAACTCTGCCAATAAAGCCATAATCGACTTCAAAGTATAAGAAGCCTTGTAAAGTGAAGACTCCTTAGCTTCCCATCCTCTCAAGCTAATCCCATACTTGGGTGCAATGACTTCCCTCCAAAGAAAGCCTTCCTCCGTGGCAAATCTCCATAACCACTTCGCAACCAAAGCATGATTCATATTGAGAAGATCTCGCAGCCCAGCCCCGCAATCTTCAATAGGTTTACAAACATCTTTCCAACTCAAAAGGTGGAACTTGAAACCTTCATGGCAGCCTTTCCAAAAGAAATCCCTTCTTAGCTTCTCCAATTTGATTCTAACCGAGCTTGGGCATTTAAATAAGGACATGAAATAAAGCGGCATATTGGAGAAAGCTGCTTTAATAAGAGTTAACCTCCCTCCCCAGAAAATCTTCCAAGAGGCCAATTTTCTTACCATCCTCTCCACCACCTTATCCCAAAGGTGAGCAGGAGGTTTACCAATACATAAAGGGAGCCCCAAGAAAGAATAAGGAAAAGATCCCACCTTGCATCCTATAATTGAAGCCAACGAGGAGACCTCGTTATGGGCTAAGTGGATGCCCAAGACCTCATTCTTTTCCATGTTCACTTTCAGCGCAGAAACCGCCTCAAAACAGACGATGATCTTACACCAATTGTCCAACATGAAAGGATCAACTTCACAAAAAATGGTGTCGTCCGCATATTGAAGGTATGATAGGGGCTTCCCAACTTTCGACCCTTGAAACCCATGAAAGAGATCTGAATCTTGACCTCTTGCTAGCATACGACTAAAAGCTTCTGCCACCACCCTAGAGGATTTAAAGAACCTTTCGGACTTCAATTAATAAGCACCGAGAAAGTCGCAGAACTAACATAAATGTGGACCCATTTTCTCCATTTGTCGTCACACCCCATCCTTGCTAATAAATAATCAAGAAAGTCACATCCCATGTGGTCATACGCCTTCTCAATGTCCAACTTGAAAACTGTACATGCCTTTCTGTCTTTATATCTAGCATCCAAACACTCATGTGCTATCAACGCACAATCTAAGATTTGCCGACCTCCCAAAAACGCTCCTTGATTATCAAAGATGATATCACCAATAATTTCCCGGAAACGTGAGGCCAAGATTTTCGCTATAATTTTGTAAGGACTGCCTATTATATTGATAGGGTGGAAATCTTTTATATTCTCAACTCCCTCAATTTAAAGAATAATAGCAACAAAAGACGCACCGTAAGCCAGATGAAGGCGACCCAAAAAAAAAAAAAAAAACTTCTTTAATGAGGCTCATCACGTCTTGCCTTAAAATATTCCAAAAAACTTTGAAGAAAGCCATTAGTTTTGTTTCTCTTCTTTACCTTTATACTTAATCATTGCCATTTTCTATTACTTTAGATTGCGTTTGGTTGCACCAAATATCACGAAATTTGTTAAATTTCATTATTAATCGATCTAATTTGGTGCAACCAAACGCAACCTTGATTAAAAATCTAGTAGTGTGTACGTTACACACTATAACACTATGCTACACACTATTCGCTATTTAAAACGTTGGTTAAAAACATACTTGTTGATGAAGACATCACATCATGTATACCTTTGCGTACGTATCAAATGAGGAGGCAGGCTACCCCAATTTCTCTGTGGCTAGGCAAGTATCCATATTAAAGACCCTATGTGCATGTGTGAGCATCTGGAAGACCCCACACTAGGAAGATGCACGTGGGTTGCTTTAAGAAATGATTTGAACCGTTGGATTTGAGGGACGTGATGATCGGGTAGTTGGATCGCATGGATTACATGATCGAGTTGTTGAACATAGACCATTCTCATCATCGTAGAACACGTTTATGTTTTAGGATTTAGTTTATGATTGATTTATGCTTTAGGATACCTTATGAGTGGTTTTATTTGATTTTTCATTAGACTAGGGTTATTTTGTAATTTTGAAAAGTCTTGAGACTATAGAGGGGGACCTTTTTTATTATTATTATAAAAAAAAAAAATTAAAAAAAAAAAAGAGGAGAGCTCTCTTGTTTTCTCTCCCTAATCTTCATGTGATGTAAGGATATCTTCCATGTGACTTAGAAGGAAGATCGATACGAGGCTTATCTTCATCAACGGAAGTGCGAGGCTTCCTTTTATTCCCATATTCATATCTCTTCATCAACAATTGAGATATTTCTTTAAGTTTTCTCTTTTCTTCTTCCCCCTTTCTCCAAAATTCATCAACAACCTTTTGATTCTTCCCCTTTACACCTTTCTCGACAAGCTGAACCATAAAAAATAAAAAACCCAACCCTACCTAGCCCACACGTGTAACCGTACAACCACACATGTGAATCCATAGGGCTAGCCGTACGGTCCCACCCATTGTCCCTTTGGCCTTCCACTACCCCTACAACAAAATGTCTTCCTACCTATAAACCCTAACCCTAACCTTAAAATTCTCAAATCTCCCAATTTCCCCAAATTCCCAAACCCTAGATCTTCAAATCCTTCAATTCACCTAAAATTCCTAGCTTCACCCACACCCAAATCTAGTAAACCCTAGGTAGTATTAGACATTCCTTTTTAAAATAGGCCTAACCCTATGCTATTTGGATGTTTCTACATCCATTAGATCCTAGTTTCTCATGTTCAATGGTCTTGTAGGATGGTGCTTGGCAACATAGACTTAAACTATACATGATTTCGTTTTAAAATCTTGATATTTGTGATTATGGTAGCAAGGTTTATAGTTTTCATTAATTAATTTAAATTTGGGCGAATGGTCTTCACCGTAGATTTGCTCCCTATAGGTGAGGGTTCGATTCCCCTCCCTGGCTTTACCCGATACATGTGGTTGTGGGTGATTGCGTGTATCCGCAAGGATTAGTCTCACTTCAAAAAAGAGGTGGGGTCACCCCATGTCTTCAAAAAAAAAAAAAAAATTTAATTAATTAAATTTGTTAATTGATCTCTCACATTATTTGAGTTCATGCATTGGTCCTACATCACTCACACACATACTAAATCTCATTGTATTAAAGCATTCTTTTGCATAATTTTATTTTATGATATGAAGTTCGAGATGAATTTGGAAAATTACAAAAAAGAGGACTTAAATATGTACAGGCTTAAAATTCTAAGTCATGAAGAAGAAAGCTATGGTTTTTTAGGGGCACAGAGATGAAAAATCTGATTTCTGATGTGTGGATTATGACGTGACCGGATTTCAAACCTGCCAATGCAGGAGCTGATGCTCATTTCACACAACCCAAGGAGGATGTAGAAGAGGATAAAATGATAACTCCAAAGAACTATTTATTGAACAAACAGTTGAGGAATCTATCTCCAATGAGAAAGCTTTGGATGTTACCCAGGAGTGCGATCAATTAAAGAAAGTCACAAGCAGACTCCTAGGGAGCTGTTTGGTAGATGCCTAAAGATGAGTTCATGTAATTTTAATTAATTGTAATTATGTATTGGAGATGATTTTTCCTTTTGGTAAGGATTAAAAATAATCATGATAACCAACAATCATGATCTCTAATACACAATTATGATTAAGTAAACAAGAGATGAACTCATTTTTAGGCATCTACCAAATAGGCCCTAAACGTTTGAAGAAACCTTGAAATCTCTTTATGGCAAAAACCAAGCAAGATCTTTTCAAGGTCATGGAGAAAGTAGGCAAATACAAGGGCATATAGTCGGTTGGAAAGATCAAAAGATGGTAAAGGAAAATACAAATCTGACAGTCTGAACATTGAATTTTTATCACTGATGGATTAGATGTAGATCCAACCAAAGGATCTCAATGCTCAACACTAGATCTCAAGTCCTATAACACATCTAATAATCTTCCTGTAAAATGTACCAAAAAAATAGCAGTGCTGTAATCCAAATCAATCCAGTAATCATGAACTATATCATGGAAAAAATAGCAGAACTCATTAAAAAAGGGGTTTAGAACCCTAAACAGGGTCATGCCATCTCTACTCAAATAGTCCATTTGCTTCAAAAGAAAATCTAATCACGCCTTTCTTTCTCTTGGAAAGAACTTAACATATAAAAGAATCATACAGATATACTAAATCTAGACCATTGAATAAATCCAATCCTAGAGCACTACATAGATCTAACATAGACCAATCCACTCGTCCGATCATTGATCCATTTTACTAAATAATCTTTGCTTTTGCACAAGAAGCACAACCTCCAAGTTTTATCATGATTTGACCATTTTCACCCTTGTCCATCCCTATCTGATCTAATGGCTTCTTGTCATATCTATCGGCTGCAGGGAGTCTCTAATGCAATTGCATGGAGTCCAAAACAGACCCACCCTCTGTTCCTCATATCATTTTTTCCATCATGATGAACTCATATCTGTATTGCATCAGCCCCAGTTGGAAAGAACTTGACATTGAGTTTGTTCTCCTTTTTCAGTGCTAACATTTTTAGGTAGCTGCAATCTGATTTCCATCTTACACTACTGAAAGACACCAGAAATCTTCTGTTTTTTTTAATGCTTCATTCCATGTGGGATGTAGCACTGTTTGCATCCTCTGCTCCTGAAAGCATGTGTTCTCTGTTTTGTGCAATCACAAGACTTCGATCGTAGCACCACAGTCAACCAAAGTAGAAGATAAGACATGTTATTGGCATGCAGTTACACCACAACTATCTCGATACTTGTACCCAGTTTAAAACGAGACTGGGTACCGATGGGACACCTTAATCTCCTTCCTATTCTGAAACCACCTAGCTTTCTAAGAATATAAAGCAGTTCGATCTTTATTTTCAAAATTTCCACCATCAACCTTAAACGAGATTTTTAAACTTCCACTGCAATGATCTCAAATCACACATCTTTCCTCCAAAGGTACAAGTAGTATTAAGAAGAACATTCTGTTTCCAATCTTCTTTCTGCAGAAGTTGGCAGCCAAAGTCGCTTCGACAGATCAACATCAGTGCCACCTCATCACCATCTTATGTGTAAACTCTAAACTTCTTTTGCTCCACCAGGTTCATCACCCTCTCTTCTAATTCTCCTCTCCCTTCTCTGTCTTGTTTGACGAGAGGTACACTTGTCCAAAAATTCCACTTCAGGCTCTTGAACAGTTTGGGTCTGTAGTTTCATTCTGACACATCTCAGATGTGAGAGAACAGACAGCTTCTCAGTAACCTCCTCACATTTCTGCATCCCCCATAGCTAGGCTCATCAGATCCGGAACAGAAAAAGACCTCCATCCGTGAACTTGCTAAAAGAACCGAAGACAACCAAACCTTTTTTCTTCAGCCACTTAGAGAACTTCACCAAGAGTAAAGATCATAGCCATTGACAACTTAAGGAGAATGAACTTATACTAGAAGAAGATCACATTTGAACTTACATATAAAGGACTACATAATCCCTTCATAAGCATGACATAAGTTACAAATTACGAATAATGACAAATAAAATTATTTATTGAAATGCAATTATTCATAATCCATCCCTCTATACCTGTGTATGGTTCATTTGCTGATTGTTGAAACAGTGAAGAGAAACAAAGGAATATATTCCATAGTTTTACTTCATACCTTATTTTGATCAATTCATTTGTCTCGAGTTTTTCATGCAAACTACTTACGTGTTGAACAGAGATATAGTGCCCATTTTCAAGAGTCCATGAAACTTTGATCAAAACGCCATTTCCAGGTTATTGGATACTACTGGGTCACAATTAGCACATGGAAATTAAAACCTTATCACCTATCCCACCAGACCATTCTTCATCCCAACATATAACATCAATGCAAGCTCCAACCAGAGTGAAATACTCAGCAGCAACTTAAGGTGAGACAGAACATATGCAGAACAAAGACAGCCATATAATAGTACTAGGGTCCTTACTCATGCCTCGGTGGTAGACTCACAAGAGTTTCAAGACAAGGTCATGGGTTTGCGTACCCATTGTGGTGAAATTACACTGTGGTGTGTGTGTGGGTGGGTGGGTGGGTGGGTGTGTGTGTGGGGGGGGGGGACCGTTACAGCCATACGTGCCCAGAATTGATTCTTTTTCTTTACAAATTTTCTCTTAGTTTTTCCTGTTATTCTTTTTTTTTTTTCTTAATAATTTCAAAAATACTGGAAGCTAAGAAAATCATTTTAGACTAGAAGTAGGCCTATTTTGGGGATAAAAAATAAAAAAGGATTTTAGTGGATTCAATGTATCGAAGCACTGTAATAAGAAAAATTGGAAAAAGGGTAAACCATCACCTCATTTCTGTTTTCATCTTCTCTTTATGATATAATGGACCTTAATCCACAAAATCAAACTTGATTTGAGTTCAATTGGGGCCTGTTTGGTTCACTTTTAGCAGGTCAAGAAAAGAAAAGAATTCATCATGATCACCATCAAACTCAAGAAAAGAAAAAGATTCATCACAATCACCGTCATCGTTGTCATCATCTAAGGATTCATGATGAAAGTCTGACATCAATTGTTGACCAACCGCTACCCACCTTTGATAGGGGCTTGGGGCCGAAATAAGAGCTTAGAACTCCCATAAGCGCTATGTAATAGACTATTATACAGGTTTATTACAATCAATGTGGCACTTGATTTCTTGAAATCTCCCATTTTCTTCATATTTTTACACTAATGTTTTTGCCTAAAAACTTTGACCAATACAGTCCGATAGGTGCTGATACAGATTCAATACACCCATATTGTATTGGTTTTCAACCGGGCCAATACACCCAATGGTAACATTATTTAGAACCATGCCCGCATGTGGTGCACATGTGAAACCAAGACGTGATGGGGCCATACCCAAAATCACATTGGTCCAATGATCCTACTGCTAATTGAAGGACTCTTATCGAAGAATGGTTGGATACACCATTATATACACATCCAAAACACAAAGAGAAAAAAATCCTCATCATCACCGTCAAACACAAGAAAAGAAAAAGATTCATCATCGTCATCTAAGGATTCATGATGAAAGTTGTGGCAAAAGTTTGACGTCGATTGTTGACCAAATGCAACCCTCCTTCATCTGGGCTAGGGACTGGGAATAAGAGCACAAAACTCCCACAAGCACTATGTAATAGACTACTACATAGGTTGATTACAATCAATGAGGCATTTGATTTCTTGAATTTCTCTCTTCTTCCATTTTCTTGAAAATTTTACACTTTTTTCTTTAAAAAAAAAAAAAAAACAAATTGACCAATACAGTTTGATAGCAGCCGATACAGATATAATAAGCCCATATTGTATAAATTTTCAATTGGGCCAATACACCCTCTAGTAATGTTATTTAGAACACGCCCACATGTGGTGCACATGTGAAACCAAGACATTTTCTGATGGGCCATACCCAATGATCCCACTACCAATTAAAGGACTCTTGAGAATTACGAACTGGCAATTAGAAATACGTCCAATGAAGTTCAGATAGCCATGATTCAGGAAACCAAATGGGAAGTGGTTCAAAAAGTTGGGTTTTGGAAGAGGGGGGAGAGAAGGGATGGAGAATTTCAATAACATTCAATTCGCTCAAGAGAAGTTTGGAGGTTCTCAAATCACAACTAGTATGAGGGGTTTATCAACTTAATTCGATCAGTGGGATCTCATTGATCTTCTGCATAAGGGGGCTAGGTTTGCCTAGTCAAACAAACAAGTCCCACTTGTGATGTGTTGGTGATCATTTCCTAATAATGGGAATTGGAGTTCCAAAGGTGGGGGTTGATTTTCCGGGCTTTGTGGGTTTGGTGGAGGAATGGTGGTCCTCTTGACCTCTAGTACTGTGGATTATCGCAAATGTCTGAAATTGAAGATGCTCAAGGAGAAGCTAAAAGTTTGGAATTCGAGTGTTGGGATTGTCTTGATTTTTTTTTTATTTTTTTTTTTAAGTGTGCTTTCGTCAATGATGCTGAAAATTTAAAGGGAGGCGGAATTAGCGTGTCTATTTGATGATAGGCTTCTCTATAAAGAATCCAATTTTTAGGAGCTAAGTACGATTCTTAGAAGGAAAGAAGCCCATTGTCATCAATTATCAAGGGATACATGGTTGAAAGAAGGTGATAAGAACTCTGCCTATTTCCACAGAGTTGCAAGCGCTAGATGGAGAGCAAATTGTATCATTGTAGCAAATACTGGTTCCCAGATGTTGTTCGACAAAGGGGAGATCTGCTCCCTGTTTGTCAACTCTTTCTATTCGAGTTTTTTAGAGGAGTTTGTGGAGAGGCCAATTTTGAAGGGATTCACTTTGATAATATTTCCCTTCAGGAGGCAACAACCCTAGAAGTGGTATTTTCAGTGGAAGTGATCAAGGCGACTCTCTTTAATACTCTTGGTGGCCACAACCCTGGGGCAGACTCTTTTTTTTTCTTCTTCTCTTTTTTCTTTTTCTTTTCTTTTTTGAAAAGCAACAAAAAATTTATTCAAGAAAGCACCGAGATGGCGTAAAAGCTACAACCCAAAAGGAAGACTAAAAATCCTTTAAAAGGGTGCAATACAATGTTTCAACCCATCTATACAAGAGGCCCATTCTACAACACTTAACATTACCCGACTACAGATTCGTTCCCTGGGGTTGCTTTCATTTCGGAAACACCTCCTATTCCTTAATCGCCCAAAGACCTAGCAACAAGCATAATCTCCAAAAAGCCCTAGATTGCTTATGAAGTCCCACCCTATGCCAAGCCATGAATGGACCTCCCACTGAGCTTGCCATCACCTAAGCATGTTGAAACTCCTAAGGAAGCCACATCCATTGTAGATGACAAGTCAAAACTAAATAGAGAACGCAATTTTGACAACCTATCAAGTGGCTTAGTCTGATTGTAAGTTCCATCTGTTGGAATCCTACGTAAAACAGACATACACCAATCATGAGCAGGCCGCAAAAGAGCTTGTTTAAGAGCTGACGGAATCGCAAAGACCTTGAAATTGAAAATGATTTTCCAACACCCTCTTCCTTGAAGGCAAGACTTCCGAGTGCATATTTCATCAATATCACACATAATGCGTAAATTGGCAGTGAATAAATAGATGATTGACTAACTCAAAATGTGACATACATATAAGGCATACATTAGGAATCACCATTGACTGCTTCTGAAAGTTGTCCATGATTAGGATTCTTTCCCTTCTAACCAACCACCCAAAAGGCCGCTACTTCCACGGGAGCTACATAAGACCACACATGCCTCGTCACCCTGTGCCCACTTCCCCTCTTATGTGCTTGAAGAAGAGAATAATATGACTATATGGAAAAGCTACTTGACTTGCCCAACCACCAAATCATTATGTCCTGCTCCCCTCTCACTAGGCAGGCAACACAAATGTATGCGATCGAAGAGTGGCACAAGCTCCTCCACCTCTTCATCAAGAAGGAATCTACGACAAAGGGACTACAATACTCGATCTCCACTATAAGACAAGCACCTAACCATCTTAATATTACCTCCCATGGATAGATGGGCAATTCACGAGATGCTTGTAAGGAACATTCGTTGATCCACACATCTTCTCAAAAATGATTTTTTTTTTCTCTATTGCCAAGGGAGTAGCCGACGCCTTCGAAGAAATTACGCTTTACATTCCAAATTGTTGATGCACTATACAACGAGTTTAGTATTCCACCCACCATCCAGGCATCTATACTTGTTCGCCATTATTCCCTCCATAATGTGCCCTCCTCCATTCCAAACCCCGACAACCACTTCCCCAATAACGTGAGAGTCATCACCTCCAAATCCCTTATACTAGCTCATCCATCTTCGAATAGTTTGCACACCTCTACCTTAAGAGATGAAACTTTTTACTCTTCCAAACCTACCATAACAAGTCCTGCCTCGACTTTTCCAATCTAACCAACACCTCTGTCGAACATTTAAGCAACAACATGAAGTAGACTGGAAAGTTCGATAGGGCTGCATTGGTTAAGGTAATGTAACAACTACGATAGAGATATCGGCTCTTCCACCTTACTTTCTTTCAAACCTGTCCATGACTCTGTCCCAGAGGTTTTATGTTAGCTTCCGAATACAAGAGGCAGGCCGAAGTAAGTGGAAGGAAAGGATCATGCCACGCTCCTAAAACACCCACCATTTGATCGACCTCCATCTTAGACATATGAACACCTAGCATCTCGCTTTTAGCTTATATTAACTTTCAGCCTCGAAACCACTTCAAAACACCTAAGAATCATACTTAGCTTGTCCACCTTGCTGACCTCAATGTCGCAAAACAGAATCATGTCATCAACAAACTAGAGAGATTGAGGAGCTTGATCTTCCAACTTTGAACCCTCCAAAAAGACCAACCTCCCGTCCACAATCCAATATTCTGCTCAATGCTTCAATCAACACCGTGAAAAGAAGTGGAGATGATGGATCTCCTTGTCTGATGCCTCTTGAACTCTGAAAGTAGCCTTTAGGGGACCCATTAATCAAAACTGAAAACTAGGTTGAACTTACTTCCTCATTCACTCCCTCCATTTTGTATCACATCCAATCTAACCAAGCATGTAATATAAAATGTCCCAGTCGATCATGGTCTTCTCAATATCTAGCTTACATACGATACCTTATGCCCCATCCGTGTACCTCGAATCCGTGTGCTCATGAGCTTTTAGCGCACTATCCAGGATTCGCCACCCAATAACAAAAGCTCTTTGATTTTTAGATATGACGCTTATTAGAATTGTTATGAAACTTAAGGCTAAAACTTTGGCAAGAATCTTCTACGGTCGTCCAATATGACTTATGGGTCTAAAGTCCTTTAGGCTTTCTGCACTTGTCACCTTAGGAATGATAGCTAAAAGCATGTTCCGAGATCTGCCAATAGCCACCCTCTTTTAAAAAATTCCACCATAAAAGTTCACCACATCCCCTTTCACAACTTCTAAAAATACCTGGAAAAACACAAGGGGAACCCATCCGGACCCAGAGTTTTATCCCTCCCTAAAGAGAACACAACTGCCTTCACTTCGTCTTCCGAAAAAGGTCTCTTAAGAGACTCGACCTCTTCCTTTGATAAATTGTTAAAAGTTAAATTATTTAGCTTTAATCCCCTCCATCCCTGTGACTCCATCAGCTCTCTACAAAAGCGAACCACAATTTCACAAACCTTGACTTTCTCCTCTACTCTTCTACCCTCCATAAAAATGTTACTTATCTTGTTGCACCTGGCCCTAGCACACGCAATATTATGGAAGAATCTTGTGTTTTTATCACCCTCCTTTAGCTACATAGCCCTCGATTGTTGCCTCTATTTGATCTCTTCTTCCTTAAGGTGGACTAAGTAATTTTGCGTGAGCGTCTTACAAAGGGTTTTCTACTCCTCCAACAAATCTGAACCTTCCACCTATGTTAAGAGCTTGGATGTTATTTGAAATATTTTCAGTTCCAAGCTCCCTCTTCCCCAACACTTCCCTCTTCAAAACTTTTAACTTTTTTATTTCAGGAGTTATCTTTTGGCACAACTTGAATCTTGCATAGCCTTCCACCTTGAAGGTTTCTTTTATTACCTTGGAGAATCCCTCCACCTATAGCCATATTAGCTCGAATCTGAAAGGCTTCAAGCCTCAATTCTCTCCTTCATCTTCAAACAAGATATGGCAATAAATTGAAACAAGCTTCGATACCCACGTTAAGATACTAGCAGAAACCATTCCACCCAATCAGTCGAGACTAAGAGTTTATCGATACTTGACATTACCGCTCGATCTCTAACCATTCAACCACGTGTACTTCCCACCTCCCATCACATGGTTGATTTGCGCATTCCAGTCCACCCACTCAAGGAAGACTGATGCAGACATCAGTGGTGTACCCTTTAGAGTGTACAAGAGGAGGAGGCGTTGCTGACAGAGTATCAAAGCGGATGAGTTGATGTGGATGGACGTCGGATCCATTGGACCCATTGTCTGATACGCTACAAGTGCAGGAGTGGCATGACCACAGGTCCATGGGCAGATTTCACATCCTGTCGCACGGGTGTTTTAGTTTTAGGCTTTTTTTTATCATTTTTTTCCTTGTTTTCAGAGGCTTTAATGCACCTTTTGTTTTTTTCGTGACTTATATATACACGGTGAGAAACCCTATTTTATTAATGAATGAATAAGAATTCGTATACTTTCTTCCTCTTTTACAAAAGATATTAGGGTTTTAGGATTGGCCCTTGAGTGTTGAGGATTCCACCCTGGTTTCAAATTTTCATTCTTTATAGATCTTCGAGGTGCAGGAAAAGGTAAGTATCAACCGTCTTCTTTTCTTTGATGCCCTTCTTTTCTTTGATGCCCTAAAATTCATACTCTCTTTCATATCAAACCCATCTCTTCTTCATCTCTTTCATTCCTCTCTGGATATTCCCTTTTGATTTGAACGGAAAAGAGGAATGGCTAGTCAGGAGAATCAGATCTAAACTTAATTGTGGACTGGCTTATGCTAGATCTGAGATATCGTCATATCCCTAGGTCCTCTATTTTTTACTATTTACATGATTTATGCCAAGGGGCATGATCATGACGGAATGATTTCATCTCTGTGTTGAGATTTGTTTAATCCATTTTATTAAAAACAGTTAGTTGATTAATATTATTATTTGAATCTCTTCAACCTGATTATACATGCATATAGAGTTAGGCCATCACATGTCATGCATAAAAAACCCTCATGCTATGGGTAATTCTGCTTTCGGTAGAGTTCTCAAATGTAAATCTGTTGACATTGAAGTCACCACTCACATGCTAGGGGTAGGCAACCTTGGTGTGAGTTGCGCTTAGTTCAGCCTGCAATTCATCTGTTTTTGCCAAGGTCTCCCAAATCGGTTACGTATCGGCCGTAACGGCCGATACGTAACGGTAACGGTGGGACCCGTTACGCGATACAGGGTCGAAACGGCCGTTACGGAATTCTGTGACCGTAACGGCCGTTACGGGGCCGTTACGGGCCATAACGGGCCATAACGGGCGTTACGGACCCGTAACGGCCTTAAAATTTTATTTTTTTTTTTTAAAAATATATATATATATATCATACCTTTTTTCCTTTCTTTTCTTCTTCTTCTTCTTCCCTTTCTTCTTCTTTTCTTCCTCTTCTTCTTCTTCTTCTTCTTCTTCTTCTTCTCGAAAGCATTGTGCTGCCACTGTTCCTCCTCCTCCTCCTCCTCCTCCTTCTTCTTCTCTCTCTCTCTCTCTCTCTCTCTCTCTCTCTCTCTCTCTCTCTCTTCTTTCCCTTTCCCTCTTTTTTTCTTTTCTCTTCTTTCCCTCTGTTTCCCTTTTCGGTTTCCCTCACGGTTTCCCTCTACCCTTTTTTTTTTTTTTAACACCAATACTAGCCTAGTAGTCAGAGGGACGTGTCACGCTAAGACGAGCGCTGACACTCCTCGAGCTCCGAGTTGTACGAACGGTTCAAATGAGATCAAAGTTACGTGGGCTCCGCAGTGATGTATTTATTATATCTACACCGTCCAACTATTTTTAAATATCATCACAGGGCATTAGCCAAAAAGTGAATCGTATCCAAAGATTGTCTGGACCCCACCAAAATAGCAGCGAAGATGATTATTTTCACCGTTAAACAATTCGTAGGCCCACCGTAACGTTTATTTTCCATCCGATTTGTCCAAAAGGTCAAAAAGACCTTAATAAAGAGGAAAAACAAATTTAATATTGATCCAAAAGTTATGTGATCCCAAAAGGGGTTTCAATGGTATACGTTCAATCCCCCACTGCTTTTTGCAGTGTGGTCCACTTGATAATTAGATCTGTATTATTTTTCGTGTCAAGCCTTAAGACAAGCTCGTCAAATGAATGGACGGTTTAGATATAACACATACCTCATGATTAGACCCAAAGGCCTTGCTTATGTAAAATGAATGGCATGCCTATGGGTTCAGCACGTGACATATTAACTGTACGTGTGCCACATGGGCCCCACCATGATGTATGTATTTGATCCATGCCGTCCATCCATTTTGCCACATCATTTTAGGTTATGATTCAAAAATTTAGTGAGATCCAAATCTCAGGTAGACCACAACATAGGAAACAGTGGTTATAAAATGCTCACCTTAAGATTTTCTTAGGGGCAACTGTAATGTTTATTTTCCATCTAACATGTTAATAGAGTCACAATGATGTGGAGAAAACACACATGTCAGCTTGATCTAAAACTTTTGTAGCCCCAATAAATTTTTAATGGTAGTTGTTTAATTATTGTTGTTTCTTATGGTGCGGTCCACCTGAGCTTTGGATCTACCTCATTTTTGGGCTCATGCCCTAAAATTATTTGGCAAAATGGATGGACGGTGTGGATATAACACATTCATCATGAGTGGGGTCCAAAAAACTTTGACACTCGTGTACTACACTTCACAGTTCGAGTCCCACCTAATTCGGGCTCTTAAAAAATTGTACACGAGACATGTATTAACTTAAAATTTACCAATTAAATTGTAGACTGTAATTGCTAACTCAAAATGCCAAAATCAAATTGTTTGAATAATTTTAATTGTTAATTTGTGGACACTTATTTTTTAAAATATGGCCTTTTGATTTTTTTTTCATGATTCACTATCCAATAAATGTCCACCAATTCACAAGTGGAATAATGCCAATAAATTGCATGAATTTGAGGGTGATTTGGGGCATGGATTGGTCCTCCAAGTCAACCACAAATTGGCAACGCAGATCTACCTGAATTTAATTTCATTTTTTAAAAGAACTACTGGGAGAAATGATATCAAATTGTTAAGTATATAAATTAGATATTTAAGCAATTAAATATCTGAATTTTGTAGTCAAATTCAGGTTATCTAGTTCATAAATTCATCAGGCAGTCCGATACAACTTCTTACCAAAGAGTGGACTGTTACACCACCATAAACATGTTCCAATTTATAAATGAATGCATATTTGGAATGCTTAGAATATTCCGGATTTAATCCATATTTTTTCATATTTTTTTGGCAAAAAAAAAAATTTGCGCCGTTACAGGCCGTTACACCCCCGTATCGCCGTTACGCCCCCGTATCCGTATCGGTTTTGGAGGGCACCGTTACGCCAACCGATACCGATACGGGACACCTTGGTTTTTGCCACTACATTTGAGCCATCCCCCCCCCCTTAAGAAAAAAAATTGCCTAGGCCATCATGATACCCGTAGCAACCCCTGTTATATCTATAGCCACCCAATCCTTGGATTTCACATCCCATAAAGAGTCCAACAATCTCATGTCGAAACTTTGAATTTGGTTTCCTAAAGGTCATAACCTAGGCCTTAATTCTTCTGCACACATCCCCAATCTATACCCTCTTCTCCTTACTCCCCAACCCCCTCATGTTCTAGCTTAGAATCCTCATTTAGGCACTAACCTTCCCCTCCTCCCCTCCCCTCCCCTCCCCCTCTCTGTGGCCTTTAAGAGATCGATATGTCTTCCTAAGGGAGACGAAGTGTTGCTTCTATCTACCACAGGCCTCCATCGACTGAAGCTGCTCATAGTAGTCTTCTTCATTGTCCCCAAAAGTAACTCTGATTTGACTCCTAACATGATTCAAGGCTTCTCTGATCCAGTGCTTGCCTCTTGCCACCTCAATGTGGCTAGATAGCCTGCTTTTTGACTCTTCCATTGGCCTTGTCCCTCCCTCGAAAGAACTCACCTCTCCCCCTTCCGCAACTGTCACGTCAAGTGAAACAATCTCCATCACTTCCTTTTGCCTGCCTAGAAAGTGCCTTGCCCTTTAGTCTTCCATCTCCAATTCATCAAGCACTACCACCAAGGTATGTGCCACCTCATCTACAAGCTCGTTGACCTTGCAATGCCTATTCAGTTCAGCCTTCCTCGCTTCCAACAAAGAAAGTTCGAGAGTCGTTGCTGCCTTGATCGAGAGAGAAGACTTCAATCTGCAGTTCACAAGCTCTGGAAAAAAGGCTCAGTCCCTTGAGCAACTGTTGAAGGAGTCATACCACGTGTGGCACCGATAACTATAAGTAGCCATCACACATACCCCCTTGCACATGAGTGGGAGACGTGTGTGCTAAGTCGACTATCCCCCTTGCACATGTTCTCACCACCTCTTTGAAATCTCCATAGGTTGATCTCTCCCAATGGCATGTGTCCTTCGGCCCACCATGCATTGACTTCAGACAAAAGCATGTATCTTCCAAACCTAACACTGCCTGCTTGAAGCCAAGCCAATCCTCGCAACAGCACGTGTCTCCCAGCCACCAGTTTGAGCCTTAAACCTGCTTTTCAAACCCAACCTCATCCCCGAAGCCACAGGTCGGGGCACCACTTGTCCTGCCCTTGTCACCTCTCTCGTCAGCTGAGACGTCGTCTTCTCCCGCCCTCCCATGCAACAAACCGCATGTCAATATTGGATCTTCTCCTATTGGGTGGACAATTTCCCTCTTTCGTTCTTCCAAAAATGTTGGTTCGTGGTTAAAAGGATGTTATGGAGGCCATCACAGAGTTCTTTTCTCAAGCTTCTTTTTGCAAGCAGCTTAGTGTGTCCTTTATATCTCTAGTTTCTAAGAGAGGGTTGAGTACATGACAAACTACAGACCTATTAGTCTTATCAATAGCGTATACCAGAGCCTATCCAGGATCCTCGCCTCCCATCTAAAGAAGGTAATTTTAGTTATCTCTTGCAACCAGATTGCTTTTATTCAAAGGAGATGCTTGCCTGAGAGTCCATTTGTTGCAAACGAGGTTATTCACAAGTATAAGAAATCTACGCAGCTGGGTTTATCCTTGAAGTGGATCTTGAGAAGCCTTATGACTATGCCAATTGGAGATTCTTTTTGCATTTGCTTTCACAATGAGGTTTTGGGCGGTGATGGACCAAGTGGTGTTAAAATGTGCATTTCCTATGTGTTTCCCTCTGCAAATTAATGGGACTCTTAGAGGCTTCTTCAATTGGGAAAGAGGGTTGAGGCAGGGTGATCCCTTGTCTCCCCTTCTCTTCTCTTTTTCGCAAATAATATTTCCAAGATGCTGGACACAGAGTCTTATATGTTGGCATGATTGGGGCTATGGGCTTCAAAAGCCCAACAATTAGCAACTCACTTGTTCAGGATGCAAATGCTACAGCATTGTTTGGAGATGGTTTGGAGAGGGATACCTGTAACTTTAGAGACATACTTATCATATTAGAAGCTATGTCAAATTTGCTAGTTAACATGAACAAAAGTAGCATCATTGGAATCAATATGGAGAGCAGTCTGGTTGCTTCAATTGCTTAGGTCTTGCAGTGTTGTGGATTTACCGTTAAAACTCATGGGAACTCCAATGGTGAATGGTAGAGTGAGTGATGAAGTTTGGGTGGAGGTTATCAAAAAAACTTTGGAAGAGGCAATTTGGAATGCCAAGTATTTGGCCTTTGGCGGTGGAATTCCAATGGTGAATGGTATAGTGAGTGATGAAGTTTGGGTGGAGCTTATCAAAAAAACTTTGGAAGAGGCAATTTGGAATGCCAAGTATCTGTCCTTTGGCGGTAGAATTGTTTTGATCAAAGCGGTGTTAGCCTCTATTCACGTATTTTTGCTCTGGGTGTTGCGCTGCACCATGAAGATTGTAGGGATCATTGAATCTATCCAAAAGCGGTTCCTTTGGTATGACTAGCAAAACTCCCAGATGTTCCATTTAGTGCAATGGCAGCAGGTGTGTAAGTCGTTGACTAGTGGGGGCTGGCATCAGAGATGCTTGCTCGTCCAACATTGCCTTGCAGGCCGAGTGGGCATGGCACCTGGGTAATGGGGTTCCATTGCTTATCATGTTTGTTCTTGAGGTCAAGTACAGGCTTGCCGGCTGGGATATCAAAGCGGGAAGGGATAGATCGGGGTCTTTCATGTGGCGCAGTGGGCAAGTTCTTTCTGCTCTGATCTCATGTGGTTCCATGTGGGAGGTGGCTCTAACATTCAGTTTTGGGAAGACACCTGGCTGCTCCATAGCCTAGTGTTTTGAATGGACAGGGGGAGTAGTTGTATGGTGCCTTGTCTTTGACAGAGACCACAGAGATGAGGAGATCCTAGGGCTGGCCTGAATGCTGCAACTGCTCTCCTGTGTTTACGTCCCAGTAATCAGCAAAGATCATATAATCTGGTATCCTAGTGCTAATGGGTCATTCTCAGTAAGGCCAATGGTTCATTATCTCTTTGGTGGTAGTAGACTGGAAGGCCCTAGTTTCGGCAAATATTTGGTCCACTCCGGTCCTAGAGAAGATCAAGGGATTTGTGTGGACAGCTTGTTTGAACATGATATTGATGGAAGATCACTCTAAATCTAGGGGTTGCTTGCTACCGAGTAGATGAATGCAACCTATATTGAGCTTCGGACAAAATGGTGGACCATCTCTTAGTGCATTGCACTTTTTCCTAGGAGGTTTTGGTCAGCTGCCCTCTCTAGGTTTGATATCTTGTCGGTGTTCCCAAAACATGTCAGGGAAGTCATTGCTAACTGATGCTCAAGGGCTTGGGACCCAATAGCTCTTTGTGGCAGATAATGGGTCACAGGACTTTCTAGGCCCTGTGGCTAGAACAAAATCAATGGATCTTCCAGGGGAATCGAGCTTCGCCCAGTTATGTTTCAAAGATCTTTGCTTTTCTTGGCGAGGGGACTAAGGTTGTCCCTGTTTCTATTGACTTCCATGATGTGCTGCACTGTAAATGGAGGGAGGTTTGGATGTCCAGATCGCATCCAGTTAGTCCTAGGGTAGATGGTTGCCACCTTCCCTGCTTACAAAGCAATTTTGAAGGCTACTCTTTGGGCAACCATGAGCTTGCAAGTATCAGGGGGCTATTGCAGAATAGTAGTGGGGAGACACTTGTTAGATTCTTGGGTCCCACTGGTTTAGACTTGGATTTGTGGATATTTTAGCCATGTGGAAAATGGTCAAAGTCGTGGACAATTTAAATCTGAGCCCGGCAAGGCGGCAATTATTGAAGGCAACTCAAAGAATGTCATCTCTTGGATTTCAGGAGGCAACTACCCTTGGAGATCTACGAACATGATCGAGGACAGTCTCGACTTGAGAACCCAGCATCATCTTCTGTTGGCTCATGTGACTAGGAACTCTGAATAGCTAGGCGGATCTTCTTGCCAAAAACAGTCTTTAGTATTGTATATGGTTCGAGAAGATCCATGGGCTGGTGTCCTTTAAAGGGAACTTGTGTGTTGGTTTTGTGGCTTTTGTTAGTGCTCCATTGCAGGCTGTGACATTGCATTTCGTTTCAAGTCCATAGTTGGCTCCTTCATTACTTTTCCCCTTATCAATTAAATTGGTTATTTGTTATATATATATATATATATATATATATATATATATATAGAGAGAGAGAGAGAGAGAGAGTCTATGACTCTACATTTAATGGGCAAAAGTTCTTTTAATAAGAGGCTAAAATTGAATTAATCAACAATGGAAAAGGATGGCAATGTAATGGGCATCAATAAAAGGGGAAGTGCTGAAACGTCCCCCTTTTCAACAATTGAAGGAAGTGTCCTAAATTTCCCATTTCATTCAAACATTGGTAGAAATGACCAAACTACCATTGCTGACACTTTAGAAGGGTGCACTCACTCCACAATGGTTGAAGTATAGTCAATCACCAAGGTTTCCAAACCAATTGGAAAAGATAAGGCTGGTCCATCTGATTTTTCAATGTGAAGAAGTTCCAACAGTTCCACCCAATGTCAAGAAGTTCCAACAGTTCCACCCGTGAGGAACAATATGATGCAAGACAATTAACCACTTGCTCTAAAAGCTCGAGAACTGATAGAGTATGGCGAATTAATCCATTTATCTCACAGCCCAGGCCCCACATCCCATGGGTTAGGACCTCTAAAAGCTCGAGAACTGATAGAGCATGGCAAATGAATCCATTTATCTCATAGCCCAAGTCCCACATCCAATGGGTTAGGACCTCAGCAAAACCTCCCTCGTGGGCCCCACTTCACATGGGTTCCTGATGAGGACATCACTTCACGTACACCCTTACATACGTATCAGAGGAGGATGTGGGCTGAAGACCATACATTGGGAAGATGCACATGGGCTACTTTATGGAGTGATCTAGATTGTTGGATCAGAGGGACGCAATGATCAGGCCATTAGATTGCATGGATCACATGATCGGGCCATTGATCGTTGATCGTCCACATCAGTTTTAGACTTTATCATATTTTAGGATTTAGTTTTTTATTATTTTATATTTGGATACATTATGATTGTTTTAGTTGATTTTATTTAGACTAGGGTTATTCTCGTTAAAGTTCACAAGACGAAGATTTTTGTAATTTTTGAAACTTCTTGGATCTATAAAAAGAGGCGGACGTGTTACCTCTCCCTCATTGAATTTCGTGATATATATTTGTAATTTTTGAAACTTCTTGGATCTATAAAAAGAGGAGGACGTGTGACCTCTCCCTCATTGAATTTCGTGATATATATATATATATAGAAAAGCTCTTGCTTTCTTCTCCCATCTTCATGTGAGTTGAAGATACTTCCATGCGATCCCTACACCGTCTTCTTTTTTTTCTTCCTCATTCAAGTATTTCCTTCAAATTCTTAATTCTCCCATCTCAAATCTTCATCTTCTCCCAAACCCAACTTTCTCATACTCATCCGCAATCCAAACCCTAACCCTAAACCTAAAATTCTCAATTTTCCTACTTTCTCAAATTACCCAAACCCTATTTTTCACCCTAGGTTGTATTAGGTTTCCTATTTCAAAATAGACTATACCCTATGCTAAGCGGATGTCCCTACATCCATTAGATCCTAGTTTCTTTTTATTTAATGATCTTGTGTTACGATGTTGGTAGCTTAGGTTAGGATTATGCATGATTTTCTTTTGATTTCATGATATTTGTGATGAATATAGCGACGTTTGTGTTTTTTTGTTAAATATCTTAATTCGGTTATTTGATCTCACATGTTACTTAATTCATGCATTGGTCCTGCATCAGTTCCGCTTCACACGAGCCACCCACCTCACAAATGCGGGGCCCGCCTCACACAGGCCGCCTACCCTGAGTGTGCCCCTGCATCCCACAGGCCACCCCACTCCAGCCACTCGAGCCCAGTGTGAAAATGTCCCTACATTAATCATCCCCGGTGAGGAGTCTCGAACATAAGACCTCCAACTCTGATATCACTTTGATGCAGGATAACTAATCACTTACTCTAAAAGCTCGAACTGATAAAGCATGGCGAATTAATCCATTTATCTCATAACCCAAGCCCCATCCCATGGGTTAGGACCTCGGCCAAACACTCTCGTGGCCCCCACTTCACATGTGTTCCGCTTCACATGGGCCGCCCACCACAAGTATGCTCCTACACCACAAGCCACCCCACTCAAGCCCATGTGAAAATGCCCCTGCACTACAATACCAAAGATAGATTAAGGTATGTGCCTGCCCATCCTCGATACACGTAGCATGCATGTATGCCAATCTAGACTGTGGAAATTGTCATCCTCTAGCAAAAAAAAGCAAGCCCAGAAACTACATTCAGACAACCTTAACCATATGAGTTCACCTGTTGAATTTGGATGGCTGACCTTTTACTGTCCATTTGAAGTACATCAATTGAATGGTTAGAATCATCCACAATTGGAACCCATAATCACGGCAGTCCAGATTGATATGCATGCCTGCTGTGTCTACTAGATGAGTTGCCACAATTTAATATTGTTCATAATGCACATAGTAGTCTGGTGTATGGTTGTTGATACTGAATACTGATGAACACTTCCATCATACACATGGCAAACATGTACAACAATCAGACTGTTCATAGGGACCCCATTCAGATGGGGCGTGGTGCAAAGATTAAATTGACCCAATGATCCAACCAACTCAATTGGGATCCAACAAACAGAAGATTGAAAATGCTCCGAGCAAAATCAAACCATTCAGATTGTTCAATAAATCTGATTTCCAGGCCACCCATCCACATTAGGGCCCACAATTTTCGCAGCCTCATCAGACCCACAACAAAGCAACCCCTAACCCTATCCCCCAAAGGCTTCCAGATTCCGCCAATGCAATGTAAACAATATTCCTCAGATGCTAAAAACCAAACAACATACAAATGAACGGAAGAATTACAAGAGTTTCAGTAGTGTCATTTCAGGAACATTTCCTGGCTACCCAAAACCACTTCATATTCCTCAAAATTCAACCCCACCTCACGATCATTGTTTATGCTTAAACCGACACAGGCCAAGATATCCTGATGGAATGGCCAGCGTAAACAAACAAATCTCTTATTGTAAAGTGGTTAGAATCCTACAAAGATTGAATTTTCTATCTTCCCAGTCGACCCAAAACTACTATAAGAAATAGGGATGGATACTGCGCAAGCAATGATCTTTCATTACACTAGAGATTATGTTTCGTCAATGCCTGCAATTTAAATTCTCAATGATTTGCAATGAAAGAGAATGTGTGTGTGGGTGTGTGTGTGTGTGTGTGTTTGGTGAAATTCAGAGATTTAAAAGCCCTAGAATCTTGAAGAATTACATGAGATGAAATGAAAGGATGATGGGATTTAAAAAGAAAAAAGAAGAAGAAGAAGAAAATGAATTAAAATCGAAAAGGACATTTCAAGGAATCGTACATGAAATGCAGATGATAGTTGAAGCTGGACATATCACCCTTTGAATGTGGAGAGAGAGAGAGAGAGAGAGAGAGAGAGAGAGAGTTGTTCTGTAGCTGTATACAGTAGTTCTGTACAGCAGAGGGAGCCGAAGGTTTTCACCAGAAAATGATATTTTAGGTTCGTCGCGATGAACGACTTTCGGTTCGCAGCGAGTCATGCTACGATGGAAACGGATCGAATGGTGTACCTCACAATAGCTATATAGGTGCTGTATTGACGTCAGCAAGTTATGTGGGTCCATTACGAGGTATGTGTTATTTCTAAACCGATCATCCATTTGGCGAGCTTCTATTAAGGCTTGAGACTAAAAATAAGACATATCTAACAATCAAGTGGACCACACTGAAAAAAGCAGTGGGGGATTGAACGTCCACCATTGAAACCCTTTTTAGAGTCACAGAAGTTTTAGATCAATATGAAATTTGTTTTTCCTCTTCATCCAGGTCTTTGTGACCTTATGAACAAATTGTGTAAGACCTCGTCTATTCCGTATCATTTTCTATGCTTACGTGCACGATGATCAACACCTTTGGCCAGACCTGGACTACTCATGCATAGTGCATACCCGACTGACCGGAACCTGAAGGCTTCCAAATCGATTTCATACCGACCGCCCCATCACCGCGATCGCGTAGTTACTACCCATGCATCTGTACGACGCTCCGTTAGTGAGATACGCCACCAAGAATCGTTAGTATATCATGTGCGCATAGCGCCATATATTCCATTTCACACATGTACACAACACATGTCATGCACACATGCACATGCCACACATGATTAAGAGGATCTCTACCCATGTGTGTGATGTCACCCTCCCATGCCATCCCTCTCTCATGTGCTCCCTAAAGTCAACTTCTCTTCATACCATACTCTATGCATGATATCATCACACCATGTCATCCCATGCCCCTTTAATTCACCATTAATTCTTAATCATGCAAAAATTCTCATAATCCTAGCCTAAGCTAACATTAATCACATTAACCTAACCTAACCACATTTTTATCCATTTATCTACAAATAGTCCTCCATCCCTTAGCATTTTCATCATTTTCTACAATAAGGAGAGAGAGAGAGAGAGAGAGGAATGATCTTGGTGGGCCATCAATCTCATCCATCTCAACCATCCATCTAATATATTAAGGCGAGTACACCTACCCACTCATTCTTATTTTGTTTTCATTGTGTTTATATATGGTGGAGATGATCTGATGATAATGATGTGATCAATGGTGTGGATGCATAGAAGAATACATTAAAAAAAAAGTAATAATAATAATTTGTTATAGACTTCATATGGGACCCAATGATAGTGGGCCCCACCAGAATTTTGTAGGCCATTCAAACTGTCTAAAGTGTGGCCCATTGGGCTGGCCAAACACACACTCATGCACATATGTACATACCACACCATAAAAAATAATAATAATAATTAATAAAATAAAATAAAAACAAGAGGGGTGGACATTGTTGGTGCAGCATCCAGAGGAAGACGCTGCCGTAAGCAGCGTCCCTGCTGCTACTTGAAAGAGAAGAGGAAAGGGGTTGTGGGACCACAGCAGGCCTCACCCATGACGTATGTATTCGATCCACGCCGTCCATTCAATTTTCCAACTCATTTTAGACATTGATCCTAAAATTGAAGTCAATCCGAATCTCTGGCAGGCCACATCATAGAAAACAGTGATATATACTGTTAAAATCTGTTAGGGCCCATTCTAATGTTTCTGCACGTCGAAACATATTGAATATTGGGCATGTTAGATCTGTCTTGGGCCATAGAACCCAGTAGGCGGACTAGATCATCCTGATGTAAGCCCCATATTTGAAAAACCATAAATAAATAAAATAAATTGCACCTGGACGCAACAGCATCCAGGTGACGCTGCAGCAAGCCTGCTGGACACTGGCAGGGGCGGTGGGTCCCACCAATGGTCCTACCCTGATGTATGTTGAGCATCTGCACCGTGCATTTGATGGGTCTCCTTTTGAAAATGGGATACTCCAAAAATCAGACGTACACGGAATTCAGGTGGCCCCCACCATCTAAAATCATGTGAAGACTGGAAGTTATGTGGGTCTGATCATGAGATATGCCTTGTATCCAAACCTTCCATCCACTTGGCGAACTCGTATTAAGGGTTGAGAAGAAAAATAAGACAAATCTAACTATCAAGTGGTCCACACTATAAAAAGCAGTGGGGGATTGAACGTCTACCATTGAAACCCTTTTTGGGTCATAGAAGCTTTAGATCAATATGAAATTTGTTTTTCCTCTTAATTCAGGTCTTTGTGACCTTACGAACAGATTAGATGGAAAATAAACGTTATGGTGGGCCCTGTAAATTGTTTAATAGTGAAATGATTATCTTCACTACTATTTGTGGTGTGGTCCAGATAATCTTTGGATATGATTCATTTATTTATTTTTTTTTGAATAATGCTCTAAAATGATCTATAAATATAGATGAACAGTGTATATATAATAAATACATCACTTTGGGACCCATGTAACTTTGATCTCCTTGAACCGTTCATACAACTCGGAGCTCGAGGATATAAAATCACTTAGGGCGTGTTTGGACAGGCAAATCCCATGGGATTGGATTGTATTACGGTGGATTACACCCTTTTCGAGAAATTACTGACTGCGTTAGTGGATTGCTTACAATCCTATGGTATTCAAAATCCAGCGAATCACCTACTGGGATGCTTAGACGGGCGGACGGGATTTGCCCTATCCAGCCCCTGTCGTGTTTGGACGGGCATGGGATTGCAACATATCCCATATGATACACTAGAATCATTTCTATTGGTGTGACCAATAGGAATCTTTGATCAGATCTATATTTAGTATTTATAGTTTAAATACGGGTTTGCACCTGATAGACGGAGTGGATTTACATACATATACACAGTGGGCTCCACGTGGGTTTTGTATCATCAGCTAAGAAACAGGTGCGCAACTCCACGAGAAATACCACCAATCCCATGAGAAATACCACCAATCCCACGAGAAATCAAGTAAGGAAATCCCGAATCCAACACGAAATCCATCCAAATCCACCCTCCAATCTCATCCTTCTTCACTCTTGCACCGCCTAAACATACCTCAATATGGACGTTGCTGGATTCAAAAAACCTATCTACCCTAATCCCTTCCAATCCCATCCAATACAACCGGCCAAACAGGCCCATACTACACATTATGTATGGGCGGGATTCATGAACCACGCCTTGATGGCCCAACAAATGATTATGAATGTTTAATGGAGGGTAACCCTCTCAACTTGTGTGTGCAGTACGGCCCACAAGAGTCACAGATTGACTTGATTTTAAGCCCTAGGCCCACCATGGATTGGTGCATCTGACTGATGGTGTTGAGAGTCGACACGCATCTCGGTGGATCACACCACAACTATAGTGGATTATAGGTCTGCCATTAAAAATTCCAATGGGCCACTATATTGTTTTACTTGACATCCAACCTGTTAATAAGGATATGTAGACCTGGATAAAATAAATAAATAAATAAATCAAGGGGGATAAGTAGGAGCTCGTTTTGATACCCATGTAGGGATCACCAGACCGTGGGGCCCATTGTGATGTATAAGCTACATCCAAACCATCTGTATATTTTGGCGCTAAAGAAACAATGTTGTTATAATGTCCGCCCTTAAAACCTCCTAAAATTTCACTATAATATGTATGTTAGATCCACACCATCTATCAGCTTTTGCAGACCTAATAAGTGTGGCCCTACCACATCAGTGGGACCCAGCCACTTGGACAAGCCCAAAATGCCCATAGTTGAAACCTTCAATGATCCATGATGATGTTTAGGAGATATCCAACCTGTCTATTTGTGTTGCACAGATGGTGACCCTCTACCGTTGCCAACCTTCTTCGATCACGTTAATGTTTATTTTTCACACAAAACTGAGTGGGTCCACTGGTATGTGGAACCCACTATAGGGTTTATTTGCCATCCAAGTTTGGGGGGTGTTACATGCCCCACTATTATGTTTATATGTCATCCAAACCATACAAAAGTTATCCGCCATTGGATTAACTGAAAACACGAAGATATCATTTGAGCTGAAATTCCCTGGCACACTTAAACCAATGAACTGGTGATTTGTGGGGTCCACTTACCTATGCAACCTTGTGATCTTGTATGACCCACTTACCGGTACAAAAATGGTGGTTCTTGTCTTTTAATATTATGTTTGTAAGATATGTGAATAAAATGGTGGTTCTTTTTCTTTTGTTTTTTTCACACCCACGTACACCACAACTGCTACTTGAATCCGTAGTTGGTTTTTTCTTTTTCTTTTCTTTTTTCTTTTTTTCACACAAACTCACACCCACGTACACCACAACTGGTACTCTACCCGTAGTTGTTTTTTTTCACACACCCACATACACCACAACCCATAACCTTGACCTTGAAGCTCTTGCGAGTCTACCAAGAGAAGTTGGTGTTACTAACTAGAGAAAGTCAACATAAATATGAGAGAATTTAATATTAATAATATTTAAAAGTAAAAAAAAGAGAGAGAGAGAGAGGGTTGACACACGGAAAAGAATTTAGCTTTCATGTATTGTAGAGACAAATGATGAGGTTAACACCCCCAGTAGTATAAGATTATCATACTAGAAAATTTTCTCATATGTATAGAATTTCTTTCTTGGCATATCATGAATATCTCTTGCCATGAAAATTAAATCAATTGACTCATCAATTACGCCAAACCATCAAGCTGAACCAATAGCGATCAACCGCAACCCAACCCAAATCTTGTTAGGGTTAAGCATTCAATAGTTAGATCTAGGGCTGGGTTGGGCTTAGGCCCGAATCCTCTTGAAGTTTGGTTGGGTTGGATTGACCCTCAACCAAGCTGATCATTTGCATGTATGATTCATACAAGGATTCTCACCAATAGACAAGATGAATTTACATATACAACATGGAAGGCCCCACAGCTTGCATGTTTTACGCAGCTGAGAAAACATGTTTTGTAGACAACTCCTGTCCAATTCAATACTCTATTTTGTACAAGTGGTATACGTACCCATCGTCGTTAAGTCACGGTCCCGAAATCAGATTGGCTGAAGAATTATATCCTCTGATTCATGGATGCTTGTTTGTTGAAATAGGACCATTGGGTACTATTCAGTTTTAACTGTCCAGTGACTCTTGGACAGTCAAATCATAAAGACTTGTCTGTTGAAAAAGGACCAATCCAATATTTCAGATTATCAGGTAAGAATATATATATATATATATGGGAAAAGGTACTATGCGCTCGAGCTGATGGGAACGTCCCATGAGGTCGAGTTGTGTGGGCCCCACCGTGATGCGTTTCGAACATCTACCCCATCAGTCAGATGCACCATTCCATCGTGGGCCTAGGTCTAAAAAATCAAGTCAATCCGTGACTTGTGTGGGCCACAGCACATACAGAAGTGGAGAGGGGCCGTGCACCATTAAAACATTCATAACCATTTTTGAGGGCCTACTGAGATGTGGTTTGCAAATCCAGCCCATCCATTATGTGTGTCCCACTTGAATGAGGGTTCAGACCAAGTTCCAGGCGCATGCAAAACTCAGTGGGCCCCACCAAGTGCTTTTATATGTTTTAACGGTGTCTTCACATAATTTTAGATGGTATGCCCCACCTGAGTTCTGTATAGGGCTGATTTTTGGAATATCCCATAATTTAAAGGGGACCCATCAAATGCACAGTGTTGATGGTCAAAACGCATCACGGTGGGGCTCACAGGAGCTTATCAGGAGCTCGAGCGCATAGTACCTTTTTCCTATATATATATTCCACCTGGGACCATAATTGGACAGTTTACTTTGAATTACTAATATGCCATGAATGGAATTTCTAAGTACCCGCATATCATCCATCATGCTTTGCCAGAGTATAAAAGTTTTTCTCAATTAAATCAGTCCTCAAAATTGAGAGCTAACCCAGAAACTCGACTTCAATGTCTATCTGAGTCAGCTCAACTGGAAGACTAGACAGTTTTTGACTCGATTCGTTAGTTAAGAATAAAATTAAAGGTATCGAAAAGAATCAAAAGCACAACCCTTGGGGTGCCTTTTGCAGGAACTTCTACAAAAAAGAAGTTGACTCGGTTCAAGTTACCACGAGTCCTATCAACTCGACTGAGTCAATGAGCCTACTCGACAAGTCTACCATCACGTCTCCTATCGAATCAGCTTGAGATCTAGTCAAGTTGACTCAGCCGAGTTTTGAGCAAGTCACCAATTTCTAGAACTACAGGGATATCTGATCTTATGACGGAGTCGAGTTACCAAATATGCAACTGAGACAAGTCACCAAATATGTGACAAACATACAACAAAAGATCAAAATGATAAATAAAATCAATCAGGAAAAAATAATAATATGATCAACTCATGCAAGAAATGAAGATAAAAACTCAAAAAAAAAAAAAAAGGGGTAAATCTAAAGATTGAAATGGCTATGTAAAAGCCTTTTTTCAGAGTAACTTGGATTGATTTGTCAATGCACAGAGCTTGCAAAAAGGCATTAAAAACCTGTTTAATGATACAACAGAGATGGATTGTAATTTATTACCATGGTGCAGCTGACGCCTCCATGGGTTTCCTATCACTTTCTGCTTGAACAGCAACACCTAATATACCTTTCTCTTGGGTTGGACTGTTGTTACAAAAACTGGGTCAATTGTCTATAAGTGTTTGGGCGCCATTTTTCTCTCTGTTTTTTTTTTTTTTGTTTTTTCTCGTTCTTTTTCCTTGGATTCCACGCATCCAAACACGCCCTTAGTCGAGCCTTTACCAAATAATATGAGCATTAGATCAGATTTATCCCATTAGAATGGCATATCCTTTTCCATTTGTCTGTCAAATGACATCAGATGTTTGTGTCTCCACTTCTTCCCTTTTCTCATAGGTAATTGATCCTTGCCGCGATGGTGAAAGCTCAACAACTCTTGGGTTGGCCTGTTGTAATAAAAACTGGGTCATTGTTGGAATGAGTTCCGGCACCTTTTGATGCTCTATGTTTTGGCTTTCCAACTAGCTGGTGTTCTCGGACCATAAGTAGAGGAAAGCCTTCTGGCCCATAAACTTTCATTGGGTGACCATGAAATCGAGAACCCAGTAATTGCGCACCATCTGAGATTCAATAAAGCAGAAGCTAGATGCTCTCCCGACTCCTTAAAAATCTTGATTATCCGTGATTCGGCTTCTGGGTCTTCATCTAGAACAAGCTCCTCAAAATAGATCCTCTTATCTTGAAGAACGGTCTCTTCTTCTGAAATCATTCGCATGCTCAAAACCTGCAATGCCTCTATAGCTGTGGTGAGAAAGCCTCTGTCGACATATGCAGAGAATGCATATGAGCAGGTTGCAGGGTCTGGCTGGATTTTTTCTTGGTGCATTCGCTCGACAATTAGCTCGATTATATCAATGTGGCCCTGAAACAATCATGAAAAAATGAAAGCGGTGGGACCATTTGTTTACCATAATCAAATGTGATAGAATTTGGTGAGTCATTACCTTGAGATATGCTTCTAGAAGAATAGTGTTGAATAGAAGTACATCAAGCTGAATTCCTTCAGTGCTAGCTTGGTCCAAAAGATTCAGTGCTTCGTCAAAATCTTCATTCGCTAACAGAATCTTGAAAAGTAAAAACCACCTTGACAGTTAGCAGATGGATACAGTATCATGGTTTTTAGCTGGAATACATATTTCAGACGCCATGGGAAGTTTAAGGATGCATTTGCATCATGGTGTGTTTGGTTGCACCAAATATTATGAATTAGACTGATTAATCATAAACATCATGAAATTTCATGCTATTTGGTGCAACCAAATGCACCCTAAATTATCATATTGAATAGTGATAATTAGTCTAATAATGTGGACAACCTGTAATGTGTATCATCCTAAACACACTGATTAATCTTGGTTTTGGACACAGACGATACATACCCGAAACTGATATCTTAAAAATACCTTTAAAAAATATTATTAAATTGCACCATAGTATTGAATATAGATATAACTTCTATTGGCAAGAAAGTTATGGGGAGTGCTCCAATGGTACCAAGAATATGCGGGGCCCAGGTGATATCTGCTACACATCCAACCCACCCATCAGATTTGTGACCTAATGTTACCACCATGTCCCAAAAATTGGTTGATCCAAAACTCAGATGAGCCACTGAACAGGGAACAAGTTGGGTGGAAACTCCCACCCTTGATTTGAGCGGGGGCCCACCTAAGTTGCAAAAGACTTATTTTTGTCCTGACACTTCATCAATGCCAGATGAAGGGTCTTAATGGCCTGGATTCCATATAAACAATATGGTGGGCCCCCACGTAAATCAAGGGTGGGACCTAGCATGTGCTAACACATCTGATGGACAGTCATCTCTCTCTCTCTCTCTCTCTCTCTCTCTCTCTCTCTCTCTCTCTCTCTCTCTCTCTCTCTCTCTCTCTCTCTCTCTCTCTCTCTCTCTCTCTCTCTCTCTCTCTCTCTCTCTCTCTCTCTCTCTCTCTCTCTCTCTCTCTCTCTCTCTCTCTCTCTCTCTCTCTCTCTCTCTCTCTCTCTCTCTCTCTCTCTCTCTCTCTCTCTCTCTCTCTCTCTCTCTCTCTCTCTCTCTCTCTCTCTCTCTCTCTCTCTCTCTCTCTCTCTCTCTCTCTCTCTCTCTCTCTCTCTCTCTCTCTCTCTCTCTCTCTCTCTCTCTCTCTCTCTCTCTCTCTCTCTCTCTCTCTCTCTCTCTCTCTCTCTCTCTCTCTCTCTCTCTCTCTCTCTCTCTCTCTCCTTTTTTCGGCTGCTTGGCCATGTGCTTAATGATTTAGCAACCTGAATCACTCTCTCTCTCTCTCTCTCTCTCTCTCTCTCTCTCTCTCTCTCTCTCTCTCCTTTTTCCAGCTGCTTGGCCATGTGCTTAATGATTTAGCAACCTGAATCAAGCCAACCTAATTACATATGATGCCCTTAACAAGCAAGAAACAGCTAGCAATTCTCTACGTCCTCTTGTGAAGGTCCTACTTTAATATGCACCAGTATCAATATGTTGTGAAGTAATGCTTCTGTTTGATTTGACATGAGATCCAGCAAATAAAATTACCGATGAGATTAAGAAATACCAACTTGAATGAATTTACAAGAAATATGGTTACAAATTAGTGGTATGCTTGCAACTCGAATGGATTTGTAGTCTGATAGTTTTGTGAACTTTGCGCATCGAAAAAAATAAAAAAAAGATCAAAGTACAAAGAAAAAAAATAATCCTGCTGTGTTTGCACAAGATGACATTTCTAGATAGCATGAGACTAATGCTAGAGCATTTTGACCAAATATTATTTTCTACTCGCATATGATATCACAAGTAGTCAAAGTTCCATAAGCATAACAAATCAAAATAGTATGCAAGTAAAGCTGTGAAGCATGCCTTTATGAGTGCAGTGTAAGTACATGTCTCTGGAGAAAAACCATCACGGATCATCAGAGAGACCAGTGCAGATGCAGACTTGAAACATCTTATAATGCTGCAACAGTCAATCATGATGTTGTATGTGGCTGCGTCAGGTGGCAAATCACATGATTTCATATTTTTAAAAACTTCTATGGCATTGTGACTCTGCATGTCATGCAAAAAACGGTTAATTGCTATCAAGTACTGATGTAAATGGGGAAATCAAGTGCAAGTTTCAGAAAATGAATTAAGAGAAGTGCAGAGGCCACTTGAGAATCCTACTCTCACCACGCATGCCAATGGGGCACATGTGTCTGAGATCAGGACTGTTTATAAGGTTGTCACACTAAGTACGTGCAGCGGCCTGTAAATGAGGTTGATCCTATCAGCAAGTGTGCCACGTATACAACAGTTGAAAGGAATTGACTAGATATGTGGATTCTGTTTGGATTCGATGGATAACGTGATGACTAACCAATGATAATTTCCATGGTCACTGAAGAAAATAGGATACCAAAAATGGGATGCGTTTTTGGATAGCAAGTAGAATCCTCAGCTTCATTAGACAACAGTCACCTTGTTTCTTGTGCAAGACAATTCAGATTATGAATACGAGTAATGATTATTGTGTGTAATCCACGTATCCAAACAGCCCAGCTGTCTTTTCAGTAGAAAACAATTTCCATTTCTGCATGGAATCCATGTATCTAAACAGGCCTTAAACGTCATCAAGACACAAAGCACACTTGCGGCCCACCTGATGACCTTTTATGACTGAAGGTCACCCATCCCATGAATGTTCATGTTTTTTGTGCCATAGCACATACACAGTGGGTATGATTACGTATGTGCCAATGGCTCATGTGGGGAGAGTAGGCTTCGAGATCCTGCTGTTGTAACTTTGGCTGCAATCACGAAACTATAAATATCAACACTGACTAAAAATTCCATGACACAAATGACAAACACACTTACTTCCTTGGCTTCCACAAGTGCATGCAGCACAGTATTGTACATAACTGTTCCTGTATAGGCATATGTGTGACAAAACTGATTGTCTGCCACTTGTAAATACTGTATCAGCTCCCTCATCATGCCCTCAGCTCCAAGGGCTTTCAACTGAAATAGAACCAGATAAGGTCTAATCATGTTACCATATAATGTCCTTACAATATAACTTCTGAGTAAAATAAATTATAAGATGCATGTGTTATGAAAATGACTGTCCATAGTCCATTATTTTCTGCAAACAGCAATCAGGGGCCCACTTAAGAGTGAAAATCATGCAAACTATATAAGGCCACAATGCAAGGAAGGGAACTGCTGGCCGAATTTAGCTCTTGCAATTCCTAAATATGCAATATCACATCAAAGTGGAAAACGAAAATTACAAAGCTATTTGTTAACTGAATTATAGCCACTCGATGACATTTGCATATCAATAAGAACTCTCAGCATGATAGGAATTCACAATTTCTTGTATGTCATTAATTTACACCTCCCGGAACCATGCCCAAGATGCATTTACATGTTAAATAACAATCTACTATATATTTTTTGAAAGATATAAAACACTAGAGGTAAAATACATGGACACAATGCAATACTAGATGTGTGAGGTATCCAAATGCCTCATTAGTTGGGTTGGAGGTCAGTGCCTGGTGCCATGTCATCAAAGGAGGAAGGTTGATGTCTTGTGGGTGGCTGATCATGAATCTTTTACCAATTGACCTTTTAAAAGCCAACCCCAACTTGGGACTAAGATGTTTACGATGCTATCTAAAAACACGTACAATCTGGGGCTTGAACACATTACCTTGATGTTAGAAACATCTAGTGTAGAAATTTATGTGTCCATGTAGTGCATGCTATCTTTGTGAACAAACAGGCACAAACAAGAAACCTAGAAATTGTACAAGAATGCCTTGAACCTTCCGAACTAGTTAAAATGCAATGCAAATTATCAGCACAAGAAGTTCAAGCCATACTTGCACAGTGATGCTATAAGCCAGAGCGAATTGAGCAGATTCAGGTGCACAGGAACTGAAGCAGGTTCAGGTGTGGAAGAAGTAAAAATCACAATGATGGGGTATAGTTGCAAGAGGCGTGAAGCGATGTGGCAACAGATTTGGGTGTGAGAGCATGGATGCATCTGTTTTTTAAAATGTTTTCCATGTAGAAATGGGAAGGAAGTTGGAGAGGGAGTGCGAATCTGTAGTGTGGTTTGAAGCAGGAGAGGCACCTAGTTAAAAAGGATTGTGCAACTAAGATAGGAAGCTCCTAAAAGGCTTCTATATAGAACAACATTAATGAATTCAAATAACTATTAACAATAATCATAATCATAACCTCGTCCCAGCTATTCAGGATCAACCTTATAACTCCCATTTCACTAGAATTTCCCAAGGCCCTCGGTCCTATAAGTGAAAAAAACTCCCATATTCATTCTCACAGCCTCTCTCCAAGTCCTTTAAGCTTCATCACGTTCTCCTTTCAGGCCCCCCAACCCCAATTGAAGTTTTCCCTTAATCGCGACATTTACAAATTTTCCTGGCACATGGACAAACCAGCTCAATCATCTGTCCATCATTTTGTCTCATTTCGGACTGCTCCCAAGTTGCTTCCAATTACCTCATGTTCAATCCTTCCTAGTCTTTCCACCCATCTATCTCAACATCCTGATGCAAGACAATTAACCACTTGCTCTAAAAGCTCGAACTATTAGAGCATGGCGAATTAATCCTTTTATCTCATAGCCCAGGCCCCACATCTCATGGGTTATGACCTCGGCCGAACCCCCCTCGTGGGCCCCAAATCACATGGGTACCGCCTCACACGAGCCACCTGAATCACACAGGTGGGGCCCGCCTCTCACGAGCCACCCGCCTCACACGGGCCGCTCACCCCGAGTGTGTCCCCGCATCCCACAAGCTACCCCACTCGAGCCCGCTGTGAAAATGCTCCTGCATTACATCCTCTTTTCTGCAAAGTTCATTCTTCGTACATGTGACCTCTAAATTGCCCATCACTAGGTCATAATCTAATGGTTGTCTAATAAAAATTTCACTTGTTTCATCAGAACATGTGGCAATCACACAACACTCCAGAGGCACATCTCCACTTCATCAATTCTATTGGGAACATGTGAATGATAGAACCAAGATAATGGCATAGATCACCTTGAGGAATATCCTAGCCATCAAAGATAGATATAGTTGAACGAAGCCTGAAACGAAGTGGCAGCAGATTCAGGTGCAGGAATGAGGAAGTGTCCAGCAAATATAAATACCTAGGATCCGAGATAACAGAATAGATCACTTTGAGGAATCCTCAGCCATGAATGCCAACTATAGTTGAAGGAAGCATGAAGCGAAGCAGCAATTTGAGCCCAAAGCGTGATTCAAAGCAAGAATGGAGGCAAGCTTGAACATTTATGGAGTTAATATTCTAAGTGAAACCTCTTATCAATGACATTCCCTACTCGGAGTTGCATTCTGGATCCGCTAATTTTAATCCTCTAGATTCTAAAACCCCCGAATATCTGATTTGGCATTCTTTCTCTATGCTAACCAACTCCAAGTCCACAGCAAATAACATTAGAGAAAATGTAAGGGCTTAATGCAGATGCCTGCTGGAGACCCACCGGCAACAAGAATGTAATTGCAGCTGTTCTCATATTCTGACTCGTAAGTTTGATCCCTAGTAGTTGCTGAACTTTGTACATCTCCTTTGTTCCTCTAAACAGGTATCATGATTACGGTTCGCTATGGGTCAGGCCAGTGTTAGGACATGATTCAGCCCTAGCCTTACAGGGCTGAGCTGGCCAAAGAAGGTGACGCAGGACAGCCCTAATTATGATGCATGCTCATGAACATAATTAAACAGCGGAAATAAAAGGAATAAATGATCTAAAATTTTAGCAGTAATCATTATAACTGAGAAAATCATAAAGGAAACATGCAATGGAGCGGGCCATCATCACAACCATGGAGTATGGAATTCAATTATTACTTAGGTTGGATCCGGCGAGGGATGAGACCTCCCGATCTTGCATGGTCACACCCAATCGATCAATGAAGATCACTAGTCCGAAGAACCAAGAAGTTTCTCGGATTAGGGATTTGAGAATTTGAGGGTTTAGGGTTTAGATCGATTCTCAAAGTTTTGATCGAAGAAGGATTAACCAAAACTAGAAAAGAGAAAGAATGAAATAATTACCTTGAGGAAGTTGGAGGGGCACAAGAAGAAATTAGAAGAAAAAGATCAAGGGAAGAGAAGGAGCACCATTAGAGAGAAGAGAAGAAGAGGGCAACCAAAGGGTTTGCTTTTCATTCATCAATAGTTCAAATTCGTATCTAGGGCTTTAACCCACTTAAATAAGCAAATAAAGACATAAAAGTACTAAAATACCCCTAGAATAAGCAAGTAAAGACATAACATTACTAAAAGACCCCTAATAAAGACATAAAATTACTAAAAGACCCCTAACTAAGCAAAAACGCGCAAATAACATAAGTGCGGGAAAGTTCGGGCGCTCGGTCTTCTTTCTCCAATCTTCCTTCACATGTGTCTTCCCTGAGTGGGGTCTTCTATATGTCCAATCACATGTGAAAGGTCTTCAGCTCCTCAATAGTCGCCTATCCATAAGGACGGCACTTGTGGTTGACGCTTTCTTCGTTGGTACACCTTGAATGCGCTTGTGTCCGCATCAGAAGAATCAAAGGTTCAAAATAGTCCAATATAACTAACATATGCACGCAAGCACAAAGGTATCATTCATCAATGATGAGTGATAATTTCATTAAAAGGCAAAAAGCCAATATGTACAAAAGAATATTAGAAACCCGATAAAGAAAATGATACTTGCACCCCAATGGAAGTTGAATCAAATTGTTCAACCCTGCCTCCCATTCTATAACAAAAGATTTAGCCCTCATGAAAACATATATCGCTTTCTCGCTTTTGTTCTTGAAACATCGACCATTTCTTTCTAGCCATAGTGCCCAAAGACCCAGTAGACAAGTCAGTCTCCATGACTTTTTCTCTGAGTTCCCTATAACCCTTCCATGCCAAGATAGCACAAAATTGTCTATAGTGGCTGGGAGCGCCCAAAGTACCCCAAAGAACTGAAAGAAACGGTTCCAAACCTCTCTTACAAAAGGACATAAAATAGAGAAATATTTGATGATGTTAGTGAAGAAGAGAGGAAAATATTGAGAGAGATCTAGGAATAGTCTATAATAAAAGGGAAGCTGCAAATGACTGAAAAGACGGTGAAAGATGATCATATGAAACGAAATTACTAATGGGGTGTTGAGTACAAGATCGTGACCCTTTGCACAAGGCAGTGAGAAGATCTAAACTCGAGGTAAGAGAGTCACCTGAGCCAACATTCAAAGTGAGAGGAAGTGTGGATGGCTAAGCGTGTGAAAATTTATCTCGACAATGATACACCGGCAGAGGCTTAGGCTCACTCATATCACCAACAGGATGCTGAATAGAGGGGAGAGGAGTTTTCCCATGATCACTAGTAGAAAGAGGATAAGAGTCATACTTTCCCTGACTCGCAAGAGGATCACAGAGGAATCGGCCGGGAGCGAAGAAAAAAGAAATATCCTCAAAGAAAGTTACATCGGCAGAGACATATTTCTTGCGAGTCAATGGGTCAAAGCATTTATACCCTTTCTGACTCCGAGGATACCCTAGAAGGACACATTTAATTGCCCTGGGGCTAAGTTTATCATTACTCTCATCCAAAAGTTGAACAAAGCATGTACAACCAAAAACTTCAGGTGGTAGAGGAAATGGATTATCATGAGGATACAATATAGTAAATGAAGATTTGCAAGACAGGATACGTGAGAGTATACGATTATTAAGAAAAGTAATAGTTAGGAGAGCATCACCGAAAAATGTTTAGGTAGATGCATACCAAGCAGAAGGGTGCGAACAACGTCAAGAAGATGACGATTCTTTTGTTCTGCAATACCATTTTGTTGAGGTGTGCGAGCACATGACGTCCGAGACAAAATACCACGTTCCTGCAAGAAGGATAGAAAGGCAGTAGACATGTATTCTCCCCCCTTATCAGAATGGAGGGATTTGATGAAACAATGAAATTGAGTGCACACTTCATGATAAAACACTTTAAACGCATCAAACACTTCACTTTTAGATTTTCAAAAGATAAATTAAGTCATGCATGAATAATCATCAATAAAGGTAACAAAATATCTAAATCCAAAAGTCGAGATAACCGGAGCTGGTCCCCAGACATACGAGTGAACCAGATGAAAAGGTTGAGATTTCCTCCCAGAAGAGCTAGGAAGAAACATAGCGCGATGATGTATAGACAATTCACAAATATCACAACATAATGATTTTGTGACAGATAAGGAGGGAAACAAAAGTCTCAATCAAGCTATGGATGGGTGGCCTAAGCGGCAATGCCACCGAGTCATGGACTCTCGATCTAGAGAAAGGGAACTAGAAGCGACAACGGGTGTATCATCGAGAAGATAAACGCCTCCTCGCTCATGCCCTCCACCAATCACTCTCTTCGTCTGTAGGTCCTGAAACAAACAATAAGAAGGGAAGAAGGTAATGGAACAATTGAGTGAGTTAGTAAGAGAGCTAACAGACAATAAGTTTAATGGAAAACGAGGCACATGCAAGACTGAGGACAAAGACAAGGAAAAAGAGAGAGGGATGGAACCAATTCCAAAGATGGGAAATTGGGTTTCATCTGCGATTGTGACATACTAAGTGGGAGGAGAATGAGAATAAGAAGAAAAGAATTGAGACTTACCAGTCATATGGGAGGAACCTCCAGAGTCGATGACCCAGGAGGTAGGAGAGGATGACGCAAGAAAGGCAGTACCTGACTGGGCCGAAGCTGCGTGAGAAGGTTCAGGAATATCATGAATGTGAAGCCGCATAAGGGCATCATATGCAGCCCGAGAAATGATAAGAGACTCCTAAAGTAGATTGCTCAGCTATCAGGGTGGAAGACTGTGTCTCAGAAGTAATAGTGGATGCAACAGAAGCAGCGGCATACATAGGACGACCATGTATCTGCCAGCAATAATCAACAGTGTGATTAGTTCCACCGCAATGTGAACAAATGCGGAAACCATCACATCCTTGTTCATGTCCACCATGACTACGAAGACTACGGCCACCACGACTGCGATCTCCCTCGCGGCCTCTATCATGACCACCAAAACCAGAAATGCACCCTGAACTCAAGGATGGTACCCGAAGACCAAGAGAGGACTGATCACCAGCAAGATGTGCCGAATGCTCGGGTGGCACAAATGAATGAGAAGGAAGAGTAGAGACAGTAGCACGCTGACACATGGTATAGACTGTGGTCAATGGGGGAAGAGGATCCTGCATAACAACCTGATCTCGAACATGAAGATAATCAGAACTCAACCCAGCTAGGAACTGCATGATACGAGTATCATCCCACTGCTTATGAGCATGTTCATGATCCTCTTTACATTTGGAAAGAAGAGGTTGATACATATCCAACTCATCCCACATACCCCGAAGCGTCGAATAGTAATCTTTTAAGGATCTTGAGTTTTGTTGGAATCGACCAATTTCTTGAATAAGCTGGAATACCGGTGAAAAATTCTGAGATTCCGAGAACATATCATGAAGCGTATCCCAAATGCCTTTAGCCGAGGATAAAAACATCACTGAGTGGCTAATCGAGGAATCCATACTATTCAACAACCATGCAATAACTTGATAATTCTCCTTTGTCTAAGACTTGTAAGTAACATCTGTAGAGCTTGGAGGATTATCCAAAATATACGACAATTTGTCATGGGCTCCTAAAAATACTTTTACAGATTGTGCCCATTGAAGATAGTTGTCACCATTCAACTTAATGGAGGTAATCTGCAAGGGGTTGGATTCAAGAGACCTTATGCCAAGAGATGAGGGCCCTTTGTTAGGCATAGGAGAGTCCAAGAGATAAATCTATGCCAAGAGAGCCCCTACGCCAAGTAAGATTGATTCAAACAACTCTATCTCACTCAATCCTTCAAAATAATAAGAGATAAACCTCAAACAAATATCAATCATCCAAAAATACCATGAAACGCAGTCAAAAAAGCCCTAACCAAGTGAAAACGGCTCAGTTGCACGTCTGTTTGAGGTTAAAAACCTCTCAAACAGTGCTCTTAAGTAAAAAAAAAATCCACCATGGGTAGCTTGAGAAAAAGATTTCGGTCCATCTTGAGCAAAGAAACCAAAGAAAAGCTTACCAATTTGAGGCAGATCGAAGAAAAATGGAAGATGGGGCCGATTTTCTCTATTTCGCCCAAAATACCATGAAAGGAAATCCAATAAATTCTGAAAAAATCATGACAAATCTTATAAAATCAAGATCTATCAAACCCCTAAACTTTTAACTTAAACGGAGTCCATGTGTCCGTACAACGCTGACGTCAGCTATACGGCTGCTGACGTCAGCAAGGTATGCTCTTCAGAGTCCTGATTGAACGAAGGCGATGATAGGAGAAATATCTGCTTTTGAGAAGAATCATACTTGCAACCTTGTGCCACTTCCTTTAGGCCATAAACTTGTTGGCTGTAGATGGGTTTATACGATCAAGTTTCTTCCAGACGGCTCAATTGATCGTTATAAAGCCCGTCTTGTTGCTAAGGGTGGGGTTACACACAGACTCATGGTGTAGATTACTTCGAGACATTCTCTCCGGTGGCTAAGCTTAATTCGATTCGCGTTGTGCTCTCCTTGGCCGTTAATTTATCATGGCCCTTATTTTAGCTCGATGTTAAGAGTGCATTTCTCCATGGGGATCTTGCAAAGGAAGTTTACATGCATCAACCTCCTAGCTTTGTTGCTTCTTACAACCCTGCACTTGTCTACCGGTTGAAGAAGGCTCTTTATGGACTCAAACAATCCCCACGTGCATGGTTCGAAAATTTTAGTCAGGCTCTCTTGAAGTTTGGCTTTGTTCGTAGTCATGCTGATCACTCTCTTTATATGTCGACGATCGACAGGCATCATGGTTCTCATTGTCTATGTGGATGATATTGTTCTGTCCGGTAATGATTCTGCTGGAATGAGGGAGGTTAAAGATTTTTTGAAGACCGAGTTTGAGATCAAGGATCTTGGTCCTCTCGCTACTTCCTCGGAAATGAAGTTGCTCACTCATCATCCAGATTGGTCTTGTCACAACGAAAATATGCGCTCGATCTTCTCATGGAGACCGGCATGTTAGGGTGCAAGCCTGCTACCACTCCCATGGATACTTCACAGAAGCTTCGACCAGATGATGGTGCTCTCCTTACTAATCCCGAGATGTATCGACGACTTGTAGGCCGACTTATTTACTTGACTATTACTCGCTCAGATCTCTCATTTGCGGTGGGGGTTGTTAGCCAATTCATACAGTACTTCCCATCTCACGGCTGTCTACCGCATACTTCGGTATTTAAAATCAGCCCTGGGTCTTGGCCTCCACTTTCAGTTCCATGATCATCTTCATCTTTCTGGATATTCCGATGCTGATTGTGCAGGTAATACTTTTGATCGCCGCTCTACATCCAGTTTCTGTACCTTCCTAGGTGGCAATCTTATAACCTATAAGAGCAAAAAGCAGCCAGTTGTTGCCCGGTCCTCGGCTGAAGCAGAATATCGTGTTATGGCTCATGCGACGTGTGAACTCATGTGGCTTCGTAATCTTCTTGAAGAACTTGGCTATCCTCCTTCGGATCCTGTTCCTCTTCACTGTGACAACTAAGCGGCCATCCATATTGCTCGTAACCCAGTTTTTCACGAGCGAACCAAACATATTGAGGTCGACTATCACTTTATTTGGGAGAAAGTCGCTTCAAAGGAAATCGTTACTCCTTTTGTTCGGTCTGGGGATCAACTTGCTGATGTTCTTACAAAGTCCTTGAGTCGAGATGCTCTTCATCGTGTTCGTGACAAGTTGGGCATGATCAACATCTATGCTCCAACTTGAGGGGGGGCATGATCAACATCTATGCTCCAACTTGAGGGGGAGTATAGAATGCTATGTATTGTGTATGAGGTTTGGTGGTTAGTGTAAGGGCATGTGCACACTTCCCTTTTCTCCTGCGGTGTACTATATGCTTTATTATAATAAAATATTATGTGTTAGGGCAAGCAAGCCTAACACAACATCTCTCTCAAACTCTCCTTCTTCTTCTCATAATAGGAACAAATGATTCACCGATTCCACGTCTTGGAGACAAAGAAGACATTCATTCGGAAGAACCATGTTTCTCTTACGAAGATTGTCAATTGTTAGCACCTTGTTCCTTCCAACTAGACATCCAAAAACCACAACCTTCAATGGAGCCCCATATTGCCATACATATGTCATCGAAGACTCATAAGTTTGATCCCTAGTAGTTGTTGAACTCATAAGTTTGATCCCTAAGCTGTTCCCATATTCTGACTCATAAGTTGGATCCCTGGCAGTTGTTGAACTCTGTACATCTCCTCTGTTCTTGTGAACAGGTATCATGATTAGGGTTGGCAATGGGTTAGGCTACACACACACAAACAAAAGGATTGGATCAAACTACACATGTTGAATGGGAATTGCTAACAAGTGCCTTTTAAACTGTCCTTTCTTCTATTATAGGTGGGCCACTTGATGATTCGACTAAGCCAGAAATCAGGCCTATATTTGAGGCTCGGACCTAGCCCGTAGGACAAGTTTAGGGGCCCAAACCCTTAATCTACAAGGCATGCTTACATCACTCATTTGGCATTTTCTTTTTCAGATTTTTTTTTCTATTTTTCTTTTTTCAAAAGACTAGTTAGGCTAAACTAATCTGATTTAGCCTATTATTTTTTCACACTACTATAGTTACATCATCTATCCCCACAATTTTTCTTGTCTTCATCTTTGCTAAGGCAACCTTTAATGGCTTTTTGAATTTATATTTAATAATTTAATGATTGTTTTTTTCCCAACACCTAGTTGGGAAAAGACTACAATGACAACAATTTAAAGACTATTTTTGTGACATTAAAATATCTTGATTTGAAAATGATTTAAAGCTAGAAATATCAGAAAGTTGATTCAGTCAAAGATGGCCTTATAGGAATTGAACAGCAGTAGACAGGAGCTAGGTGCACCAAGAGGCTAAAAATCGGTAGCAACGGTGAGATTCTGAAGCAGGACCAGCACCTTTGCAAGAAGGTGCTTGCAACTATGGTTCAAGTACAAGAAGTGCATATATTGCAACGTACTACCAATCACTGCACAAGACTATTTAAGCCTGAGAGCAAATTTTAGAACAAAAAGAAGTGCAACATTTTAGTTGATGATTGCAAGTTAGAATTGAAATAGGAAAAAAAAAAAAAAAAAAAGGGACCTCATTTGAAGGGGCAGTATTACCAAATTCTCCATTGATATACGACTATGTTGAACTCCATTTTTCACCATATCCATCTCTATAGCACGTATCCGTTTTGAAGCATCAACCTTTGACAACATATTGCCCTTCTCATAAGGAGCATTCACGTTACCAAATAAGGAAAACAGCAGCTCATAAGTCCTGATATCGTACTTGATTTTCAAATGCTTCATTTTAGCCAATACTCGGACTGCACGTTCGGGTTGATCCTGCAGCAAGCATTCAATAAAAATTACATCATCCATTCATCACGTGTAAATATCACGAAAAATCTATACTATACAAATACTAAGAGTAGAACAAGAGATTCACAGGAGAACCGAGAGGTTTCCAGCCAAAAAAAAAAAAACAGAGTAATGGCTGTGCAGACTGGAGTGGCCATGTAGGATTTCAACTTTGTGGGAAGTTTTTGCATTGGATTTTGTTTTTTTGTTTTATGTTTTGTCACAGGATTACCCTGCAAAATAACACAATGGAATCCAACGTCGTGCAGCAGACCATATAATTATTTTGATTTTTTTTTTTTTCTTGCAACTGTAGGACCTTTCGGTTTTCCAATCCAACTGACCCTAAAGTAGCTTATGACCTTGCCTTTTAGAATTCAGAAAAAAGTAACTTTAATTACTGTTCTTATGCAGTAAACCTATACAAGTAAAAAATGACCCTTTTTTTTCCTCCATTGCGGCATCATTTTCTATGCATAGAATTTTCTTTGTTGCAAAAAAAAAAAAAAAAAAAAAAAAAAAAAAAAAAAAAAAACCAGAAATACCTAGGAAGGATTCCATATTCTTTTTTCTTTTTTTCCTTTTTCCTTTTTTTTTTTTTTTTTTTTTTTTTTGAAGAGTAAGGATTCCATATTCAATGAAAGAAATGAAAGATAAAAAGTGGAATAAAGAAACTTTTGGTAGGCTTCAGGTACAATTGGCAAAAGAAATGCTATAATTTTTTCCCTTACCTTATATAAAGGGTAGTTCTGTCCTACTGCATTTCATATACACGCTCATGGTAATTTTTCTTACTTCGTATATAACAAAGAAATCAAAGGAAAGAACATGTATCTTATAAAAATTCTTTGGAGTTGGCAATACCATCAATTACATCCTCGATACCAGTGATAATATCTCCAATGCAGGGTAACATCTATAAATAGTCGGAAAGCGACAGAAAATTGAAAAAAAAAAAAAAAAAAAAAAAAAACCCACAAAATCACCATTTTGTGGGATTTTTTATTTATCATTATTTGGAATTTTGCTCCATAGGGGCCTATTTGTTTCCATGGACTACCACGGTAATGTAGTGTAAAACTCACATCATTACATCTTACTTGTGATTGGATATTGCCAATTGTCAAATCACTGTAATCCTTCCGAATCACGCAAGACACAGACGGGCGGAATTGTGTTTAAGTGGATAGATTGGTGGGCCCCACCATGATGTATGTGTTATATCCACACCGTCCATCCATCTTGTGTGATCATTTTATGGCATGAGACAATAAATGAGGTAGATCCAAAGCAAAAATGAACCACACCATAGCTAGCAGTGGGGATTGGACACATGCCATTGAAAACTTTTTGGGGTCTACATAAATGTTGGATCAAGCTGATATTTGTGTTTTCCCTTCATCCGGGTTTGTTTGACCTTATGAACAAGTTGGATGGCAAATAAGCATCCTGGTGGGCCATAGGAAGGTTTCAATGGTGGGCATCATTATCCTCGATGCTTTTTGTGGTGTGGTTCACATGAGCTTTGGGTCTTCCTCATTTTTGGAGACATACCCTAAAATCATATTACAAAATGGATGAATAGTGTGGATAAAACAGGTATTGATGAAATTGCATCCAAGCGTATCTAATGAGGGAAAGTACTTTACATGTATGGATGCGGAGCCATGAGAGGCATATTGCATATGGTCGTAAAATCTTTTTACTTCTAACTACCATGGTAATGATAATCATTACTCGTTTACTATACATTACACTACTTTATTATGGAACTTGCCAAAACAAACAGGCCCTAAGTGATTTGGATCAATGTTGCCTTCGACTGAATCAAAGTTTGGATTTGGGAGAGAATTCTTGACTCGAAGTGAAGACGAACTAGAGCTCAAAGGTGACTAAAAATCCATAGAAGCTTCTATTTTCTTTTTTCTTTTTTCTTTTTTTTTCTTTTTTCTTTTTTTTTTTTGGTTAGCATGGATTGCAATGGAAATCAATGTGTGTGCACGATTTTCATGTATTGATGTGGATTTCCAGCAAAAAATTAACATTTAAGTGGAAATTTGGGGAAACTAGGGAAATCCTAATTTCTTCATTTTTATATTAGAAAATATATGCTTTCCACTGTTAATTAATATGGAAAATTTATATATTGATGAGTGTTGGCTGATCTATTGATTGGCTATAAATTTTATAATTTATACTGATTATTTTTCGATAGCACATGGCTTAGGCTCTGATAAAATGGACAATTATTATGTTATGTGTGCGTGTCTACATACATATATACATATATGCAATATTTTGATTCCTAAATGCGTAAACTTGTCTCTTTAACATCACCTAAAATTTCACTGAAACTTTCCACCTTTTTCCCAACGTTTCTCCAATGTTTCCCTTAGACAATGATATTTTTACAAGTATCCACAATAATACCAGTGATACCAATTCATGTTTCCATATCCTTAGCCATCATACATGTAACAATACTGATACTTTGAACACTGTTGGCAACAGGCTGTTACCTGGTGCTTTTTTAAAGGACTTTGGGTGACCTGTTGGAAGTAGCCCAGACTTCTACCAAGAAAGAAGCCTACATTACAGTTCTTTATTCATTAATCAATTCATTCATACAATACATTATGAAATGAAAGCCCTATCTATCTGGGCACTGGTCTATCCATGTGTAACTGTGCTTATAAGATCAGGCAAAGTATGGAGAAAATTGATGGTAAAGAATTTCAAGTATTCAAAAAAAAAAAAATACCATAGCATCACATGCAGCAAGCAAGGCATTAAAAGGATGGATGTGCTTTGATGAACTCTCGACAATTTGATCCAGCAGAGCCTCTGCTAAGTCCAGTTCCAAGCTTCTGCTGTAACCCACTAAGAGGGTTGCAAGAGTAGCATTAGATGGCTTCAAGCTTCTCTTTTCCATCTCTTTGACCTGAAGGATCAGAAAGGGGAAGAATCAGGTCTTACACCACAATCTTGAAAATAAGGGCCTGTTTGGTAATATGCTTCTTGCAACTGCAGAATTGTTTCTTGAGACTTATGTGAAAAGTGAATGTTTGGTAAGCATGTATAAGAACAATTTCCTACAAAAATTGCTTTTGCCATAAACAAGTTTAATTAAGAAGCACAACAAATGTGTTAAATAGTTTGGCAGCGGGCTTTCCAATAAAATCTTAATTACCCCCAAAAACAATTGTTAATTAGACGACGCATCTGACCATTCTCCACTTTTCCCACTAGTGTGGTCCACTATAGTTTCAGATAGGCCTGATTTTTCGGTTCACGTCCTAAAATGAGCTGCTCCAGATGATCAACGGATTGGATGGCTCACCTGCATCATGGTGGGCCCCCCAGCCTTTCGTTGCATGAATTCCGTACACGTTTGCATGTCTTTGAGAGAGATGACTCAGGATGTATCTTTCCTGTACATAACCCTGCCTACAGGGAGTCTTATAAGTGGAAGCCTTGTTGGGCCCACCATGGTGTCCATGTGACATCCACCTCATCCATTAGTTTCACCAGTTCACGAACCCAAAAATGAGGCAGATCCAAAACTCAGTGTGGGCCATTCCAGACAACAAAAAAAAATGGTGATTGAACGCCCACCACTAAAAACTTTGAGGGGGCCACAGAAGTTTTGGATCAGGACAATACCTTTTATCATTCCACCTAGTGGGAATAACCTTATGAACAGTTTAGATGGCATATAAACATCATGATGGGTCCCCTGAAAGTCACTTGCGGGCATTCAATCCCCACTGTTTCCAGTGGCATGGCCCACTTGAGACATGGGTCCACTGCATTTTTGGAGTCAAATCCCAACATGATATGGAGAAATTGATGGATGAAGTGGATGTCACAAAGTTGTTCCTGAGTGTGGAGGCGTCCAGCTCTATATTCTTGTGCAATAAACCTTCCAACTGAGGGACTGATTTTTTTAAATTTCCGGTGAGTGATTTTAACAGGTTGCATTTCACGAAAAGTGCAAATTTGAAGAAGTGTTTTTCTAAAATCAATTAATTATGTGGCTAACCAAACACACACAGTCTGGAAAAAGTAGTTTTCAGAACTAAACACACACACACACACACACACACACACACACACACACACACACACACACAAAAAGCTCTTTTTTAGCAAAGCCAAGCAAGCCCTAAGAGAAATGAGGGTGTCTAAGCATGTTTAGGGCATGTTTGGATTACTGGTAAACAAGGGGAATGCAAGGGAAAGCAAATTTGTGACAATACGTGGATGGTAAATTGACATCAACGCTGGGGGAAAAAAAATCTTTCTGTTTTGCTAAAGATAAGTCTTAGATAATCTTTTCCTTTGCATTTTCCCATGTTTGGATTGCAATCCCACAAAAGGAAAACTCTTTTCCCTTCATTTTGGCCATTCCATTTAAAACTTCACATCAGAGGGAAACAACTTTTCCACCATTTCACTTTTTGGGGGATAAAAAAAAGGTTTTATTCCCTTGTTGAGTTGGGAAAGGCAAAGGCAAATAGTTTGCCATGGCCTTCACTTCCCAAGAAAAGTGCAAATGTCTTGTCGACGTAAGTTGAATGCTTTCCCTAGTTTACCCTCAATCCAAAAACATCCTTAACAAAGAAACATGGAAGTAAATTCATTGCATTCATGGGGGAAATGTAAAATTTGCATTTACCAGTCCAACATAGGAAGGTGATCATATGCATGCGAAGGTTAAGGCCCTACATGAGGGCCTTTTCTTCTCCTCTCAATGGTCCAGTGATTATTGAAGGGACCTCCGAAAATGTCACAACATGGGCTTCCAGCGATTGGGTAGGGGAAGAATTGGGGGATGGCATTGTTTTAGGCCATGCCGTGAGAGATTTGAGATGTTCGATACAATTCGTAAAGAGACTGTCATCTGAAAAACATGGAAGTGGTGTAGTCATCTAAGGAACATGTAACAGCACAGTAAATATTTTAATAAGAAATTAATAATACAATAGCCTTCTATAGCAACCATGACCATCTCCTGGTGATTCTAGTTTGTGTCTAACTCGATGTTTGGATGTTGGGGAAGGAATAGGCACCTCCCCATCCAGAGTAAAAGGAAGCGAGAATGAGGTTGAATCCATGGATGGTAGGAAGTGACTTTTATTCTTCTTCCCATGCAATAATATATTGCTTACAGAAGGCTTTCCAAAGGATTTGGAATACAATGGAGTTCTCTTGCCATTTGGAAATATGAGAAGGTTATGGAGGTCATAATTGAACATTGCAAGTGAAAGTGTATTGGTAGGGGTTTTGCCTTTGTTTGACTTATGGGTAGGAAGCCGAAGCAAAAAATTATGGCTTAGCTGGACAATGGTTTTTCTAGAAGTATATTGAAGTTATGGCTTGTGAAATATGGCCTTCAAGTGCTTAATCTGAAACCTACCATCCTCAAGTCAAGAAGAAGAATCCTGTTGATGTTGGGCAAAACCTCAATATGAGGAGAGTCCTTGATTCCAAGTAGGCAGCGAAGGAGTTGTTCGATCATTCATAAAGACTCCTAACTCGAGGTTTCGAGCTAAGGTAAACCATATTGGTAACGGTGGCCATAACGGTCACCACCGTTACCAATATGGTATCAGTCATAACGGTCGATATAGGGGCATAACGACTGTTACGACCCCCGTAACGGTTCAAAAATTAAAAAAAAAATTGCTCAAAAAAAATTGGAAAAATATCTAAAAAACCTAAGATAATGTAAATATTCCAAATCTAAATTCATTTTTTGTTTTGAACATGTTTATGGTAGCATAACAGTCCACTCTTTGGTAAGAGTGTTGTATTGGGTTGTCAGGTGAATTTATGAATATGGAAATGTGTCTCTAATATTTACACATCACAATTAAGCATCAGAAATAGAAATCGAAAAAAAAAAATGCATATATACCACTTTTTTCGATTTTTGGAAACAAAAAATGGCCCTCGGAACTTCTATTTGCCCAAATCGCTTTAATCTACTATTTTAATCCTAAAAACTTTAATACAAGTGGTTGAAATCTGTTGTAGAATATAGGAAAGTTTTTGGAATGAGAAAGGTGGAAAAAATGAGGAAAAAGTGGATTCAAATAGAAAAAAAGAAGTGGTCGTTTTTCAACCATTACGGGAATAATGGTCGTTATGCCCTATAATTACCGTTTTCGCCCCTGTAATGGCTGATACAGTCTATAAAAAAAACCACCCTGTTTCACTCCCGTATCGCGTAACAGTCATAGCCGTTACCTATACATAACGTTCTTTACGGCCATATCTCAAGGGATACAGAACACCTTGTTTCGATCACAAAGGGATTTGGAAGAGAGATCTAGATAAGTGTGGGTATCCATCCACCAGCAGTGCGCCTATGCACACTTGGGATGAAGATAATTTTTGCTGAATAGGGGAGAGCATTGGGATGATTATGGAATTGGATCATTTATCTTTGTGAAGATGATATGCTGAGAGCCCATGTCAGAGTGAGGATGTCAAAACTCTGATGAAATTAACCATAACACATCACTCAAGGTGAGAGGGAAGTTGTTCAATATCCTCATTACTGAAGACATTTTCTCGGTGATGGAGTCTCACCAGAGCCTAAGAGAGATGTCGTTCATTTCCTCGTTGGGATCTAGGGGTGATGTCCTTTGTCCTATGCAATCCAGGACTTGTATCCTTATATACCCTAAATATAATTTCCCTTATATTTTAAAAAGTTATGTTGTATACCAACAAAAATGGCAACACAATAGTTTTTTTTTTCTTTAAAAGGTGCCAACACAATAGTTATGTTAGGCATTCATAACAACTACTTGGGAACTTGGCCATCTTTGTGAACCCAAGACAATGTACAAATTGTGAAGTGGACAGTGCATGTCATATGAGCTGGTTTAGTTACATTCACAAGAAAAGCAATTAATTTATGAAGAAAACTTACCACCTTCATGCCATAAGTAATACCTCTCTCAGAAACCACAGCTTTCACTAAGCCATCGAATGTGTGTTGTGATGGTTCCAACCCAATGTTATGCATCTACAAATAGACAAAGCCATTAACTTAGTGAATCAAATGTTTAATTCTTTTGCCTGCATGTACATACATACATAAAAAAAAATTTACATACACACATCCCTCCATCCATGCATACATACATGTGTGTGTGAAGGTACTCTCACCTACAAGCAGTGTTCGAAATATCGGTATCGCGTAACGTATTGCACCCTTGGAATATGGATACATATCTGTTATCGCATGGGATATATCAGTTGTATTGCGTAATGTATCGTTGTTGTTGGAAACATGGGGAAACATTGGGAAATTGGTCAAATTTTTCAATGAAACTTCAATGTTTGTTAAAAAAGACATCAATACACACTTATAGATCAAAACATTATTAAAACAAAAAAAAAAAAAAAAAAAAAAACAAGTGCGCATAATAGGTTTTCTTTGTATGGGGTCCTAATCTATATGTTGTCTAACTGAATTGATGCAAGTATATTCAAAGTCTATTCATATAATTTATAAATGTAAGAAGACGGATGGAAACATAAGAAATACATTCAAAAGCAAAAGAAGAATCGCTAGACGAGGTTACATACATGTTTGATTTTATGTTTGGATACAAAGATTGCAACCGATTTGCAAGAAATTGGAAAATTTTGATTTTTTTTCAATTTTCCACAACTTACCGATTTCCTCCAAATCTTGAAATCGAACTCCCAATCCATTATTTTTCATACAAAACATGAAAAATCATAGATTTGTAACAATTTGACACTAATTTAACATGATTTACAGAAGAAGGGAAAAAAAAATAATAAAAAAGATAGAAAATAAAAAATGCTCAACAGATCGAACATACGGGTTATATCCCACTACTTGTGAGTTTTATATCACACAAGTGGGATACAAGATATATCGTGGGATATATCGGCCGATACCTTCGATACTTAAAACACTGCATACAAGTAGTGTTAAATGCAATTGGTTGGGGTATGGGGCATACTGTGGAGTATGTATTGCATCCAACTGGTCTAACATGGTTGCCCTATAATGGAATGGGATGCCCCAAAAATCATTCCAATCCAACCATTAGGTGGGCCAACAGTGAATTTCAAGGTTGTTGGTCATGTAACCCACATGATGATTGGATCAGAATGATTTTTGGGTCATCCTATTTTCACGATGGGGCAATCCCATTCAATGGATTGGATGACATACACAAATGAGGGCCCCACACACAGCTAGTTGCATGTTTTCCCATCTACAACTGGTGGCATGTGAGTGAATATGTGTACATACATATGGTTGAGGTTTGTACAAGACAAGGAAACTAACAAAAAAAAAAAAGAGGCATACACCCCCACCCAATTTTAAATATAGACGATATCGCGTGATATATCCCATATCCCACGATATATCTTGTATCCCACCCGTGCAATACGAAATGCACAAGTAGTGCCGACATATCCCACATGTTCGATCTGGTGAGCATTTTCAATTTCCGATTTAATTTTTTGTTGAAATTATGTTAAATCAGTGTCAAATGGTTTTCTTCATGTTTTGCATGAAAAATCATAGAAATGGAGCTTTGATTTCGATATACATTGGTTCTTCATGTTCTCTATGTTTGTTTTTCGAAATTTTCTTTCTACTAGCTGTCAATTGAGACTAATTTTGAAGCATTTTAGAGTATTTGATTAAATGATCATCACATACATTCTAATTTTGAAATTTGAGTATAGGTGGTCCGATTTGGAAAAAAATTTGAGAAAATTCAAATTTTCCCCAAATTTTCCCAAATTGCTTACAATGTTACACTCCAAACATGAAATCAAGCATGTATGAGGGCTGATCTACTTATTTGTTAGGTTCTCGTCAATTTTTGAAAGATAAAAATAAATTTTAATTAAAATTTATTAAAATACTATTTTATTATTTTTTAAAATTTCCCTTCAACCAGTTGTCAATTGAGACTAATCTCGAAATACTTAGGAGTGTTTGATGAAATGATAATAACATACACTCTAAATGTTATGCATTGAATTGAATATAGTTGCATTAGTTTAATTAGACAACGCATATGTGCACTTCTTTTTTGAGATGTGATGATTTAAAAGTGAGTATTAAGGTCATTTTTTAACAATCTCTGGAGTTTCATTGAAAAATTCAACAAAATTCCCAAAATTTCCTCATGTTTTCCAAAAAGTGCAATAAATTAACAGATACAAACGATATATCCTATACAATAACCAATACGTATCTGTATCCCAAGGATGTAACACGTAACGCGATACTGATATTTCGAACACTGCACCCACCCATCATGCACGCACATGCCCACCCTAATGCACATCCACACACACCCATGCATGCACATGCACACGCACACACCTATGCACGTGCACGTTCTACCATTCCTGCTCTACTCCAAGGTCCAAACAGTGGGAGAATACATCTTTTCTTTGGTATATCAGTACCCTCATTTTAAGCTGGTAATGTTCCAGATTTCTCCTATTATGAGTTAGTCATGAAAGAATCAAATCTTGATTCAAAACATCAAAAGGAAATCAAATATTGAAGACTGTTTTGGAACTCTTTAGACTAGAACAAAATCAAGTAAAACGGAATGCACAAGGAAACGGTATCAGCAACAAACTGTTGACGATAAGATATAAAAACTTGCAACAGTCATCTGACATTGCAACATGTGATAATTATAAAGCTACCTGTAGGAACAACTGCTCAGCCAGCTCACAGTTCCGTGATCGTGCACATGCATGTATCACATCGCTGAAGGACCACCTCAAAATCTTCATAACTGGTAATGTTGCAATATCTTTTAGGATGCCAAATCGACCACCATCAAGTTCCATATCCACCATGTCCGGATCAGATTGCAACACCTGTTTAGCAGAAAGATATGGACCACCAGTTCTAGGAACATCAGCAACAGGAGAGAATTGAGGCGAACTTCCATTGTTTCCTTTGTCAACAGAAAGCGTATTTCCCAGTATTGCTGTACTGCATTCTGTTGCAGTATCAATGTGAGGCAGATCTACCAAAAGGCTGTCTGAGCTAATTTTCTGTTCCCCGATTTTCACTGGAATGCTTTCTAGTGCTGAAAGTCCAGAGTATCCATTCTCTGTCATGCCACATCTCTTAATTAAGGGTATAGGAATATCCAATCTTGATGACTGGTATCGCCCATCAGCTGACATCCTAACAGAGGCACTTCCCTTTAAAGCTAGAGCCACCATACGTTGCAAGACATTGTACGCAGATCGTAGATCACTCAACCTCGCAAAGGACCAAACAAATTTACGTAGAGAAATAATGCTTGGATTATAGTATTTGATACAATCCTTCCAAATCTCATGGACTGCAGACAGATTTTGCTGCCAAACTGCAAGCTGCAAAACTTTCAAGAATTATAATCAATAACTAAATTGCAATAACAACTACCAACGGCAACATACAGAGGAACTAAATTAACAGTTTAATCTCCTCAAACATAGGTGTCAAGGAAATCAAATTGTCAGCAACGATGATCAACATGGACACATAAACTGCTGGATTTCTCCTTTAGGGCCTGTTTGGATAGTGGAAAAGAAAGGCAAACCAAAAAGAAAGAAATTTGTAATGATTATCCAATGATAATTTCCCAAGATTTCCATGACCACTGTTGAAAAAGGGAATCCCATTGATTCCAGTTTTGGGGCTCTTGTTTGGATGGCAAGTGAAAATCTCAAAAAGCTCTCACAACAGTTACCTTGTATCTTTTGCATGAGAATTTGACTCTGGTTTTTGGATAATGATTGCTTTTTGACATTCAATCATTTCATCTGCTATCAAAATATAGTGAAACATCCCATCATGGGAAAACATCCATTTTAGGAAAACATCCATTTTATTTTCTTCTCCTGCCTCCTGGTATCCAAACAGGCCCTTCAATAGACTTATAAAGCTTGTATGTTCTCATTAAACAAATTCACAATGAGTAGAGAAGGTCCAAGACAAGCCTCCAAAAGACTCCACTACCAGTTTAAGAGTTTCATAACATTGCAAAATCAGAGAGATGGTGAATGTCATTGTTACTGAGAGGGGACAACATATTGGGTAGAAGATAATGGATAAAAAGTTTTCTTCTAGAGGAAACAGCAAAACCAGACTGTTTACGAGAAATTTGGCAGCAAAGTCACAGTAATGGATTATAATATACAGAACATAATAGTGCAATTTTGAAAACAGTAACATGATTTAGAGAGGAATCGAAAGAGGAGAAAAACTACAAAATACAAATATCAGCATGAAAAAGGTTTCTGTGCAGTAAGTTTTGTGTTTTGTCAATGCCATTGGAAACAAACTTGTGAGCCCTTGGTGTACTACAAACCTTGAGAAGTTCCCAGTAGGTTATTTCAGACTTCCCCATCTGTCTGCCCTCCATCAACTCTAAACAATAGTCAGCATGAACTGAACTTTGCAACTCAGCACATCCATTCAAGAAAATGTTGTACATAGGTAGAATGGGGTTGGTGTCATGGTTTCCCCCAAGAAAAGTGAGCCAATTAAATGCCTGAACATAGAGACATAAGAAAACCACTATTTCATAAGAAAATCAAGTATAGAAAACTGGCAGCAATGAATCCATTATATCTATTATCTAATTGCAGAGATTCGAGAGTCCCACATGCACATTTACACACAAATAGCTGAGCAAGAAGCCATAATATATGAATAGATTACACATACATGTGTGTGCACAGGTGTGTGGGAGATGATGACATGGAGTCGACTTCATCACTATTTATGATGTCGGGACACTTGCACCATCCAATCAATCAATTCTGCCTGTCCAGTTTCAGCACACATTTCACGAGCTAACATGAAAAAAAATAAACCAATCAGAGGATCGATCAATCTGTAAGATAGCCTCCTTTCTGTAGCCATTTGTTTTCAAAAGCTATGGATAGATCATTAGGATGACCTGATTTAGAACCATAAGCGATCCATGATGAGCTGCAACAAGTAAATGTATCAAAATGTTGTTGGACCTATTTTTATACAAATCATCTTAACTGTCCATTGTATGGCCTATTGATTGGATGGTTAGAATGGTCCGAGAGGCATGACTTTTTCATGGTAGCCCATGAAATGCGAGCTAGACGTAGTAGACAGCCCAGATCGGTTGATTGGACTGTCTCGATGCCCACCCAAGTATTAGAAACATATCCTTGTACATTCCCAAAGGAATAATACATAACATAACATTGGTCAACCCCTTAGGACCTAAACCATCACCAATATTATTCATGATTAGTTTAAAGAGTATTTTGACATTTTGGTATTGATTGGAAGAATTGATACAGGTAAAAAGGGCCCATTGCCCAAATCCTCCAAAGACAAAGCCAAACACCATGAGGAATTTCAACTGAAAGATGGATTAGAAAAGACAGCAGAGAAACAATGTGCAGATTTTAACACTAACATAAATGGAATATTAAAACTTCATGCTCGAGTGCTCCATTTTCACATGGGAATAGCCCAACTGAAAAAAGGCCCCAACAACCACAAGAAGACATCACATAAAGACAAGAATAAATAGATGATGAGGGTTCGTCTCATCTGAGACAACAAATGAAAGTAGCCACCTTTGAGAGAGCTCCATACTTCCAGAGGAAAGCCATATGACAGGGACCCATAGAACCCTGAAGATGAGCCAACATAACCCCCCTCCCAGCTGCAAAGCAACTTTCAACTACAATATTAGCAGAAGGGCACAAATTGGCCAGGGGAGTGAAAATATTGATTCAGAGAACAGTCACCACACCTTGTATCCTCCCATGAACGAATTCTAAACTAGGGGCCAAAATTGGAGCCGTAACATCCACAGATTTCCAAATAAAAGAGGCCCTATAGAGGGAAGAGTTCTTAGTCCACAACCCCAGAGGAGAGGTCCCATATTTAGCAGCCACAACTCTCCTACAGAGGTTGGATTCTTCCACCCCAGATCTCCACACCCACTTATCAAGGAGGGTCAAATTAACCACATCTAAATGATTGATTCCTGCACCACCTTCAGACACAAGCTTCCAGACTTCAATCTAACTAAGAAGGTCAAACTTCTTTATGGTCAAACCTCCCACCTAAAGAAAGTCCCTTCTCATCTTGTCAATACGATTAAGAACCGATTTGGGACACTTAAATAAGAAGAGGAAGTAAATGGGGAGATTAGAAAGTGACGCCTTAATGAGAGTAATTCTACAACCAAGAGAGAGCAAATACACATTAATTTTATTTAATAGTATAGTTCTAAAACTAATTTTAGCACAATACCATTAAAGTAGTTGTAAAGCTATTACATTATATAAATAAAGGATAGTTAGATACCACTTCAAAAACTAACAACTACTCAAAGATTCCAATGAATCCACAGAACCCTAGAATTTCAAATTTCCCCAATTGCCCAAACCTAGAAACCCTACTTTCATAAAATTTGGTATAGCTCTTAATTCAAAAGGCCATATCCCCATTTTTTTCATAAATTATAATCTTCCAAATTTTCCTAATCCGACCCTAAACTTCCTGATTTCCCCAACTCCCCCAAATTTCCCAGCCCAAAATCATAATTCTCATAAAATCCATAAATTTTCCAAACCCTTAACATCTAAATTTTCAATATCCTCGAATCCCATAATCTCTTCCAATTCCCCTGAAATCACCAATTTATCTTATATCTCATTCTCATACATGGCCCAAATGGAAACTCACGGTGCTTTTAAGAAGTCCAATCATCATCATATAAGCCTTATCCCAATTAATTGGGTTGGTTACATGAATCATGTCCCGTTGTTCCACTCTATCAAGGGCCATAACTTCAATTAGACCATAGGTCATCAAGTCTTTTCTTACTATCTCTACCCACATCGTTTTGGGCCTTCCCCTTGCCCTTTTAAAGCCTTCAACTTGCCCTTTTAAGAAGTCCGATATGTTGCTTAAAACACTAATTGGAAAAAGAAATCAAGAAGAAAATCTCATAAGTTTATAAGAAGTCTAAGAAATTTGGGAGAATAGATATTTTTCGTAACTCGAATCTCTAATCTAAAAGAAATGGGTAAAATGTGCGCAAAGGAGGTTTATAAGACGTCTTTCCACCCTAACCAGATATCAATATACCAAAATTACCTTTTCTAAAGGCACCCAGAGAGTTATATGCTTATTATCCAAATTGCACATGTTAGTGCCAATTCAATCAAACTAGGCCACACGTGTAAATGAGGGCCTGGATTGGTTGTTCGTGTGAGATTAAGATGTGTGGGCATACCAGAGTCTACTTGACTCAAAAGGTTTGGATTGAATTGTTGGTGTCCCCTGTGTTGAGATGGACAGATTGGAGACTGGACCAGGATCCAGTTATCCTCTCAATCACCGATTTGACCTCCGGTCAGGCAATTTGTGAAAGGGTAGGGGTTAGTCCTTCCGAAGAGTTCTTTTTGCCTTGTGACAATAGACATGAGTCTATAGACTTAAGGACTTTTTCTTTCACCAATCTTTAGGCTTGTATGTCTCTCAAATGAACAAGAATATACAAATAAATGAAATTAGGCTAAACAGTGCTTATTTTATTGATGTTTAAAATATGTGGTTCATTATAATCAATAGAGTAACAATCAACCAATAAAAACTTAACGAAGAACAAGAAAGATAAATACTTGATACGTCTATCGAAACAGACAATCGAGTTGGATGGTCAGCAAGATATAATCAGATTGGTATGATCAACCAAATCGGAACTCGATTGATCATGATCCTATAATTTAAGGTTGATGATATTTACTCCTACTCCTAAGGTACTTGTAGCGGGAGTCCCTACGTAGTAGCTATCTATGCTAGACTAAACTAAGGAAATGAAAGATAAATATAAAGTAGATAGTTGTGTTTGGCATGGGACCTCGAGCTCTTCTTCGTGTGCTCCTTTTATAGCCTGTCAAGGCGGTGAAACCCCTCGCTAGGGTTCCTTGTGGCTTCTGAGTCCTTCATGCCCATGTCGCAATTCTGGATATGGGAATCTCCTTAATTGATCCACAACTACCAGCTTGCCTTGGAAAGAAAGAACCCCAATCAGATCTGGAATTGTTGGCTTCTTAGATCTTCTTCTCCTAGCTGATCCTTCACGGAGATATTCTTGGCCCACTAAAGATCAGGTATGGAACAACCAAAGTTTCTCTGATGAAGACAACCAGACCAAGATCCGCGAACCTCAAGAGCTAAACGTAGGTCGGCCATGTCCAGTCAACATCTTTGTTGATAGCCCACTTTATCAACTTCGAGGTGTTAGATGGTCCAGATCGAACCACCTCCTGCATTTAACCATCCGTAAGGTGGTGGTTTCAAGTGAGGTGGGATTTGACAGCCGATACCGATCTATTATCGGACCAGAATGGATCCAATTCCCCCATTCTCTTAATTCTGGTTAATGTATGGGAAGGAGAACCTGATCAAGCTGATGTGTCTGTCTCCTCCAACTTAGGCCCGAACCAAAGTCGGATTGGCTTGGACAATGGTCCGACCCCCTGATATTCAGAACCTTCTCGAGCATTGCTGGTTCTCTGAACGTCTCTGGGAAGATCTCCCATTTTGGAAGGGTTGTGAGAGATGGCCTCACCGAGAATATCATAGCCAGATACGTGATAAGATCTGTTCTCTCGGCGGGTCTTTTATAGCCATGCCAGATACACTGTCCCATTAATTGGGCACGATAAACGTGGCATCCAACGATTCATCTCCTTAAGGGCATGCGTAAAGGTCTGTGCCATCGCATTAATAACGGAATGCGTAACACAGAAGGATGATCAACTGAAGATCTATTCGGGTGTGACGTGTGAGTACAACTTCCATTTGTGCCAAACACAGTGTCACCACGTGGCAGTTTTCTATTAAGCCATGTTAGGGCGCCGAAAATGGGTATAAATAGCACCAAGGGACATCTAGGCATCAGGTGCCAGGTACACGCCTAGGCAGACCTAGGGCCATGACTAAAATGCATGAACTCGGAACCCATTTGGGGCCTGTTTGATTTTTCAGCTCAACTATAATTACCATGTAAATGGGTAATAATTATTTACCCAGGTAATTACTACATCTTTCCTAATGCAGATGTGACAACTTACTTTTTTAACACTTAAATCGAGAAATTTACAAAATCAATGAGGCAAATTCAAAGCTCAAGTGGACCACACCAAAGGAAACAGCAGAAATCGAATGCCTACAATTAAAAACTTCTTGGGGCCCTTAAAAGTTTAGAATCAAGCTGATATTTTCGTTTTCCCCTTATCCATGTCTGTGTGACCCTATGAACGGATTAATTGATGAAAAAAACTTCAATGTGGACCCAGTGAAGGAAATAACTTTCAACGGTGGACTAATTAAGGCCACTTTTTCCTTTCGTGTGGGCCATTCGAGTGTTGGATTGGCCTCAATTTTCAGCTCATACTCCAAAATGTTCTAATAAAATAGATGGACGGTGCGGATATATCATATACATTACGGTGGGGTCTACAGATTTAAGTCAACACTTTTGTATCGATTTTCGAAGTGGAATTACTCTCACATTTTCAAACTAGGTGAAAAAGTAATAATTACTTATTTACCATGATTTACCTGTATCAAGGAAAATCAAACAGGCCCTTGACTACACTGCCCCGACCCATTTCCTGCAAACCTAACTTCCTGAAAATAATTGTTTACATCACTCCTTGAAAGCCTAAAGGCCATAGGCCATGCAATGCATTTCCTCACGCTGGTTGGAACACCTCTTCTCCTTGAGCTGCTTTGTATACCCAATGTTCTATTTACAACCAGTCTATTATCAAAAACTCTACTATCAAGTTTCTGGAAATTTCAAGGTGGATTGATTTTATCAATTGGTATGTATACATACTTTCTTAAATTGAGTTCATTTCGTCTTGCTTGCCCCATCAAGTATGAAAGGGACAACATTTGCAAAGGATCCTATGAAGCAACAACAGGTCTCGTAAACTCAGGAAGCAAGAATGGTGAAGAAATCCTTGTATTTATCACATAATTCAAACATTCATTTATATTGAAAAATAAATAAAGAAATTAACTTATCAGGTGGATATATATATATATATAGGGAAAAGGTACTATGCGCTCAAGCTGATTTTAACATCCCATGAGGTCGAGCTGTGTGGGCACCACCGTGATGCGATTCGAACATCAACACCGTGCATTTGATGCGTCCCCTTTAAATTATGGGATATCCCAAAAATCAGCCGTATATGGAACTCAGGTGGGCCATACCATCTAAAATCATGTGAAGAAATGCCAAAAACATATAAAAGCACTTGGTGGGGCCCACCTGAGTTTTGAATGCTGCTGAAACTTGGTCTGAACCCTCATCCAAGTGGGACACACATAATGGATGGGCTGGATTTTCAAACCACATCTCGGTGGGCCCAAAAAATGATTATGAATGTTTTAATGCTGCACGGCCCCTCTCAACTTCTGTATGTGGTGTGGCCCACACAAGTCATGGATTGACTTGATTTTTGAGACCTAGACCCACGATGGAATGGTGCATCTGACTGATGGGGTAGATGTTCAAAATGCATCACGGTGGGGCCCACACAAACGACCTCATGGGACATTAAAATCACTCGAGCGCATTGTACCTTTTCCCATATATATATATATATATATATATATATATATATATATATATATATATATATATATATATATATGAGAGAGAGAGAGAGAGAGAGAGAGAGAGACTTGTGGTATCTAGATTGGCAGAAACTTCAAGTACAAAATGAATTGAACGAAAGGTTGACTTGATTGAATTACGGTAACAAAGTGGGTGATCGGAGATAGAGGAGGTTTGGAAGTGAAGCCAACCAAGACTTGCATGAGGGAACAACACCTTTGCTACTAAGTTTTGGTCCTTTGCTCCTCTCACATTAAAGGGCCCTGCCTGCCAGAGTGTTATTATTTTGGGTATTTGGAAACAATGGAACAATGGTTCAGAAGCATCGAAGCATTGAACCTAGAAGCATGGAACAATGGCTCCAGAGAGGAAAATAAACCTAGAAGCATCATTGGTGTGAGTAATAACATTATTCATTGGCATGTCACAAACGCATACTGCCATTAAATTAAATAACATTATTCATTGGCATGTCACAAACCTAGAAACAATGTACATTTTACTAATTGTCAATGACTTGATAAATCATTTTGAGGGGAAAAAAATAAAGCATATATCAAAATGTTTGGCAATAAGCTATTGATGGCAGTAAAATGCAGCAACAACAAATAGTAGCACTTAACTATCATAATTTTAAAAAAACAAATTAAATTAAATATACCTCCTTTAAGTAACCGCCTTTACAAAGAGCTCGAATGATGAACATGTAGCATCTTCTATTCATGACTATCTCTCTTTCTTCCATAATTCTCCATGTTTCCATAACAAACTTCAAGAAACAGAAACATCTCTAATAAACTACAAGCATCTAAAAAGTAACCAGTTGTCTGATCAAGCACTCGATTTTTCAAGAAAGTAAACTTCAAGAACTGTCTCATCTTGTTGAATTAGAAGACGATATGATAGATGCACATTCAAATGTTTTCAAATTCAATAAGCCATCTTTAAAAAATAAAGGGAATTGGACAGCATTAAACTAGAACCAAATAATCATTACCAACATACCAACATTAGAAATTATGCCTGATAGCAATTGCACCCGTTCATAGCATTTGTACATGCCAGTCCCCAACCCGGATAAAAGAGGTTTGATGTCTGGTTGGTAATCATTCATGAAATTGTTGGCAAGCTAACATGAGAATGAATCATGTTTGAATCTTAATCAAGCTAGGGCGCCACCACACAGGAGTGACACACATTTTGTAAACCAAGCTGTGGTGATCAGTGAGCAAGGATGTGTGAGGGTGTAACATGGAACCGATGCACCACAAATTATAAACCCTGATTGTGGTGGAAAGTGTGCCCATTCCTCCCACCCTCCAATAAAACGAAACACCTCTATAAATTGCTACATCTAAAAGGAAAACAGTTGTCTAATCATGAACGAGATTTTTCGAGAAAATACTTTACAAAATGCACATTCAGATATTTTCAACCCAACTTACAAAAGGGAATTGGGCGGCATTAAACTAGAGAACCAAATAAACATAAACAAAGTATCACAATGTGAACTTATGCCTGGTAGCATTTGCACCAGTACGCTACATGTTACATAGACAACGCTACACATTATGTAGCTCACCTTACAAGTTATTTTTCACTATAACATTAAAATCAACTAATGTTTGTAATGATTTGTTACATTTTCTATCTTCAATAAAAATTAGTTAATCTTTTCAATGCTTTTAGTAAAATAATATAAGTAACAATATTAAATTAGTTTCATTGCTCTTTCTTTACCTTTATACTTAATCATTTCCATTTCCTATTACTTTAGGTTGCATTTGCTTGCACCAAATATTATGAAATTTTGTTAAATTTCATTATTAATTGGTCTAATTTGGTGTAGAATATCATGAAATTGGTGCAACTATGCGCAACCTTGAAATCTAGAAGTAGCATGTAGCTTACGCTATACACAATGTAGCTTACGCCTCACGCTTTAGAGGGGGGAACGCTACGCTACACGCTATTCGCTATTTAAAACATTGATCTACACATGCTAGTCCCCAACCTAGATAAAAGAGAGTTGATGGCAGGTAGGCAATGGTCATCAAGCAAACATGGGAGTTAATCATGTTTTGAATCTTAATCAAGCTAGGTCACTCCATGGAAGCAATGCACCACATTTTGTAAACCCAAGTGGTGGTGGTCACTGAACAAGGATGTATTAGGGTGTTCTATGGAGGCGATGTTCCACACTTTCAAAACCCCAGTTGTCATGGTAAGTGTGCAAAGGTGTTCCCAACCGTTTATCAAACTTTTTCCAAGCTAAGTAGCTAACATGAGAGGGAATCATGTGTTGAATCTTAGACAAGCTAGGGAGGCCCATGGAAGCGACACACCATATTTTGAAACATAGTTACGATGGTCAGTGAGCTAGGACGTACTACGGTTTTCCATGAAACCGAAGTGCCACAATTTATAAACACCTTGGTTTCAGTGGAAACTGTGCAAAGGCGCCCCCAAGAGCGACAATACAACAACGCCTGGTTTCAGTGGAAAGTAGGCAGCCCGAACATTTGCTTCTGAGACAGAGTGAGGATGTTTCCAAAGTAACGCTGCAGGAAAAAGTTCAGGCAGGAGGGAGCATATGGATTAATACTTGTGCTTCAGAATTAGATCTACATGAATCTTAATTGAGCTAGGAGCTCCATGGAAGTGACATGCCACTTTTTGTAAACCAAGTTGGGGTGGTCGCTGTTCTGGTATCGGTATTGCACTATGTTTTGCACCCTTGGGATGCAGAAATATCGTGGGAAACATCAGGAAATATCACATGTATCGTGTGATGTATCACAATTTGAGGGAAACATTGGAAGAACTTTAGGAAAATTGTAGAATTTTTCAGCGAAACTTCAGAAGATGTTAAAAGACACATGATTACCCACTCAAAACTCAAAATATAACAGAAAAAGAATAGATAATAGTTTTCCATTGTTTTGGGGACAAAACAATGCATTATCAGCCATAAATGATTAAATTACATCCAAAATGAGTTCATATCATTATGTCATACAATACATGCAATAAAACACAAACAATACAACCGAAAACTAAAAAGAACAACAAATAATACATGACTGCAGAACCAAAATGAGTTCCCTAACATGGCGATTGTCCATTATATTTGAAAAAATATGGGATTTAGCTTCAGGAAGAACATTCTGTTTGCACATGCAAGAGAGGGTAAATGTAATCACCAACACCCTTCTTAATCGCATTCATGCCCTTGTGACATGGAGTTTGAACTTTTTTCCTTTTTTGTTTTTTTAGGTGAGGTGTTGAACTTAAATTGCGGGGAAAAAGTACTCGTGCCAATTGTAGATTCACCACTCACACATAATTGCCACAAGTAGAGAAAAAAAAAATCCAATAATGGACCACGAAATTAATTTGCAGCAGTTTATAGATTATTCAACATAAGCAAAAGAAAGAGAACATTCTTATGGGCTATTTGGAGGGAAACAAATGGTCAATGCTTCCAAAATAGGAATGGTTCGGTATCAGGCAAAGCTAGATGTAGTAGGATGGGGCTCTCCTGTTTAAAGGCTCTTGTTAATTGTAATTTGTCTCTCTTATTTGGGTTGTAGCTTTTTGTGCCTTTTTCTTGGCACTTTCTTTCAATAAAATTTCTTCAACTTAAATAAAATAATTTTAAAAATTTTAAAAATTAAAAATTAAAAAAAAAAAGATCTTTAAAAAATAATAATAAATAAAAATAAAAAATTAAGATTACACTGTAAACGTCATTTTGAATGATGAATTTTGTATTCTTGTTGTAGATTCAATCAGATCATTTAGAGTAAAATTACTCCTTGATTCATATGCAACTCGAAATAAACGTTAAGTCTTACGCAGATTCATGTATTCATTCAAAGTAAAGATGAATCTAACCAGAAGTTCAAAATGTAAAATTCTCTGTTCAGCAAAATTTATGGGGACAAATACCAACTTCGGCAGATCATTCTGCATACCAACGGATCGGGAGATCTCGCACAATAGTCCAGAATGAAAAGAAAATCATCGTCTCTTAAACCGTTCCCATGTCCAAGATTTGAAAGAAGCTTGGAGGCCTGGTCTCTCTCCCCAGAGCGAAGTGCATTAACAATTTGAACCTGCATAGACCTTGCAACTGATTGTTCCCAGGATCTGAAATGACCTGAACCTGCAATTGGATGCATCATACTGTAATGAGATCCTCATAAATTATCAAATAATAGTCCAATTTTATCTCTTCCCCATGAAGGGAATACCACAAACTTAATTCTTTATTATTCTTTAAGGGTTGCCATCAACTTAGATCATGGCAGCTAGCATTGAGAAACAGAAAACAGAGGTCTTGAACAATTCAAAGATCGCTTTGTATGGAATTAGTTGCTCACACATTTTTTCAGTTCCTCAAGGTGTCAGAAGTAGTGACTAAGGAAAATTCAGCGCCCTAACATGTTCTTGCATTTAATATCATCATCATCATCATAATCATCAAAATTTTATCCTCTCTTAACAATTTGGGGTAGCCTTTTAAATGGTAGATTGGCAAAAGTTTGTGATCACCTGCCCATTGGATAGCTACCTACCTCTTTCACCCCGATTCTAGTACCAGCCATGGTAGAGCTCATATTGCATTCTATTAAATGCAATATTTTAATATTTGATAATTTTCAACACCTTCTCTCCATTTAATGACAATTGTAAACACCTCCCCTCTGTTTTAGGTTATTGCAAAGACCTCCCCTCCATTTGGAACTGTTAGTGGCATCATAGGGATTTGTACCAAGCAAATACTCTCCTTTGGAGGATTTTGTTTTGCGGCCCACCATTATGTATAAATCGCATTCAACAGGGTCACTCCACTAAAAAAAATTGAACACTCAAAAATTCAGGCTAATCCAATCATAAGGTTGGTCGCCCCATAGAAAACAATGGATAACCACCCAGAAACCTCCAAATTCATGTGGTTTGCCACCTGATGGTTGGATCAGCCTGCTTTTTGGGTGTCCCATTTCATGGTGGGGTAACCACGCCAAACAGGTTGGATGACATACATGCACAACAGGGAGCCCACACATCGACAACTAGTTGCATATGAGATATGGGAATAACGGTCAACTGCTCAATGATAATGGTCCTAATAGACGGTGTTAGTATCTGCATGATATAAAATGGATGCTGGTACTTGTAGGATATCTTTAACCATATCCTATTTTGTTATGTCCATTGCTTTCAAAAACCATAATCTTTTTCACGGTATCAACTCGTCAAATGAGATACATGTACCATGCCCTAGATTTATGGCAAAGTTGTGCCACATTACAACCATGTATCATGTGAAAATATAAGACAAGAGCACTTCCACATGAATATAGACATGTATACTTATCAACAAACCAAACCGAGACAGGCTCCACGGGCTTGGCCACAAACCCGAAATGAGCTAGGCTTTCCTTGACATGGACCAAGCTTGGCCAACACGTCAAGACTGTTGGGTTAGAGCTGGGCCTAATTTAGGAATAAATTGGTTGGGCTTGTGACTCCATTTTTGCAAGATTTCCTATCAAAGTCTGGTCTTAACCCAAGAGGCCCATTTTTGGCTAACACAAGGTGAGCCCAAGTGTAAATTTTTAGCCAAGAGGTTGGGAGGGGACCTGATCTCATATCCTAAACATAAATGGGCCATAATAAGAATTACACAGGTGCAACCCAAGCCCAATCCACAGACAGCCCTATATGCTTAAAGCTTGCAGTTTTTTGCATCCCTATAGCCCTGGACACTTCTATTGGTGGAAATATGCCTGAAGATCAAGAGATGAGATCTACATATCCAAGGAGGCTGTCTTACACTTAAATATCATCATCATCTAAGCGTTGTCCTAACTAATTGCGGTTGGCTACATGAATCATGTTCCACCATTCAACCCTACCAAGGACAATAAATATCCTTAGTTAAACCCTATGTCATCAACACTTTTCTTACTACCTCCACCCACCTTTTGGGCCTTCCATTGCCTCTTGTAGCCTTCAACTTAAACCAACTCCAAACTGGTGCAATTCTTGGTCTCTACTACACATTGTGAAACCATCTTATACTCTACTCTCCCTCAGCTTATTACAAATTGGTGCTACTCTTAAGTTCCCTGGAATACATTCATTTCTCATTCTATTTTTTCATTGTCTTGCCATTCATCCATCTCAACAGCCTCATTTCAGCTATAGTCAATCTAAGAACTTAGTGTTCCTTGACTGCCAAACGTTATGTCCCATAGAGCATGGCTGGTTTTATAGTTCTCCTATAAAATCTCACCTTCAGCTTGGTTGTTAAGCAACATTTACATAAAACTCTAGCACTACATCTGCACTTCATCCACCCAACTCTAATTCTATGAGCAACATCCTTCTCAATTTCTCTCCATTTTCATGAATTATTTTATTAAAGGCTTGCTTGCAAACAAGTAGGAAAAGAACGCAACAATGGGGAAAAAAAAATTAACATTTAGATTCTAAAGTATCCCTCCATCATCCTAGCTTTGTGTTTACTCCTTCCATGTCTCATTAATCAAATATCAGTCATCTGCAATCAACATGCACCACGGACCTTTTCCTGTAAATGACAAGTTAAATCGTCCATAACCAATGACAAAAGATATGAACCCAACACCTGTAGGCCTACCATAATTGGAAACTCTCCACTAGTTTCCTCACATTACTTACCAACTCTCTCATAGTCATACATGACCCTAATCATGTCCGTATTCTCTTGAGTCTCATTTCTTTCCCAACTCCCACCAGATTATCTCTAGGGACCCTATTATATGCTATATCTAAGTCAACAAGGACCATGCAGAGAACCTTTGTCTGCTCCGTGAACTTCTCCATCAACTGTCCAAGTAAGCAAATAACACTTATGGTTGACCTCGCTAGCATAAATCCTAACCGATTCTCTGATACATCCATCTCATGCTATAGGGTCCTTACTCTTGCTCCGGTGGTAGACTCTTAGGAGTTTCAAGACCGGGTCAAGGGTTCGAGTACCCATAGGTGGTGAAATCCCACTACAGCGTGAGTGTGTGGGGGCGTGTTAAAAAAAAATAAAGAAAAAATAAATAAATCCATCTCATGCCATAATCTTTGCTGAATCCCTCTCTCCAGAATTTCAGAGCAGTCTTACACTTGTGTACATAGAAACTTAATCTAGAAATCAATTCCAGATTTTGTTTCAGCCACCCACTTGTACAAACTGCTGGCCTAAACAAAACAGCAAGTAATTCGGGCAAACTAGTGTGCATTTCCTCATAAATAATATGATGAATACAATATAACTACAACAAATCTTGAACAAAAAGATAATAATAAATTTTATGTTCAGTAGAAGAAACATATGAAACAGTTTCATATGAATAGCCTTCACTCTACCTTCCACGAACGTTCGAGAGAATTCCATTCTTCCCACAACATTGCTTCGTGCCTAAACAACAATGCCAAAGGTCAATCACCCAATATATAAACAATAACCTTTTGCAGAAATTACAAACTTCTTATTTTAAATTTGACAAAAGGAACAAGTAACATACTTCACATGATCTGGGTGAATAAAGAGAATCTGCAACCAATGGAAGACGAGCTCTCAAACTGTAATGTGAGGAAAAAATTTTAATCATGTCTCATATATGTCCATATAGAAGATATTATGCTTGGCCAAGCAAAATGGTAACTATCTGATGGTGCTAAACTTTTTCCCCTAGGATACAGATTGCAAGTTATCATTTTGAAAGTCAAATCAACATTCAAACATTTAGGGTGGAGGAGAGTTTTGGGCATAGCCCCAGGGTGGGTCGACAATGAATAGTCTGGATCACATTTCAGGTGGTCAAATCTGTGGTGATGTTGGCTAAGGAAAAAAACACCATTTTGCTTGGATGAGGACCATATAATATCATATGTATGTAGGTAGGAGGTAAGGACTTACAGAGATCTATACATGCTCCGAAATTTCCTTGATTCCGATGAAGGAAAGAAACCTTACTGCTTCTGCATAGGGTTTTTGCTTGAAATGAGGTCCTCTTTCCAAGAGACAGATGGAACTGCTTCCAATTATTCATCTACCTGTTTCTCCCAAAAAAGAAAAAAGTTTGGAACTTGCAGTTACCCAATGGAAAACTACTTCTGAACTGTAGAGAAGACAGCAAGGCTCTTCTATAGGAATTTGGGTATTGTTGCGAGTTGATAGGATTGATGAGATGAAAGAATGGAAATTGCCCCTGGCTTAAAAAGAAAAGAGGGATGCTATTGCTAGTATTCAAGTCATTGCATAAAAGTTCAATTCAGCTCTCTTACAGTACACGTGGCAAACATTTCTAGTGATAAGGACTGTTGACTAGGTGGCTCAAAGTGCAGATGGGTTATAGGTCAAAAATTGAAGTGGTTGAACAGCCCTAACCATCCAGCTCTTGTGACCTTTTTTGGTTGAATGAGTTTTGCTCTAATTTTTCATTTTTCAGGCCACTGATTTGACGTCTACAGCAGTCCAATCCCCTTGAATTTTGGGATATGGGCTATCCACTTGGTGGGCCACCAGACTAACAGTTCTGATCACCAAAAATGTTTGCCACGTGTGAAGGGAACTGCATAGAACTTCTACGCAACAAGCTGCATAGCAACAAGCCTCTCAAAATATATATAGTGAACATATCCTAGGACAAGGGTACGATGCAACTTTGGGATCCTGTAAGCAACCCTATGGGACACAAGAGGGTAATGTTATCATTCAGAAAGTAAACACTGGTTTTGCTTTTTCAGCTAGGACTCAACAGGCCATGAATCTCACCAACTACACAGTTTGCTCAGGCATATGATTAAGTGAATTGTGCAGCCCACAAGTCGGAGATCCAGATCACTTATCATGTGCTCCATCATGGCTGAGAGATGCCAAAAAATCTTCTACATTGTTCATAGAATCCCCTGCCCTGACCAACAACCTACAAATAGGTGCTCAAGAATAAAGTACAACAATGGTCACATTCAATGGAGATTGGACTAGAGATCCAAAGGGTTAGGATCAATCTAAAATTTAAAAAAAAAAAAAAAAAAAAAAAAAAACCCCGACCATGGAGCCGGATGTTTTTGGTTCAGTCAGGTTGGGTTCAATTGCTGGTTAAAACTGGTCAGGTGGTAATGTCAGCATAGTAACATAAATAATTTATTTATAACATTAAAATATAAAACTAAGGGCAAAATGATGAAGATGCCCAGATCTGCCATTTGGACAATGGCCCATTATCTGCCAAATTGGTGGTAAGGACCATCTTGTTCTTATGCCATTTGTACCGTTTGAATGGGACTGAATAACATATGATTCCTTTATAATAGTTAGTTGTCTCCATGGTTTAGCACAGTATGAAGCTCATGCCCAACCTTAGCCTCCATTTCCCTCAAATGTTTTCATTCTATTGTGCTCTTTGATTTCAACTTTTTTTTCCTTTCTTTTTTAATGAATCACAAGTAAAAATTATATTGAAAAACTCAAAGAAAAGGGAGCAAAAGATCCATCAAGGCAATGGATAAGAGTCCCATGTACGTAAAGATCATCTATGGACTCCTTCCCTTGCAAGAGAATCCACAATACAATTAGCCTCTCTGGCACCTAAAGAAAGCTAATAATCATGGTGTGGATATGAAGCCTAAATGCATTTAATGTGAAAGATAGTTTCCACAGAGGATCACCTTTCTCCTAAGCCCATGCAATCTTTCGTACCTATGGTGAACATAAGTATTCTCACCCTATGTACAAAGTGGATGTACACAGAACACGGTGGGGCCCCACCGGTCTCTGTAGATGACTATAGTCCGACGACAATTCTTGGCAAAACATGGTTTCATAAAGTCGATCCAAATTGTTGGGACAAAGATGCTATATTGATGACAAAGATGATATATAACCACTTCCACATACAAATATGAAACAAATACCTTTGTGTATCATATATCATCCAACCCTCAAAATTTTTCCAAACATAGTAGAATAAGGTTTGCTAAAATATCAAGTTGTATGGTACAAAATGCAAGAATTTGTAAGCCATGTTTGGGTGACACTTAAAAATGAGTTCATCTCGTTTTAGTTAATAGTTACTATATATTAGAGATCACAATTTATATAAATTATGGGTTATCAAGATTATTAGAGAGAACATGGCCTCTATTGACTAGGGGTGCACACGGTTCGGCTCGGTCCAGTTCTGGGGTGAAACCGGAACCGAACCGTTCCTCACAGTTCCAGGATTTTCGGAACCGGAACCGGACCGTTAGCACCCTAGAACCGAACCGGAACCGGACCATGAAAACCGGTTCGGTTCCACAGTTCTAGGCTTTTTATAATCCGGCCCAATTGCATGTTCTATTTTATAATTTAGCCCATGTCCATGCATGTTGTGATCCACTTGATGAATGATTTAGATATTATATATGGAGCGAAAAAATACATTTATGAAAACAAGCAAAGGGTATATTGTAAACCATAAATCATGAGTCAAATATACAACTAAAATATATTGTAAACTCACGGTTCCAGGTTCAATTCCACAGTTCGGTTCCAAGTTTGGTTCCACGGATCGGATCCACAATTCGGATTCACGATTCAGATCCACGGTTCGGTTCGGTTCTACATACCCCCAAACCGGAACCAAACCGAACTAAACGGTTCTTTAATTTTTGGAACCGGAACCGGTGCACTCTAGAACTGGACCAAACCGGACCATTTGGTCGATTCCAGTCCGGTTCCACGGTTCTACCGGTTCGATGTGCACCCCTACTATTGACTTAGAGAAAGCTTATGATATGGTCCCTATAGAGTAAATTTGGTGGTGTTGAGAGAGTAAGGTGTTTCAAGAGGATATATTGACACGATTTAGGATATGTATGAGGGAGCAGTAATAGTGGAGAGACGAGTGAGTTCCCAATCACTGTGGGCTTGCACTAAGGGTCGGCATTGAACTCCTACCTTTTCGCATTGGTTATGGATGTGTTAACAAGGCATTTGTAGGAAGAGATCTCATGGTATATGTTGTTTGCAAATGACATAGTTTTGATTGATAAGGCAAGGGAGGGCATAAACACTACACGAAGATAGATATACGAACAGGTGCTTTAGAATCTAAAAGATTAACAATAAATCGGACTAAAACAGAGTATATGGTGAGCAATTTTAGTAACAATAGGAGTGAAAACAAAGAATCATTTAAGATTGGTAACTAAGAAGTTACCCACAATGACCACTTCCGATATCTCAGGTTAATAATTCATGATAGTAGAGAGATTGAGAAGGATATTGCCCATAGAATCCAAGATGGGTTGAAGAAATGAATATGTGCATCTGGAGTTTTATCTGATAGTCATTACTAAAACTGAAAAGGAAATTTTATAGGATAGCTATAAGACCAACCATGCTTCATGTGAAAGAATGTTGGGCAGTTAAGGAACAACATGTTCATAGGACAAGTGTAACTGAAATGAGGATGTTGAGATGGATTAGTGGCGAGATGAGTAAAGATAGAATTTTAAATAAATGCATTCCAGGGAACTTGGGAGTAACACCATAGGGTAACAAGATGAAGGAAAGTAGACTTAAAAGGTTTAGTAATGTGCAATGGAGACCAAGAACTATATAAGGAAAGAATTAATTACAAATATTTTCCTTCCATGTTTGTTGAATCTCTTTAATTAATTCTTTCCTAATAAACTGTGCCGGTTAGAAGGAATGAATTTGTTCAAGTTGAAGGCTCTAAAAGGGAAAGGGGAAGGCTCCAACGGACGCAGGTTGAGGTCGTAAGAAGAGAGTTGATGACTTATGTTCTAACTGAAATTGTGGCCTTTGATAGAATCAAATGATGGAAAATGATTCATGTAGCTGACTCCAATTAGTTGGGATAAGGCTTAGATGATGATGATTATTTTAATCCTTGGGGCATGTTTGGCAGACACCTAAAAATGAGTTTGTCTCATTTTAATTAATTGAAATTAAGGATTAGAGACTATGATCTCTGATAAGAAATGTGGTATTAGAATCATAATCTCTAGACTGTAAGTTGTGTTAGTTGTAAAGTTTTTATTATTATTATTATTATTATTATGTGAAATTTCACTTGTAAAAGAGTTAGAAGATGTAAACGTTTGAAAAAGGAGAGATGAGTTTTCACCCCAATGGTCATTGTTGCTTCTCTCTCTCTCTCTCTCTCTCTCTCTCTCTCTCTCTCTCTCTCTCTCTCTCTCTCTCTGGCGACCAGAGGCGGTTTCTGACTTTCTGGTGAGTTCCTCACTATCTTCCTTCCTTCGGCCAGTAGAGGGGGTTCCAACGAGCATTTGTCTCTTGCTATACCCGTCTTCAGCGTTCGGAGGGAAGAAAACGGAGAAGGCGGCTCTCCTCTCTTCCGAGCTATGTTCGGCCCACACACGTGCAATGTCATGTACATGCTACACATGTGCCACCGTGGCATGATGGGTACAAGATCCAATCCATCTATTAGAACAACGCCACTGTACTGATGCTCTAGCCCAAGAATCAGTTTGACCCATGCGTTAGGTGGGCCATAGTTCGGACGGCTGAATTTTTCTAACCCATTACACGTTTCCAATATAGGGCCCCACATTTTGCATGGACCTGATTTATTTTCGGGATACGTTTACAAAGTAGGACCAACCAGATGGATGGATTGGACCTCACATCCGTGTGCCATGCTGTCACATGTATGGGTTGCTCTTGAGCTTTATTGCACACAAGTGGGAAGTGGATTGCATACTGAGTAACTCAGTAGGCTAAGCATCCTGAGTAAACTCCATGGGGTCCACCGTGATTTATGTATTTTATCCACTCCGTACATCCATTTTACCAAATAATATTAAGGGTTGAGCCCAAAAAGGAAGCATCTCCAAAACTCAAGTGGACCACGCCATGGGAAACAATGTGAATTGAACATCTACCATTGAAACTTTTGATCAAGTTGATATTTGTGTTTTCCCTTAATCCATTTCAATGTGATCTTATCAACAAGTTGGATGACAAATAAACATTACTGTAGGCCTTAGAAAAGTTGCTACAATGAAAATCATTGTTCCTACTATTTATGTGTAGGGGTGTACACAAACCGAGTTAGCTCAGTTAGCTCGCTCAATTTGACTCGGTTTGAAGCTAAGTTCGAGCCGAGTCGAGCTGATTTTTTTGAGCCCGAAAAAATTTCGAACCAAGTTCGAGCTTGCCCGAGCTCGACTTGACTCGGATCGAACCCCAACTCGAATTGAACTCGGATCGAACTAGTTCGGTGACTCGGTTACTTTGATATTGATGTTGCTCACCAAGTGTTTTTTTGAAATGACTCAACAAAGTGTCGGCTAGTGGCAAGGAAGGTATGTATATAAAACAAATATCATTTTTTCTTGATTTTGATGTTGCCTAGAAGGTGTTTGATGAAAATACTTGTAAACAGCTGCTGCTGTTTTACACACAGTGAGAAATTGAAAGTGCACAGCTTGTGTTTGTGAAAATGCCGCAAAGGCTCGATTTTGGCTCGAACTCGGCTCGAACTGGCCCGAGCTGCTGACCGAACTGAGCCAAGCTGGCCAGTCAGGCTCGAATACCTAGCCGAGCCGAGTTCGAGCTGGGGTCAGCTATTGGCCGAGCCGAGTTCAATCTGGGGTCAGCTCGACTCGGTGTACACCCCTATTTTATGTGGTATGGTCTACTTGAGTTTTGGATATGCTTAAATTTTTGGCTCAACCCTCAAAAATAAACTGAAAAAATGGATAGACTGTGGATAAATCATATACATTCGCCGTGGGGGCAACTGAGTTTACTCTGTACGACAAAATGCACCGAGTAACTCAGTATCCAATCAGATTCAACACATGTGAGGGGTGTCAACGGCAAGGTTGGAGCTGGGCCAAGCTTTATCCAAGCTCAGCTCACCTTCAACATATACCGAAAATCAGCCTGAGCGCATGATGAGCTAAAACAATCGAGCCCAAGCCTTGACTTTCAGACACACACACAGGAAAAGATGAAGAAGAAGAAAAAGAAAACAAAAGGAACTTTCATATTTCAGCTCTTCCTCATTGTGTAATTTTTTCCTACATTTCAGATTGAAGACCTAAAATAGAACTATCAAACAAACATAGAAGCTGAAATAATGGAATAGAAAAAGAATCAAGAATTGGAAAAGGTTAAATCTTCTCATTTTTCCTCCTTTTTTTTGTGTTGTGGAAGTTTTTAACCTGAAATTTCTGGAATATGGCTTTCATCTTTTTCTACTTTCTTTTGATTCAGATATTATCATGAGTACGGTCAAGAAGAATCTTTCCCCCAACATAAAATAGGCAATATTAAAAGATTGAAAAATCTACATCAATAAACATCCAAAAGGAAAAATATATTGATATACTCACCATCAACGTCTCTGATGGCAGAGCATTTTCTTGAGTTGTGAGTGATTGGCCACAAAAGAAGGGAGATGCGGATCGTCTCTCTCTCTTCCTTCGCTTCTTGGGATCGTTTTGCCTCAATCGCGACTCAGGATCTAGAGTCACCTACAACACGGTTTTGATGCCCACCATATGGTAAATGTAAAATCGACCCGTCCATCATGTTATACCCTCGATGTTTAAGGACGTGGTTTGGCTAGTGACGCTGTGGCTAGTGGCCGTTGCTGTGTGGGCTCCACTGTAATCTATGTGTTTTATCCACACCGTCCATCCATTTTTATACATCATTTTAATGATATCCCATAAATGAGTCAAATCAAAATCTTGGGTGGACCACACCATGGGAAAACAGTAGTGATTGAACGTCTACCATTAAAAACCTCCTATGGCCCACTGTATCGACATCCAACCTGTAGATTATGTCAAAAAACAAATATCAGCTTGATCTAAAACTTTTGTAGGCCCGAGAAGTTTTTTATGGTGAGAGTCCAATCAACACTGTGTGGCCGAGTTGAGATTTTGATATATCTCAGTTTTGGGTTCATGTCATAAAATTATCTAGAAAAATGGATGGACGGCATGGATGAGACACATACATCATGTTGGGGTCAACAGAGCACTAATCACTAGCCATTGGCTAGTGTCAGCGGGAGGGAGCAGCTAGTCCGTTTCCCCATGTTTGGCTAGAGTTGGGCAATCCTAACCCAATTTGGTGGATCCGATCAGATCTGACCCAGTCCAAACCGATCCAACGGCTTGGATTGGTGCGGATGGAGTAGGCCAGTCCAGATTCAAAAAATTTTTGGGTTGAGTTTGCATCCATACCTACTCGGATTGAACGGATGTGATTGGATCCGATCCGGTTCGGTCTACTACTTTTATTAATATATATATTTAGTATTTTTATTAATATATAGTTATTTACTATCCATTTTTATTAATATATATATATATTTAGTATTTTTATTAATATATAGTTATTTACTATCCGGACCGATCATGTTGATTTAGCAATTCTAACCTCCGATTTGTGGACACTTGTTTCCTGAAATACGAACCGTCCAATAAATGTCCACCAATCTGATGATGTTCAGATAATCAAGATTAATGAGACACCTGTTGGGATGCCTTGCACAAACCTTAGGATCTAGCCTCCCGAAACAAACCAGAATTATGGATAAAGCAATGAAATAAATCAAAGCATCAATCACACACCACACAAGAGATTTTTACGTGGAAAACCCTCAAAGAGGTAAAAACCACGGGACCTCGTCCAGATCAACAATCCACTATGAAGTAGAATGTTACAATCTTCTTCACTCACGCAGGAGTGGATAAACAATAAGAGAAATAGAGAAAACGGAGAGATCTAACCGATTACGAGGACATAGAAGCGCTGAGATGTAGATTGCAATGTAGAGAACCTCCACGAGCGCGAACCTCCCTTCTATAAGCTTCTCTCTCTCTTTCTCCCTCTCTCTCACCTTTGATAGCCCTAAACCCTTTAGCAAATCCCTTGCAAAGCTTTAGGAAACCCTCTTGCTATTTTGTGATACCTAAAAACCCTAGGCAACCCCTTTTATAGTTTTGGGAAACTCCTTTCCGCATCCCGGTTGCGAAAGGACTCAAATCCGCGGCTTCGCGCAAAATCGCGAACAATCTGCGTAACCTACGACTAGTCTGGCTCTCCTACGACCGGTCGTAGACCACCTACGACCGGGTCGTAGCTCTCTACGACCGGTCCCTAGCTACGGTAAAAAACACAAGACGAACTCGCTGGACTTTGAGTCGTGCCGGGCTCGAACCTACGACCGGTCGAGCACCTCCCACGACCGGTCGAGAGGGGCTCTGGACCGGTCGTGGACGGGGAAAAAACCCCATCAAATCTCCCCCTTTTTGACCCGGGAGGGATCCACCTTCTTCAAGCCAACCAGGTTTCTACAAACCTCAAACTTGCCCTTGAGCAAAGCCTTGGTCATCATGTCTGACCCATTATCGTCCGTGTGGACCTTCTCAAGCTGTAACACCTTTTGTTCCAAAGTATCTCGATCCAAGCTGATACTAGAATCTCTATGTGCTTCGACTTGGAATGCTTGACTTGGATTCTTGCTCAAGTGTATAGCACTGACTATCGCAATAGACCACGTGCTACTCCCGCTTGAGCTAAGTTCTGTAGGAACCTCTTCATCCAAAGCATCTCTTTACATGCTTCTGTGACTGCAATGTATTCGGCCTCTGTCGTCGACAATGCTACGACCTTCTGTAGCTTGCTCTGCCAAGAAACCGCTCCCCCTGCAAACGTGAACATGAACCCCGATGTAGACTTCCTGGAATCTATGTCACCTGCCATATCTGCATCTGTGTAGCCCTCTAACACAGGTTTACCGTCACCATAGCATAGGCTCAACCTGGATGAGCCTCTTAGATACCGTAGTATCCATTTCACCGCTGCCCAATGTTCTTTGCCAGGATTGGCAAGATACCGGCTGACTACACCAACCGCATATGCTATGTCTGGGCGTGTACACACCATAGCATACATCAAACTTCCTACTGCTGACGCGTAGGGTATTTTCTGCATCTCTTCCACCTCTGCCTTCGTCTTGGGACACTGTCTGTCGCTCAATCTGAAGTGACCATCTAGTGGAGTACTGACCGGCTTCGCTGCATTCATATTGAACCGCTCTAGGACTTTCTCAATATACCGCTCTTGTGACAGCCAAAGTTTCCTGCTGCTTCTTCACGGGTTATCTCCATTCCTAGGATCTGTCTGCCTGGCCCAAGTCTTTCATCGCAAAAGACTTGCCCAACTCTGTTTCACCAATCTTCTTGATGTCTTTTCCCATGATGAGCATGTCATCAACGTATAATAGCAGAACTAAGAAATCACCATCTGAGAACTTGCGCGTGAACACACAGTGGTCCGACTCCGTTCTGTCATACCCATGCTGTAACATGAACGAATCGAACTTCTTGTACCATTGCCGTGGAGCTTGTTTCAGCCCATACAAGCTCTTCCTCAGCCTACACACCATATGCTCCTTGCCCTTGACTTCGAACCCCTCTGGTTGGTGCATGTAGATCTCTTCTTCCAGGTCACCATGGAGAAAGGCAGTTTTAACATCTAACTCTGCTCTATCTCCCGGATCCATGCTAGCCGCCAACCCAAGCAACACCCGTATGGATGTCATCTTCACCACTGGTGAGAATATCTCCTCGAAGTCTATGCCTTTTCTCTGACCAAACCCTTTCACCACAAGTCTGGCCTTGAACCTCGTCTGTGAATTCTTCTGCTCAATCTTCTTTCTGAACACCCACTTGTTGCTCGAGCTTTCTTGCCCTTGGCGCTTCACCATATCATAGGTGTGGTTCTTATGCAAGGATTCCATCTCCTCTTGCATAGCTTTCAACCACTCCTCCTTATGCTCGTCGGCTAGGGCCTCGAATAATCTTCGGCTCTCCCCCATCGGTTAGCATAATGTACTCGTGCGGTGAGTACCTCTTGACTCCGTCCGTCCCTAGATGACCTCCTCACCCGTGGCTCAACAGTGGATCAAGTGGGGCCGCTCCCTTGGTCCATCTTCTCTCAAGGAACTCCCTCGTCCTCTCGCACCTTCTTTGTACTCCCCGTCATCGGGCACCACGGGAGGAGTAATCGGATCCATGTCCTCTAGCTCACCCGAACTAGGCCGGTTCTTCTCGGCTTACCAATGTCTTCGATACACCGATCTTCAAAGAAAACCACATCTCTCGCTCCCGACGAGAGCTTCTTCTCGGTCGGATCCCATAACCCAGTAACCGAATTTTTCATCACCGTACCCTAAGAACACACACTGCCTGATCTTCATATCGAGCTTGGACCTCTCGTCCTTTGGTACGTGAACGGATGTCCTGCATCCAAACACCCTGAGATGACTGTACGATGGATCCTGTCCAGTCCACACCTTCTCAGGTACATCTCCATTCAACGGGGATGATGGAGACCTGTTTATCAAATACACTGCCGTGCGCATTGCTTCTCCCCAGAACGTCTTGGGCAACTTCGCATGGGATAACATGCATCTGATTCTCTCAACAATGGTGCGATTCATTCGCTCAGCTACACCATTATGCTGGGGGGTCTTGGGAACCGTCTGTTCATGCCGTATACCCTGGGACTTGCAGTACTCGTGAAAGTCGCCAATGTATTCACCACCATTGTCAGTACGGATGCACTTCAATGATCTACCTGTCTCTCTCTCGACCATAGCATGAAACAATTTAAACACACCAAAGACCTCGTCCTTGGATTTCAAAGCATAAACCCAAACCCTCCTAGATGCATCATCTATAAAAGTAACAAAATACAATGCCCCACCCAAGGTTTTTGTCCTCATAGGACCACAAACATCAGAATAAACCAAATCTAATGCATGCACTTTATTAACATGAGAAGCGCTTTAATAAATGAAACTCTATCTTGTTTCCCGATAAACAATCAAGACGGGTTTTGAGAGGCATACCACACACGTCCGGAAGGAGTTGCTTCCTCGCTAGTAGTGAAGCCCCTTTTCACTCATGTGGCCTAGACGCTTTGTGCCACATGTCAATAGCCGAATCTTCCGTCCGTTCAATCCACCCTTGCACATACTAACACTTGCCTTGTACAGGTGCAACACTTCTTTCCTCTAGCCACGATCAATGAACCCTTGATGAGCTTCCATCGCCCACCAAAGAAACCGGTTTCATAGCCATCATCATCCAGCCTTCCCGTCGACATCAAGTTGAGGCGAAGGTCTGGGATATGCCTCACATCCCTGAGAACCAATGTGCAGCCCACATCGGTCTTCACACAAATATCACCGACTCCCACGATCTTTGATACGCCAGAATTTCCCATCTTCACAGTCCCATAGTCACCTGACTTGTAGCTTGTGAAGGAGTCCCTGTGTGGAGTCGCATGAAAAGAAGCTCCAGAGTCTATCACCCAGTCGGTGCCCTGACTCGTAGCCGTGAGACACACATCGTGATCTGTAGAAAGAATAACTACCATGTCGCCATCTGAAGCGACCGCAGTGGAATCAGATTCTTCTTCCTTCCCTTTTCCTTTCTTGTCGTTTTTCTTACCACGACATTCATGCTTGTAGTGGCCCTTCTTGCCACAATTCCAGCATTCAACCTCTTTTCTGTTACTCGACTTGCCTCTTGATTTATCTCGGGCCTTCCCGCCCTTCTTGTTCTTTCCTCTCCCCCGTTCCTGCGTCACAAGAGCCTCTTGCTGAGTAGACCCCTGAGACTTTCTCCTTGTCTCCTCATTGAAGAGACAACTGGTTACCTGTTCCATGGATATCTTTCCGTCTGGCGCGGAGTTACTTAGAGACACCACCAATGTCTCCCAACTGTCAGGCAATGAACTAAGCAATAGTAAAGCCTGCAATTCATCATCCAGGACCATCTTCATAGAGGTGAGTTGGTTCACTATATTGCTGACCTCATTCATGTGCTCGGCCACAGAACCACCATCCTTGAACTTGAGATTCACAAGTCGCCTTATTAGAAATATCTTATTACCGGCTGTCTTCCTCTCATACAGCCCTTGTAATTTTAGCCATAGGCTTGCGGCTGAGGTTTCTGTAGACACATGGTGAAACACGGAATCATCCAACCATTGTCTGATAAACCCCACCGCCTTTCGGTCCATCTTCTTCCAATCATCATCAGTCATATCCTTGGATTTTGCTGATATGCCTGAGATTGGAGAATATAGGTCCTTGCAATAAAGCAAGTCCTCCATCTTAGCCTTCCATATGGTCCAGTTAGAACCATTGAGGCTGATCATCCTTGAGCCACCTTCCATAATTCAAACCGATCCTACCCGTTCAATGAACTTAGCTCGATACCACTTTGTTGGGATGCCTTGCACAAAACTTAGGATCTAACCTCCCGAAAACAAACCAGAATTATGGATAAAGCAATGAAATAAATCAAAGCATCAATCACACACCACACAAGAGATTTTTACGTGGAAAACCCTCAAAGAGGTAAAAACCACGGACCTCGTCCGATCAACAATCCACTATGAAGTAGAACGTTACAATCTTCTTCACTCACGCGGAGTGAATAAACAATAAGAGAAATAGAGAAAACGGAGAGATCTAACCGATTACGAGGACATAGAAGCGGCGAGATGTAGATTGCAATGTAGAGAACCTCCACGAGCGTAACCTCCCTTCTATAAGCTTCCTCTCTCTCTTTCTCCTCTCTCTCACCTTTGATAGCCCTAAACCCTTTAAGCAAATCCCTTATGAGCTTTAGGAAACCCTCTTGCTATTTTGTGATACCTAGAAAAACCCTAGGCAACCCCTTTTATAGTTTTGGGAAACTCCTTTCCGCATCCCAGTTGCGAAAGGACTCAAATCCGCAGTTTCGCGCAAAATCGCGGAACAATCTGCGTAACCTACGACTAGTCCTGGCTCTCCTACTACCGGTCGTAGACCACCTACGACTGGTCGTAGCTCTCCTACGACCGGGTCCCCAGCTACGAAAAAAACAAAGACGAACTCGCTGGACTTTGAGTCGTGCCAGGGCTCGAACCTACGACCGGTCGAGCACCTCCCACGACCGGTCGAGAGGGGCTCTGGACCGGTCGTGGACGGGGAAAAAACCCCATCAACACCGACACTAGAATTCGTAATTTTTACAGTTTGATCAGACTTAATCATGTGCCACGTGTACAAATTGAAAGCAATTTCTAAGTGCTCGTGTATCACCAATCACACTCCGCCAGAGTATCAAAGCTTCTCTCTTTGAAAAACCACCTTTTCTAATGGCTTCTTGCAAGCCCCTGCAAAAACTCAAATTTCTGAAAATTCGAATCTGAACCCTTACATTTTCATTTTTATATGAAATTTCAGAAATCTCCCTCCTGAAATCTCTCTCTCTCTCTCTCAGTTCAATTAAAGAACAATTCGCTCTAATTTTTCTGATTTTCTCTCGTTTTACTAAACCTACAAGTCACTTAGAGAAATTAGGGTTTGAAGATGCTTTCTTGAAGAAATTCTAATTTTCTTACCAACCAAATCCTATCTAAATACAAAAATAAAAATAAAAAATTAAATTAAATCTGAACCGATCCGAACCGTGCCCAATCCAATCCGACTTGGTTTTCCTGACCAAGTCGGACTCGGATTGAATCCAGCTTTGCAAATTTTGGATCGGCCCAAGTCAGGTGAACTGGACTCGGTTCGGATCAGGTCAAGTTCGGATCAAGCCATTGAGATTTCGGCTCGGATCGAGTTGAACCCAATCCAATCCAATCCGGATCGATGCCCAACTCTAGGTTTGGCCATGATATCAAAAATTAGTCAGATCGAGTCTAAGACTTTCCATAAGTGTAGTTACTGAATGGATAGCTTAAGTTGGTCAAATCTAATTTGACCGTTGGATATTTGGATTTAAGCAAAAACTAGTGGCCCATGCTAGTACTGGTTTTGTCAAAATACACGAGGGGTGGTGGTGCTTCCCTGTTTCCACGTGTGCAGGGTACTATGGCACGAGTAAGATTAGGAGGAGGAGAAGGGTGATGGGCCTGTTTATTGGGCCTGTATTGGATTATTGGGCTTTTGGTTTTCTGGGACACATTGGGTCCCGACCCAATACGATGGTAGAGAGAGGGTCTCTATAGGGGACTCTTATCATTTGCGGCCCATCAACAGCAAAGATCTTTCATCACCACCATCCAATGATGCTAAAAGGCATCTGAGCCCAAATCTCGAAGCAGGCCCAATTCAGGCCCCCCATATCTCCCTGAGCTGAACACAATCATATGTTAGTCTCTGTGGTTGAGATGAAGTTCCCCAATTTTGATTTCTCAGTAAGTGGGCCCCACAATGAACATAGTAGTCAGTGGACCATATAATACATTTTCTGAGCCCAGCAATGATGATAACCTTTCAATCCATGCGTACGTGTTTGTGTTGCTTTCGATTGCCATGATGTGTGTTAGCTTTTATAATACAACAGTGGTGTGGGTCCCTGGGCTGGGCCTACGTGAACAGTCCAGTCATCAATCCACGTGTATGGCGTGGGTCCTGTGAGAGCATACACTAACGTCTTAATCAGGACAGTCCAGTCATCAAGCACGCCATGTGTACAAGAGAAAATAGATGGTAGGAGAAAGAAACCACGGTGATGTTTGTGTTGTTGCATTTGATGTCTTAAATTGAGTTAGATATGGGTCTCGTGGATGTTAATGATTGACTGTTCGATGTCACCTTCGATGGCATTGAACAATTCTCGATCCCATCGATATTTTTAGATTTTTTTCAATTGATCGTTGGACTAACTAGACAACTTTTCAATGCCATCGAGATTTTTTGAAAAATTATATTTTGTCTTTGGACAGTTGAAGTGTTAGTTCGATGCCATTGAATGATTAATTTTGATGTCATCAATGAGTGTTCGATGTCATTGACAAATTCCGCGCAGAATACATAGAGTTGCGATTTTGCGGGATTTATTTCCTTTTTCGTTTGGGATTCCATTTTAACTTATAAATATAGATATAAACAAGATTGGGAGGTAATTATAGGAGTTTCTAAATTGTCCAAGGGTTTCAAAGGTTGTAGTAAGGGTGAGATTCGAGATTATTCAAATTGGATAATTTCTTTTACTTTGTAATTTTTGCTTTCATAGTATTCATCTATCGCTTTGTGCCTCGGTTTTTTCCCACAATAATTTTTCCACGTTAAAATCATTTATATGCTTTTTGTGTTTTGCTCGGTGCTTTTGGATTTCTATCCTTGACCCGTATCCATGTGCTTCCCCCAACATGTGTGGTCTACCTGACTGTTGGACTTGATTATGGGGAGAGGACTATCCTGATAAGAGCTACTGTTGAGGGTCAAATATTGCATATCAAACCCTATTTATTGCCTGAATTTACAAACATAGTACTGATTAACGGTTTAATTTAATCGTGTTTTAGATGCAGGATGTATTTAGGAGCTTAAACTGAACTTGGGTATTAAAAGCATGGATTTGGCACTCCGATGTCACAAAAGCAGGGGACGGACCCCAGGGGACCAAGATTGACGGGTTTACATGCCAGAGATCCACAAAAATCCGGAAACTGAAGCTGAAGTGGCCTGAAAAGTGCCCTGAATACAAGATCTCGGGGTTTCCACTATCCGTTCAGTTCGAAACTTCATATGTGGTCTGAGGACAATAAATTAACCGTACACGTCAAAACTCAACCATTGGATCTCTGCAAAAGTAGCTCAACGGATAGATCAGACCTTTAAATCCTTAAGTGGGGCCCACCTACTGTCCAGATATGCTTCATATTTCGTCCCTACGGTTTAAATGACATGATAGAATGGATGGATGGAGTAGATTTTTCATAAACATTACAGTGGACCCCACATGGGGGCGCATGAGTGCACATGCGGTGCACTCCCGAGCCGCACCGGACCCGTATTCGGTCAACCAGACCGCTGACCCGAGCTTTCTCGAGCAGGAACCAGCGAACGAACAACGTCCGCCCGGTTTCATGCAGTGGGACCCATCCATCATCGAAACGGATGATCCAGACCGTCCATCGCGTCCCTGTGGTATGTGTGACCCTCTCCTAGGTGTCCTTTTGGACCTATGCTCATGTACGTACGCGGATCGTGATCAAACGCAAGATTAACGGTGTAATACAAAGTTGCGTAGACCACACCTTCATCAATCCGATCTCGTCAGTCCTGAACGGTTTTTCGCCAGAATTTCAATGGACGGGGTGAATTTATACATAGATATCAAGCTGGGGCCCACCGACCTTCACAGTGAGAAAAACCGAAACTCTGTTTCGCAAAAAGGTTGCGATTTTTTTGCTATGGGCCACCATCATGATGTTTTCATCTGATCTGGACTGTCCATCAGGATTCTACAGGTCCGATAACCATGACCTAGGTGGAAATTTTCTAAGAAGCAGCGTGGATCTGTTCTCAATCGTCCAAACACAGGTCGGACGGTAGAGTGAAAGAGTCAATGGGCCTCACCAAAATCGATCAAAAACCATCCATTCCTGATGAGATTTCCGAGCTGAAACTAATGGCCGGGGTGGATTTCTCATATCCTAGGGTATGTGGGCCCCACCGAGAGAGCAGCGCCGACATTGTCGGGCTCTGTTTACGCAATCCCCGTACACCCAGCCGATCTGAGCCGTTCTGCAATCACAGCAAGGATCGGTCCATCCATCTGGACCATCCAAATCCTTCCTATGTTACAACCGACCATCTCTAAAGAGATTAAACGGATCAGATCACTGATCAGCTTCCAGTTTTGTGGATTGCTGAATACCAGGTTAGCAAATCTGAGAAAGCGAATGTCTTCTGCATATTAGACCTTCTCATTGCAGGGGAAACCTCCATCCAAATGAACTCAGCGGCCTATATAAAGAGGAGCTTTTAGGGATGAGAAGGTATCTACGGACGTGGGAGAGAGACAGGGAGAGTTTTAGTGATATTTTTCTTTTCTTTTTCTTTTATTTTTATTTTTATTTTTTTATTTATTTTCTTTTGTTTAAGAGATCTAGTCCACTCATGTGTGGTTAAACCTCTTAGCTAGGGCTAAGAGGTGAAGCTTGTAGCGTGACGGGATGAGTCGATGCTTGTGCCTTTTGTTTAAACTGAATGGATTTTGATTTAATTTTATTAAGGGAATGTTTTCGGTCTTTAATGGTCTGTTGTGACTGAAATTACAATGGGTCGCAATAGCTTTGAGCATGTTCTTTTCTTCTTTATGTTTATGACGTCGGGAAATACATTTGTTCACCATCGTCTCCTGGGCATGGTTGGATGTCGGTACCCTTCCTAACCTTCATACATTGATTGGTTGGTAATTAGTTTAATTCTGTTGTTTGCTTTGTCTCCTGGGCATGGTTTAGTGATGGAATCCATTCTAATTTATATACCTCTCATCTCTTAAAAACTATATCAATGAAGTTCAGTTGAAATTTTCATGAATCAAGTGTAGTTCTCCCTGATCTCTACAAGTGGATCCTTGGCACCCTAGTTTCCTACCTTTAAATTTCTTCAGTTTTAGTTTACTATTTCACCATTATTTCTCAAATTACACTCAATTTAGATTTCATCTCATTCTAGTTCTAGTTCTAGTTATTTTCAGATTACGTACAAGTTTCAGTCCTTGTGGATTTGACCTCGGTCTTACCGAGTTTATTACTACATCACAACCCTATACTTGGGGAGTGAATAGCTACCGTGGGGTGTACCTTGATGATGTGTTGTATATCCACACCGTCCATTTGTTTCTCTAGCTCATTTTAGAGTGAGGTACTAAAAATTGTCCAAAAATAAATTTCATGTTGACCGCACCATAGGAAACAGTGGTGATTGAGTGCTTCACCATTAAAAATTCTGATCTAGATGAAGGGGAAAGTAGAAAGATTAGATTCATCCAAAAATTTTGCGGCCCTTCAAAAAAAGTTTTGAATGTTTATTCATTACTGTTTCTACTAGTATGGTCCACCCAAGATTTGGATCTTCTTATGATTTGGGATCGCGTCCTAAAATAAAATGGAAAAACAGATGGAAGGCGTGGACATACATAAAATACATCAAAGTGGGCCCCACATGGATAGGGTTACCCGGGTAACAGCTAATCCGCTCCCTTAATTATGGCCATGATATCTGCACTGGGTGGCCCACTAGATCGATTCTACTTCGCACACGTATCTGTGACAAATCTCCTCTTCCAGTGCAAAACAAAAGAGTTTTCCTGGACGTGAATGTGATTGGACAAATCTCCGGTGACCACCCATTCAGTGTTTGGACAGCTGATATGGTTGAATGTGACCACCCTTTTGAATGTAGCTTACTGCATGGCTACGATAGTCCAATTACCTTATATTTTGGGATATGACGTATCAGCATCATGGCCCACCAGATCAACAGTCTGGATCACCCCAAAAGTGAATCCTACTTGAACAAATTTGGGGCCTAAAAGAAACGGTGCATGCACACGCTACTTTTAAAAGAATGCAAGGCCTCCTCACATGCAGGGCTGTCTATGGGCGGGTAGTCCCGACGGGTCTTTGGGCTTTGCCCGGATTGGGGATGGACTGTGGTTAGAGGTGTACACGAGTCGCGTCGTGCCGAGCTTTGCCCAGCTTGTGCTCGACTTGGACAGCTCGAGTCTCAACTTGTGCTCGGCTCGGCTTGGCCTTCGAGCTTGGAACAATAGCTCGTGCTCGGCTCGGCCTTCGAACTTGGAATAGCAGCTCTTGCTCTGCTCGACCAATAGCTCGGTCCAGTCTGAGCTAAGTTTGAGCCAAGTTCGAGCTAAGTTTTCGAGTCGAGTTCGAGTTCGAGTCTTCAAGCCGATTTCAAGTTCGAGTTTTCAAACCGAGTTTCGAGTTCCGAGTTTGATCTGTGAGCCGATTTGGGCGAAAGGAAGGGAGAAATGTGTTAGGGTCGGGCGATTTCGGTGAAAGGGAGGGAGAAATGTGTTAGGGTTGCTGGGTTGGGCGAGTAGGGTAGGCGAATGAGGATTTTTTTAAAAACCCTTATATATTCACTTAAAACTCGATCCAAGTCGAGCTCAATACCGAGTCGAGCCGAGTCGAGCTAGGTCTAGCTCGGACTTGACTCGAAATATTCCGAGCTCCCCAAAAAAGGCTTAACTCGGTTCGAATAGAGTTTCGATCTGAGTCGAGTCAAGCTTTTTTTAGCCGAGTCGAGTGAGTTACCGAGCTAACTCTGCTCGTGCACAACTCTAGTTATGGTGGTGCATCAGGCTCGAAGGCTGGCTCGGGCTTAAATTGTAAATCGGGCTGGACTTAGGCTAGCACCTCAAAAGCCCATAAACTCAGCTTAGCCCAATAGATCTTTTCTAAACCTAATCTCTCTCTCTCTCTCTCTCTCATAAGGCACATCCAAATATCATTTATGCATAGAGATATTCAAGGCTCCGGCTCAGGCAGACACAGTTGGACTTTGTGGGTCTCGGGTCGGTATTAGCTGGTCTATTTCAGCGCGTCACGGGCCTGGGCTGCATTAGGCTTAAGTTCAGAGTTGCAGGCTAGGCTTGGACCGAGCTCAACCCGGACTTAACTCAGCTCATTGACAGCCCTACTTACATGGTTTACAAGGCCACGTGACAAGCAACGATGTCATGTATAAAGGGTGCATATAAATGGCCAACTTGGATAAAAATATGCATCAATGTGAGACTATAAATGTAGTGGATTTCGAAATCCACTAAAAATCACTTAATACCATGTACTAAATAGCTATAATGTAAAAATTTGCTTGATCCACTCATCAAGTGGGCCACATCATAAAAAAGAACGAATACCCACTTCCATGCCAGCACACATGGATCTGAACATTGACATTTCTCAAATCACTTAAATGTTGAATATTACTACCAAATTTTAGCACAAAAGACCCAAAAACACTCATGGGTTACTTGTCTCGGTGAACTTTCAAGTGGAGTTGAGTTTTCGAGTTTGGCCCTTAGTCCAACAAATGAATGGTCTGTTATGGGTGAATCTGAACTGAGCCGCATCGAGGTCAAACTTGGAGGCAATAATGAGCAAAGCCTCGTACTGGTAGCGTCCGACCCGAGTTGATTTCAAGGGCTCTTGTAGAATTACAGCATCAACCTAAGACTCCGATGAAGTTGTCACACATTCGACGAGCAGAATCTCGGAACGGTAGCAATACATCTGAGCTAACCTACCTCCAAGTCCTTTTGTGAGAGTTCTCATGTCAACTCGGCATACAGAAGTGTAACATCCTGGATTTTTACTATTTTGGATTTCCAGAAATCCTTAAATTTTTATTTTTTATTTTTATTTTTTTATAAATTAACTTATAATACCACTTAAATGACCATTATCACTCAATGTTAGTCTATACAGGGGTGGTACCAGTGAGGAACCACACAAGTCCAAATAAGCAACCGTAAGAAACCACTGAATCCGTCCGATTGGGTAAGTAAACCTCTCATCTTTTTGGAAACCTGTAACATCCCGTCCAACTAGCACAGTGTCCTAGGGCGTCCACGTAGGATTTGCCGCAGGGCCATTCTTTTAAACAACTCGTGGTAGGGTACCATGAGTTAATTAACTTAGATTTATCCCATTAGGGTAGACCAGACAAGCCATGACAGGGCCTAGTGCTGGCTGCCAAGCCAGATGGCTATTTACACTTGAGGACAGCCTAGGCGGGCCATACAGCGACCGAGAAAGGTCAGAAAAATCTAAAACTTGGAGAGGTCATTGGCCTCACTGGGCTTGTGGTCCATCGGGGGCCGTGAACCCAGCGGACACCCAGAAGTACCATCTGGTGCTTGCCCAATGTGTCCCGCCAATGCTAGAATTGGAATCTGGCACTTGCAAATGAAACTGGGACTCCGGGCGTTCTAGCCGTCAGATTTCTTCTAAATTTACAGTCAAGGTTTGATATATTTTACTACGCCCGTCCACCAAATCTGGGACTCGATCATGGAACGGTGACCGTTGATCGCGAATCGAACCCGTACGACCAAACCCCATATCTTATCGTTCCCAAATTTTATGTGGCCCTTCATCGGGCCATGGAGCACCTACCCTATAAATTTCATGGCCAGAGGGCCACCAAAAATACCCCATCAATCTAAATGGCCCCTCAGGGCCGTTTAAAGATCGAAACCCTATGCTCAAACCCTATATTCGTTCATCCGTTTGATCTCAAATTTTACATGAACCCTCATCGGGCCATGAGACACTTACACCCCGAATTTGGTGACAGGAGGGGTGATAGGGCCGCCTCAACATCAAATAGAGTCCTAGGGGGCTATTTTGGGAAATTATGAAAACATAAGGCCAATGGGCCTAACTCTAGGGAATAAACCCTAGCTCTCTCTCACAACCCCCATTCTCCAACAATAACCTATCTCTCTCTCTCTCCCTCATAACTTCCTCCAAATCTCCCACCACCAACCCTCTCTCCTTCATAACTCCTCAACCTCCAACAACTTATCATCTCTTCCTCATAACTTTCACCCTCTTCCAACGACAAGCTTCCCTTTTTCGTAGCTCCCACCATTCTCCAACAACCAAGGAGAGTAATGAGAGAAAGGGAGGGTGAAGGTGGGCAAGGTGGACCCTTAGATCAAGGTGAGGCCCAAGGAAATTAACTATTTCAACCCCCTACTTCTCCTCAAGGGAGAAACTCTCCTCCATAACCTCAACAATCGTCCGTGGGCCGCCTAGGTAAGATCTTTCAACCATTCTTCTTAAAAATCCATATATTAAGAAGGATTAGCTTGGATCTCTAACATGCAAGTGCTTGCTCTAGGGATTTCGGCCGATCGACCTCAAGGCTCTCTTTCCTAGGTCATTTTCCGAATCTCCAACGATCCATAGGTGCGGACTATTGTTCTTAGGTGGCCTAGCACTAATTTTAGTATGTGTTTAATGATTTTGTTTTGCTTGAATGTTATGTTTGGAGAATCTAGAGAGACCCTAGGACTTGTATGTTTGTTAGAATTGTATGTTGGGCTTCCACATGATGTTGTTCTTGCTTTCCACATGATTTTGTGTATGGACGATTATATGCTCATGCCTTGTTGATCTTCTCATATGATGTGCCTCATAATATGTATGATTCCTTAATTTTGTGTATTTTAGTTCTAAGGGAGGTAGGAAGGGCTTAACTTCCTCACCAACTCACACCACGCACACACTTCTTGTTTATAATATTAGTAGCTTTACATGTTGGTGGAAATTTAGAATTGTTTGTTAAGAAGCATGAGAACATGATGTCGTTTATGTTAGATGATGCATTGATACTTGGCATGTTATGGATCCCCTTCGCCCCTTTGGGTTGATTAGGAACGTGATGAGAGACGGTAGTCCCGTCAGTAGGACTACGCTAGGGCTAGATCCGTGGATTGGGCGGGAGTGTTCGGGTGGCTGTAGTTCGACTACATGGGTCCCTTGTGCCCGATGTCACTCGTCTTACGCTCGCCTGATCTGTGAGGTCTAGCCTACTCCCTGATCAACTCTGTTTGTTAACCCTGTTCGCTCACATATGTATGGAACCTGAACCACCCTGCAACCATTGTAGCCCATCGATAATCCACTTGAAACTGGTCCACAGCCTCGTGAGCCGGGCATGGTGGAATGAGACACTGTGTCCGAGCTGTCGGCCTACGCTGGGGTACCGCGCCTCCCCGTAGTGACCGCGAGCGATCTCTTCCTTTCGGCACTCCTCATGTGCTTGGAGTCGGGGATGAGGAACCCGACGGGATCACGGACCGCGAGGTCTCAGCCTCACGCGTTGGGGGTCTTGGCCTCGCAACCAGCTTAGGGCAATGATACGTAGGGTGAATCAGAATCCCCAACCTGCTGGATAAATGGACTTAACTAATAACTCGGCTAACACGATCGCATTGCATCGCATTAGTTAGGGTGGCGACTCGGCAGTCGAGATCGCTCTGAGGGAGTGCTGTCATATGCGATCGTTAGATGGAGTCGCTTGAGGGAACGTTGTGGCGAGGGCATGCATCATATCATCCCGCATGTATGCATTTAAATAAGAGTTGCTAGGTGTTGATGGTTGTCTGCTTCTCATTAAGTTCATATTATAATTAATTCCTGCTAAAACTTAAGACTAATAGTACTCACTGAGATGATTACTCACCCCCACTCTGGGACAGTGTTTTAAAACACCAACCAGACTCTCTCATAGATGCAGGGGATGCGGAGCAGGTGGAGCATGGCGATGCTACTCTCGACGAGGAGGAGGAGCTGTCATACTTCCAGCTGATGGACGACTCTCAGTCAGTGGGAGAGGCGGGATTGGATCGCTGAGTTGGGCTCAGTCCTATTCTTTTTGGACATAGTATTCCTTTACCGTTCTGTTGGGCAACGCCACGTGCGCCCTTTAATTCTTTTGGACATGTATACGTGTGTGTGTGTGTGTGTGTGTGTGTGTGTGTGTATATATATGCTAGTTCTATTTGATTTTAGTATATGTGTTGTGGATGTGATTCATGTCCCGAGTATTTCCAGGCTGCGCATTTAAACCTGATTAATCGTATATTAACGAAAACCGGTGTTAAGTGACCTCGGGAACTCGGGAGTCAAGTTTACACACGACCCCCGATTTCTAGGGCGTTACAAGAAGAGACCGTCACACACCCGTCCAACGTACCTCCGACCCGATCCTCTTTACTTAGCGAGTCAATAATCGGCTCATCCGTGGGCTCGGATGGCCGAACAAAATCTGAGCCACGAGGCTGGCTCGGATGATAGCTCGGTTAGCAATGGCATTAATGGACAAAATACAGTAACGCACGACTGGAGTAATACCTAGCACACGATCTCCGAGTAACGGCCGACGACCGCACACACGTAGCTCTCGTGTAGTGGCGATGACCATGCCGAGATTATCAGACACGTTCAGCATGACCCTAAGGTATAAATATGAATCATTTCTACAGGAACAAGTACGCAATATCTAGTACTCTCACCCTCCTCCACACTACTTAGACCCGGTTTTCTAGCCTGATTTTGATATTGGAGGGTCCCCTGCTCTAGCTAGGGTATCCTTTGTCTTCCATTTGTGCAGGACCAGGGTTCGATCCGAGCACACGGACCTCGGTGGAGGGTGATCCAGATTTTAGCATCAACATGGTCTATACCAAAGAACATACCAAAAGCCTATTGATTGGATAGTAAAGATTGTTTGATGGGGCAGTTTTCATATGAGGGGCCACTCGGGTGGCTTCGAATGAGTGGTTTTGATCACCGAAGTCGAGCTCATGAAAGGTTCGAACCATGGTTTTAAGATTCAAACAAGTCAATGAAAAGTTGGTTTGACTCAGCCACTCTTTTTATCATGGTTGGAGCTCCTTAGTAGTTGTACTTAACTGCTTCCTAGTTATAGTTCATTTCTCTGTATATTTATGAGGAGCCTATTGTGTTTAATCATTCCACAGCATTTGGGCATAGGTGCCAATATTTTTGTGCCAGTTTTGAACTTTGGTTCAGGTAGGCTACACTAGTTAGATATTCTGTCAAAAAATAGGCCTAGGTTTGAAGTAATATACAAATAAATGGATGGTTGAAAATTTTATATTATAATACCTAAATGTCTGACTTTTTTAATGTAATGGGAAGAAAAACAACTTGACTTTTGAGCAGAGTTAGGGACTGAGGATTGATTTTATATCTCTCTTAGGGCAGTAAAATCTTTTCTATTATCAGAGCTTGGTGCTAACTCTCACTCCTCCATGCTTCTCTCTCGTTCGCAATAGAGAAGAAACCATTGTTTCTTAAAACTATTTTCGGAGTGGTATTATATAATGTGGACATGAACGAACTGTACAGACTACACGATTGTGAGTCCTATCTAGAACTTTTTCTAATGATTCAATCCTCAATGCATAGGTGGGCCATAAATTCTAAAACAATATCATAATCAATTAGATTGAGAGAACAACATACTTCCTACATGTGGCACGTGTGCCACATGTGCATGGGTAAGGTTCCACTAGCCCATGGTACTAGCAAATCTTGAACTATCCATGTCAAGTACTCAGAAAACTTAACTTGGCACATCAAGTAAAAGTGGCCAGAGATAACTTCACGGCAGCGAGACAAGCTTTCTATGTTATCCGAAAACCCTCTCTCTCTCACTCTCTCTCATTTATATGTACCGAGAGAAACTAACATATAGTGCTCCATAAAAGTACATGTAGTTTTCTTACACATATAAGCAACTTGTCTTCTCTTCCATTACATCTACCATCTTGTACAGTTGACTAAGGCCACAGCTTCTTTTTTTTTTAACCTATGGGTACTCGAACCCATGACCGGGAGACTCTTGAGAGTCTACCACCCGAGCAAGACTAAGGCCACAACTTGGGTCTAGGTTAGCCCGAACCCATTTGACTCAGCTCAAGTTCGGGTCAGGTCAGGTCAGGTCGGCTTGTCAAGGTCGTCAAGTTAGGATCAGGTGAAAAATGCCAACCTAATTTGAATTCAGGTTGAGCAAATTTAGGTCAGGTTAGGTTGAATTGGAAATAATTGAGGGTATTTGGGTTGGGTTGGAGTTGTGCACCTCATGTTGGAATTTGAGTTGGGTGTTCTTGAGGTAGGTTTTTAATAGGTTGACCTTCAACCCAATCCAAGCCGGCCATCTGTATGCAAATACTAATATAATCATACCATCCACGATCCAAGGATATTCACATTGTGCTCTGGTTTTTAATTTGTGCACGTGTGAATCATGTTTCCATCGCTCAGACCCTCAATCCATTGACCTCTCCATGGTGCATGTCCCTGCCCCAAAAGTCTATTTGACAAGACAATCCCAATCTTTTGGAGGAGTGGATTAGGTGAGACCCGAGGTGGGTGGGACCCCTGACTGTGGGCCCACTGTGATGTATGTGATTACATCCATGCCATCCATCTCTATTAAAAGCTCATTTTAGGGCATGATCAAAAAAATGAAGCAGTTCCAAATCCCAGATGGACCATAGTTCAGGAAACAGTGGTTATTGACCATTAAAAACTTCAAACTTATTGTGGGCCACAAAAGCTTGGGATCAAGATGATATTTGTGCGGTCTCTTCATTGATGTGCATGTGAACTTATCAACAGGTTGGATGGCAAATAAACATTCCGGTGGAATCCATGAAAATTTTTGATGGGGATTCAATTAAGACTGTTTCCTGTGGTGTGGTCCACCTCAGACATGATTCAGCTTCAATTTTTTGTTCATATGCTAAAATGAACTTTCAAAATGGTTGGACGGTGTGGATTTAAGGGGCATACATCACTGTGAGCCCCACAATCAGGGGTCCCGGGATCCGGTGTCTCACCTAATCCACTCTACTCCCATCTTTTGGGGCCTCTTTGGATGCAACTTCAGCTGAAAGCTTTTATCCTGGCAGAAGCAACGTTCGCCGTCGGTTTTCTGAACCAAGATTTCCAATTTTCATGGGCCACAAAAGCCTCATTATCCGAAACAAGGGTTTCATCTCCAAACAATTATTCCGATGGCGCATCTAAATGGGCCCTCAATCCTATGTAAGATAAAAACATGGGCAGTCCATATTCATCTGAAGATGCCCAAGATTGATGGCTGGGATCTTCTGATTTGTACAATTTCTGAGTCATCGTCCATCAATCATGGGTCTTATTAGACCAACGGTTTGGATCGCCTGAACAACAAGTCCTAGTTTTCAGACCAAGAATGCAAGAGCACCGTCCATATCCTAGGGTCAAGCACCATATAATTCATTCTAGTCAAAGTGCCTCGATGGCAGATCTAGAGACCGCAAAACATCTTTAAATGTGGGCGTATTATATTAACATGACATTAATTATCTTATTTTATACTTCCATATGGTAAATTGCATCCTTTGGTTAAGTCATATGTAATTCTTATATATTAATCGATATAGGAATTATTTTATATACTTTGAGGGTATGGTGGACCCTAAGAGAGTATGTAGGGACAGTCAATGAGATGAATTATATTAGTTTGATGATTGGCATTGAATAAATAGTTTAAAGGAGATTGGATGGTTAGGATCTTATATTTAGTGTAATTTTGAAATATGCCCAGAAAAGATGGCCTACATTTTCAATGGCATAGATCAACATTCATGGTCCACATTTTTCTTTCAATTATGATAGTATAAGTCATCCACAATGCATTTGCCAATGTGGCATTACCTGTAATGTTCCAAGTCGTACATCAGATGGTCCCATCATGTAGATGCCTCTAACTAAAAATCAGTCATGTGCAGTGATAAGATCAGACACCATGCATACAGGGAAGAATGGATCACTAAACATCATTTAACTATGTTTTTCTTGTAGGAAACATGGTGGAGATAATGGTACATGAAATATTCAAATTAAATAAATCAACAAAAAATAAAACTTAATACTTGTTAAGATGATTGTGAAAGTAGGCACAAATTAGGTAACTTTATTTGAGATAGTTTGCATCTCTCGGTAGAACTTCGATATAAAAGTTTTGTAGCGCACTATTCTTAAGAGACAATTGACCAATGTTGACAATGTACACACGTCATGTGAGACACAGTACTAAGAACACCATCATACTATTTCCGTACACCAAGGAGTATAGGAAAGATGAGAACTTTTGAAAAGAGATAAACAAAAAAACATATATAAGACATAAGAGACAAATACTCTTTATACTCTTTCATATGTTAGGCAAAAGATTACTTAACCCATCATATGTTAGCCCTGACACTCGACTAAGACCCAAATCCCTAACTTTAGCATTGAAGGGTCTCTGGCATTAGCCAGGATCTTCTTTGTTTGTTCTTTATGCACACTCATGAATGAGGAAGAGCTAACCAGATTTCTCCATCAACATAACCCATATCATGACAATGCTACACCACACATTTCCAGTTTAGTCCACATTGAAATAATCAAAAGAAAACCAAGCTCACCTTGAATAAAAGAAAAGGATACGGAACTCAAGTGGGCCACACCACAAGGGTGGGAATAGAAATGCCACCGTTGAAACCTTCCAATGACCCATCATGATTTTTGTATGTCATTGAAACAGTTCATGATTTGAGTCTCACCTTCAATACAAATATTACCATAAACCAGAAGGTTTCAACTATGTTTCTTCAAACCTCTCTTTCTTACTTGTGGCCCACCTTGACGTTTAGGATCTGCCTAATTTGTTAGCTCACATCATAATATTAGTTGGTACAATAGATTGATGGAGTTGAATAACACAGACATCACAGTGGACCCCACAATACTTTAGCTAACGATGAGAGAGTGATAGTGAGGGCTATATGGAGGATGCTTAAAATCTAAGTCATTCAATGGGCTCCGCAGATAAAATCTAATATAAACATTGCTAAGCAAATACAATTCATATTTTCCAAAATACTGACACTTTTATTTCCAGAACTTTTTTGTGACGCTTAAAATCCAAATAGTTTAAGATTAGTGAAAACTAATAATACATTAAAATTGTAAAAAAAATTTCTTGATTTTAAGAAAAAGGCGTTCTTTGAAATTTTATAAAACATTAAATGAGATTTTAAAAATAAAGAAAGAATATTTATGAAAATTTAAAAATCTGCGAACTTAAAAATAATTATTTACATTTATCCAAGTAAACAATTGCATGGATTTTACTCCTTTTCCTTTCCTTCCATTCTCGTCTCCCCTTTTTAATCAGTCTCCTTGTTGATAATGTATCGATAGATATAGATATATGAAAAAGGGTAAATATGAGTTACATGTGACGTACAAACAGGGGAGTGAAATAGGTGGCCTTACCATGGGCCCACCTTGATGATGTGCTGTATATTCATGCCACCCATCCACCATTCTAGTCATTTTATGATATGGTCCAAAAAATTAAGCAAACCCGAATCTCAAATGGACCACAATATTATATAAACAATGGTGACTGAATGGCCACCATTAAAAAATTTTCAAAGCCTAATATAATAATTATTTGCTATCCAACCTGCTTATAAGGTCAAGCTAACCTGGATGAAGTAAAAAATACAAATCAGTTTGAGACAAAACTTTTATGGCCCACAAAAACGTTTCTTTTTAATGGTTATTCACCACCGTTAATTTCTAGTGGTATGGTCCACTTGAGATTTTTATCTCTTTAATTTTTTGGATCACGTACTAAACAAGATGAAAAAATGGATGGACAACGGGATCACATACGAAATGAGCTGAAAAAATGGATGGGCAAAAGGTTTACTCATTAAATGAGCTGAAAAAATTGGATGGACAACCGGAATATACAATATATTAATCAAGATGACCCCATACCGATCCTTGCTCTTGCACGGGTGACTCTAAGGAGTTTCAACACCCGGTCAAGGGTTCGAGTATCCATAGGTGATGAAAGACCACTATGGCGTGAGTGTGTGGGGGTGTGTGTGGAAGGTGCCCTATGTATATGTTGTATCCACACCGTCCATCGATTTAGAGAGATCAGTTAAGGGAATGAGGAATGAGATGAAGGATGAAGCAGATCCGAAGCTTAAGTGAACCCCACCATAGAAAACAGTAGGGATTGAATGACTACCCTTAAAAAAAAAAAAATTGGGGCCATGGAAGTTTTCGATGAAAATGTTATTTATGTTTTATCTTATTAGATGTCTATTTAAACTTATAAACAGGTTGGATCTCAAATAAACATCATGGCGGGCCCAAGAAGATTTCAACAGTGGGTGTCAATGTCCCCACTATTTTCTGTGCTGGGGTCCACTTGATCTTTGGAGCTATCTTATTCTTTGGTTCATGCCCTAGAATGATATCTCCAAATTGATAGACGGCATGGATACAACACATACATCAATGTGGGGTCCACAGGACGTGGTGACTGTGGTGTAATCCACCTGAGATTTATATCCCTCTCATTTTTAGGATCAAGCCCTAATATGATGTGTAAAAATGGATGAACGGAATGGATGAAACACATACATCATGGTGGGGCCCACAGAGGACCGACCATCAGCCACCGGGATGGTGGCAGGGGGAGTGGTCAGTCGGTTTCCCAATCCGCATCCCAATATTAGAATCTAATATACTAGAAATTGGTATTTTTTGGATGGCGTGTGTGGCTCCACGGAATTCCACGTGGCATTAAACGAGCGAGAATCTTCATTTATATGAACGTGTACATGTAGAAAAAATAAAAATAATATATATATATATATATATATATATATATATATATATATATATATATATATATAAACTTAGGAAAAGTCAATACATGTAAGCTGTACTTAACAATGCTTCATCTCGAAATCTATCAAAAAATAAGGTCAAAGTCGAGGAATTTAAGGCCCTAGTAACTCTCTCTTCCTTGAGCTTTTCAGTTTGGTCGACTGCATTTTCGGATTCTTACCCAGTAATAAACTTGCCCGTTCACCACCATTTAAAAATAAGGTTGTGAATAATCCAACTTACATGTGGCTCACCTGAATGGCTATCCGGACCATCCAATTTGTGGGACAGATAGGGTATCGAGTGTTAGTTAAAAATTTCAGGCTCGATGGTTTATCAAATGGATGGTTCAAAAGTAAAATACTGAGTGGTCCGAATTCGTAGGGAAAACCAATGGCTAATATCGTTTATTTATTATTTTTTTTTAATTGTAGTTTTGTGCTATGCTCCATCTAAAATTAGGTCAGCTATTTGGACGGTCTAGATTGTCGTTTGACCATGTCATGAACCATCATTTGTTTGTAGCCCAATAAACAATATATTCCGACATATTATATAAGAGAGCGGCGCCGACCCACGCTTCTCCACACGCACCTTCAGGAACGGTGATTATCACGTGTGTCTGCAAATCTGTGAAAGGTGGGCCACACCATGTAGATGGCCTGGCCCAAAAATCAGATTGGCTCACTCATTAGGTGGGACATATATGAACCGAGGCATTGGATAATTGAAGAAGTAAACTTTATCAACCATTCTATTTGAAAAATGTAGATTCATTTAGCTTATTAGATCGTATGGCGATTGTGTAAGAATTTTATAAGGAGGGTGTTATTGATCAACGATCTGGATTATCCTAAGGGTTGCATAGCGTGATTGGAATGCCATTGGATTCCACTCAGTTGTGATGCATTTAAAATCATGTAAGAGATTCCACCCAGTTGTGATACATCTAAAATTATGTAAGGGGTGGTGCGCTACAAGTGTGTGACACACACATTGTTTCAGCTAGATTAGGATTACCAAATTTGTGTGCAACCTTAGGGAGATGAGTTTTGATGGGTTTTAAAGTACTCTTTGACCTTCTAAATTATATAAATAAGGCCAGATTTCCTACGTATAATATAAGCTTTTATTTCCATTCTAATGCTTCTCTAAGGGGGTAAGGTGCAGAAGACTCATATGTGCATTAAACCTACAACAATGACATCGCAATTAGATACATTATTTAATTTATTTAATCTCCATATTTAATGTATATTATAGTCCTTTGTAATTCTGTATATAGTTTATAAATTAAGGTACACTCATTTAGCCTATGAGGATGTTGGGTGGCGATTGGTGAGATTGGAATTGCCTAGCTTGAGTGTTGCACACTATGATATTTGTGTTTTATATATATTCATGTTGTTTACCTGTTTTGCCAACTCATTTTAAAACACGAGCCTGAAATATGAAGCAAATCTAATTGACATGTAGGCAAAGGAAACAATGGGGATTGAATACTCACCATTAAAAACTTTTTATGAGCCACCGTAATGTTTATTTACCATCCAAGTGGTTGATAAGGTCATACGGACATGAATGAAAGAAAAAAACACAAGTATATGGCTTGATCCAAATTTTTTGTGGTTCAACCGTCCTGTTTCCTATGGTGGTCCACCTGAGATTTGATTTGATTTAATATTAGGCTCATGCCCTAAAATGGATGGACGGTATGGGTACACATATACTACGGTGGCCTCTAGCTTTTTCAATACTTTGTCAAATATCGAATGTTGGTAAACATGGGTGGCCCAACTGATGAATTGATCAGCCCGATTTTTGGTCCAGGTTCAGCTGCATTTGATAGGTTAAACCTGTTACACGACTTGGATGTCAGCCATAGATTCCAAACACAACCGACGGATGACATGTCTCACAGTCACCGAATGGTGGGGCCCACCACACCCTAGGATGGTATGTGTCCTAAGAAACAGATCCATACTTGAGCAAGTGGTGAGTGTCCCCACCACATCAACACCATTTAATCATTTTACAAGCTATGCATTGTCTCAATCCCTTTTTTATAGAGCTATTTGCAATCTATTTTCATATGATAGCTGTGATCTCACACCGACCGTTGAATGGAATCAAATGCAAGGGATTACTGGGGTTATTAATTTAGGAAAAGCAATGGTTTTCTGTCATCAAATGAAGTCAAACGTCTAAATAAATCAGGCAGCGTTGAAGGGTCGATATCATCTGATATCTGTGCAATGGATGAATATGCATGTAAGCCAGCTGGACGATAGATTTTGCGGGACTCGAATTGCGCACCATGGCACACACCACTGACCTCCATGCTGTGTGCTATTAGAAGAGCTCAGTAGGGCCATCATGGTTTTATCCATGACGTTCATCCTTTTTTTTTTTTTTCCTATCATCTCAGTGCATGAGTCCAAAAATAAGTAGATCCAAATCTCGGGTGGACCACACTGTTCATGCAAAAATGAAGCAGATCCAAATCTCAAGTGGACCACATTGTAGGAAACAGTGGTGATTAGAACTGTACACAAGCAGAGTAAGCTCAGTTACTCGCTCGACCTGGCTCCACTCAATATAAGTTTGAGCCGAGTACAAGCATGAGTTTGATACTCATTTTGATTATGAGTAGAATACGAGCTGGACAATACTCAGACTCATGTGCTTGACTTGTACTTGACTCAGTACATGACTCGTACTCGAGGGTATCATTATTATTTTTTATATAAATTGTTAATATACGTTAGAAATTGATATCATATATTATTAATATATGTTAGAAATTGTTAATATATGTTAATATAGCTAATATATATTAAAATTGTTAATATAGAAATTGTTAATATATTAATATAGAAATTGGTCTCAATTTTAAACTCGGACTTGAACTCGACTCAAAAACTCAAACTCGACTTGGCTCGATTTCTTCTATTACTTGACTCATAATCGGATGAGTAGAGCATGAGTAGAGAATCCATGCTCGATGCCTGAGCAGAGTCAAGTGCTCGGCTCGACTCGTGTACAGCTTTATAATGATGATTGAACTGTCACCGTTAGAAACTTCCTACATCCCGCAGTAATGTTATTTTCCATCCAACCCGTTGATTAGGTCGCCTAGACCAAGAAGTGTGCTACTCAATCGGACTCCCTCGTTTTGCACGTGTTACGACTCATGTTGATCTAGCATGCATGGATGCATATGGGCCCCACATGCAGCCATGTGTGGATGATCTGATCCCTTCATCTTCTGTGCGCCTGCATGGGCCATGATCCAAAAATAACATTGAATAAATGATGATTTCTTCTCCACAGAATGTGGGCTTTTAGTGGTTATTCATTCAGCTGTCTGTTTTAAGCCCATTACTTGATGATCAAGATCACTCATTTATTTTTATTCTTTCGGAAAATGACCCATTAATATTACTTTTCAAGAGATGAACGGTTCTTATCATCTATCCATAGTCCATGTTAGCCCCACCCAGCGATGCATACAAAGGGAAACACGTCTAGATTGCGCTACATGGTGTAGTCTAGCGTTCATGTTGTCACGTAGCAATCAATACATCATAAAAGCCACGTACCTCTAGGAGTTAAATGTTACTCTGGTAGAGCGTGATACTCCATGCTCATGCACGCAAAACATTGTACGGTATTATCTATACTTACCAAAATTTTAACCACCCAAATAATAAATAATTAGGTAGATATTATATATGTCAAAATTAATATTTATTAGACAGCTAGAACATCCGAATGAAAAAGGACATTTTTTAATTGAATGTGGACCATCGATTATTTCCCGTCTTAACCATCCCATAGATGTCCGAGGATCATCCAATTAGAATTATATATTCGGTGTAACTTTTGGGTTATGTCCTTTCTATATTGTGGACGGTCTATTTAAGGTACATACACATCGCATGCATGATTTCTTCGTGCATGCCTATCAATGATCATGCAATGTCAGAGCATCAAAACTTCTATCTCTTGACTTCTGGCAGAGGTGGCTGCAAAATGCCAGAGAAAGGTGTTCTAATTCCACGCGCGTGTGAGAGCCCTGACCAAACACACGCAGGAAATCGAGAGAATTGGGAAACATTTTACAAGATCCAATCCTTCTATAATATGAACTACACATTTTAGAACATATCTAAAAAATATCATTCCATTTTACCCCTCAGGTGGGCCACATAGAATTAAAAAAAGACAAATACATAAATTGTATCAACGGTCTGTTTAGATTTTTACATTAGGATCACATAGGAGTGAAACGGACTGGTTTCTAAGATGGGAAGATCTGATTTCCTACACGTACGCCATGTTGGCACGTGTGACTGCATGTGTATGGACAGGGCTCTAAATGCATATGCAACTGCAGAGGCAAGAAGAACAGTTCTCTACAATCTCTAGTGATGTTCTCGAGGTAAAAAACTGGTCGTAGATTGACTTTTTGATCGATTACATTTCATGGAACTCGAGTATCCATGCTTCTATAACATTTATGTCTCTGCCTGTCTGTATATTGTTGCACCCAGACGTTACACGTGGGACCCATGGTTCTTTAATCGAAACCGTTGGTTGTATTGGGTCCAGTGCAGATGTCGGATGACTCAAAAATGTCTCAGTTAGAAGATTTAATCCATGAAATGTTTGGCCCGTTTTCTGTATAATTGCAGTATTCTTTAAGTAGCCGTTTAACTTTAATTGGATGAATGAAGAATTAAAAGAAGTTTAATCTCCACCCAAGACAGGCCCAATCAGATCAACGGTCATGATCTCCAAATTATAGCTCTTTTTGTAAATTATAATTAGGGGTGTACACAAACCAAGCTAGCATGGCCAGCTTACTCGACTCAACTAAGAAAAAGCCCGATTTGACTCAGTTCGGAAGCTGAGTTCGAGCAAGCCCCGGCCCGATTCAACTCAACTGAGATCGAATCCAGCACGAATCGAGCTCAAATTGAGCTAATTTGGTGACTCAATTACTTTGCCATCAATGTTGCTCACCACCAGCTTGGTAAAATGACTCAATGAAATGTGGCCGGTGACAAGAAAGATATGTACATGGAACAAATATCTTTTTTTCTTTATTATTATTATTATTTTAATTTTTATGTTACTTAAAAGGTGTTTGAAAAAATACCTGCAAAACCATTGTCTCGATTTATAAAACAGTGAGATTTTGAAGTTGTAGTTTAAGTGTCCGTGAAAATGCTTCGGTGGCGAATTTGGCTTGATTTTAGCTCGAACTAGCCTAAGCTGTTGAATGAATTGAGCCGAGCCGAGTTCAAGCTGAGGTCTGCCACTGTTTCAGCCGAGTCGAGCTGGCCTCAGCTCGACAAGGGTTTGACTCAATGTACACCCCCAGTTACAATACATCGGACCACCTATTTCATCCAGACTCCGTCTCTAGTTTCTTTTGGGAGGAATACAAGCATTCTTTAATTACCATTCAGTCCAGCGGTGTAGGACCCACCGTGATGTGTGGCTTCCATCCAACCCCTTAATTATAAGGATCCTACGCAGGAAAGGTTATATTCGAAGATTTAGCCTGATCCATTTCTTACGTGGCCCACACAAAAGGGAAAAATGGGGAGGGAAATGCCACCATTGAAATGTAGAGATGAATTTTGGTATCTCATGATGTACATATACCATCCAAACCACTCATCAGGTGTGTCCCACCAGGATGAAAAGACTAGCTAAAATTCAGGTATTCCAAGATAGAGGTGGTAGGCGACAACACAAGAATATATAGGTTTTTGTAATGATTGTACATTGCTCCTCTGGTGTATCGTACCTGATCTTTGAATCTGGGTGATTCTTGCTCTGGGCAGTAAACATGATGAGAATCACCAGATTCACGGTTTGAATTTAGCATAAACATCATGGGGTGGGCCCCACGCAGCTCGATCATTATGACTCGGTACACATCTCATTCATGCACTTCAATCCAGGCAACCCAAATGATGAATTTCTGGCCGTTCAATTTATGGATATGAAATGGACGGGCAAAAAGAGATCATCAACGGTCCAAATTCAACGGTTAATACAGAGAATTAAGATTGTCGAATAGCTTTGATTTTGGGGGTATGATCAATCAAAGATGAGGCCCATGACTCCTATGGTTACGATAGTCTAACGTGCATACGCATGCATGGTAGCCCTTCTTGCTTTTATATATAACTCACACGCTCCCCCTCAAATGTCCCACCACCTTTCTAATCTCTACACTTCAAAAATGGCCAAGATCTTCCTCTTTTCCCTTCTCTCTATTCTTCTTCTGCTTCTCTCTAGATCAACCACTGCTGCCGCAGCTCGGCCGGTATCTGACCCACAACCACCGGAATCTCCTACTCCTGCGACGCCATGGTCGGTAAGTTGCATGTATCTCACACCGTTCATCTCGTGTTCTACTCGGCTATCATGGCTCGATAGTCAGGCCATCCAAGCCATCAACTGGTCCTCACACACACGTATGCCATTTTTGAGCGTCGATCATTTTATGTTAACCGTTGATTCCCATACAACGTGTGGCCTACCTTATGACTGGGCCAGCTTGATTTTTGGGCAGTGGCACGTACGCATGTTTGCTTTACCTATTTTGAACTTGACGAATTATAAGGTCTTGTTGCATTATAACGTGGATAGTGTCCAGATGGACCAGTTTTTACATGGACGGCCAACGGATATTAGATCCACACCGTTAATCTAAAGGAATTTTCAATGGATTAGAAAGACATCTCGAACACCCTTAGATCACATGCCAAAAAATAGATGGTTATGGATAAAATACATCAAACGGTCCAAAATTAACTGTGAGAGATATGATCGCTAATGGGGCGAGACCAGGGCATCTCAGAGTCGTCAGGAGCCGAAGTGTAATGCCCTGTCCTCGCCCTTATTAGGCTTTTGATTTCGGGTCCAGTCCGGCCTTTAAAATCGTAAACGGGTCCGGGGCTAAGTCAAACCTGGGTACGAACAGTTCAAAATCGGGCCTAAGACAAATCAAGGTCCGGCTTATTGACAACGCTATACACGAGCTTGGATTGAGGCTCATGTTCCAAAACTTGTAAAAGCTAGGCCCAGGCCTGGCTCATTTATTAATCGTGATTTAAAATCTAGAGACTAGCTACTGATATTCGGTAGCTATCTCTCTACTGAAGTGATGTCATCAAGTTCTATGGGACCCACCATGATGTATGAATTGTATCCACACTGTTCATTCATTTGGAGAGATCATTTCAAGACATGAGCTAAAGAATGAGCAGATCCAAAGCTTAAGTGAACCCCACCATAGAAAATAGTGAGAATTGAAGGACTGCCATTAAAAACTTTTGTGACCCACATGTTCTGATGACCAACCATGATGTAAATTTCAGTTGCTGATAATATGACAGTAATGAGACTACTTGGGTTACTTCCACCCGATGTCGTGCAATACGTGTTCGCCTAAGTTTGGGAGGTTGGGTCCACCAACTGACCAATCGTGTTTGTTAATCATGTTTGCTCACGCCTATTTGGAACCTAAAACACTCCTCGTCCATTGACGTTCACTGACAACAACTAAAAATTGATCCACAGTCTTGTGAGCCGAGCATGGTAGAATGAGACACTATGTCTGAGCTGTCAACTTACACTGGGGTAACGAGCCTTCCCGTGGTGACCGCGAACGATCCCGCTTCCCAATTTCACCTTGATAGACATGTATATATATATATATATATATATATATATATATATATATATATATATATATATATATGCCTATGTGAAAACAGATTCAACCAGTAAAGAGACCACACTCTCAAGATTCAATCAGTAAAAAGACCACAATTTTCAGTTTTATCAAGGTGATATTTGTGCTTTCCCTTTGTACATGTCTATGTGAATTTATGAACATGTTGTATCTCAAATAAATATCATGGTGTCTCTAAAAAAGTTTCAACAATGGGCGTTACTGCCCTGCTGTTTCCTGTAATGGGGTTCACTTGAGCTTTGGATTTGCTTTATTTCTAGGATTATGCCATAAAATAATATTGCCGAATGAATGGACGGTGTGGATACAAAACATACATCATGATGGCCCCACAGAATCCAGTGACATCACTTCAGCAGCGATCTTACCAGTGAAGCCGTCAGCAGCTAATCTGTGTGGTTTTTCGGGTGGTTATTTATTGTTTTCTATGGTGTGCCCCCACCTGATAATTGGATCCACCAGGATTTTTGGGTGTCCCAATTTCATGTTGGGACAACCTTTTTAGATGGGCAAGATGTCATACAAATGCTATGGTACCGCCCACATGCCAACCAGCCTACAAGCATTTCTTTATTATATATTAGAGATCATAGCTTAGGGTATGTTTGTGTGTACCAAATTTCATCAAATATGCCAGCGTGGCAGACAGGTGCAATATCCTGGCTGTTCATCAAAAGGTTACTAGTTGATAGATCTCCTAGCGTAAGAGTCGAGTAGAATAACTAGACACTGATGGCCCGTTTGGACAGGTGGATTGGAAGGGATTGAATGGTATCAAGGTGGATGGCATGGATTTCAAGTTAATGATGGTGTTGTCAGTGGATTGTCTTAAGATCATAGGATTGCTATATCCCCGGATTGCTATACCGAGTCTAGTTGGCACACCGGCCAATACTAGGATTAAACCTTCCCATCCCTTCTGATCTTCCGTACCAAACACGTCTAGGCAAATTTGAACAGATTAGGGTGGATTGGATGGGATTTAAAGGTAATGATGGTGTTGTCAGTGGATTGTGTAAGATCCATGGGATTGCTATATCCCGGGATCAGATCACCCGGTCTGTTTGGCACGCCCGGCCAATCCCGGGATTTAACTTCCGATCCCTTCCAATACCATCGATCCAATCCCTTCCAATCCGCCCGTCCAAATGGGCCCTGATTGATAACCTAGTGATAACTCAAGTGGTATACTCAGTGAAGATATAACCACTGAGGCCTTAAGTTTTCTACACTTTTTGGCTTATTTATCATGTCATGGCTCACCTACTGAATGGACCAGGCCAGTAATACCTACTCATGAGGATCACTTGGTGGATGGCTTGGATATTTCACCCATATGTTATGCTGGCACATGTGATGACATGTGCATTAGCTGATGCATCCATGCTGGTGGACTTGAGGGTTGTTTGATATCTCTAATTATAAGAGCTTATTTGTTTATTCTAAAATAAGATTTTTTATTTTTAAAGTAGGCTTATTTGTATTTCGTAATGCCCTTATTACTTTACTTTTTTAAACCTAGCAAAAAGGCTCTTAAAAAATACGTAACGTAGATCTTATTTTTTAAAGAGCTGATTTGACTTAAGTGTGTAAACATTTTTGGCTAATTTTGGTATAAATTTATCATTAAATTTTATTTTATTTTTTTTCGGTAATTTCCATCTTGCTCTCTTCTCTTATCTTTACAATCTCTTTAAAGTTGGCCATATGATGAATGACGCACATTGAAGGTGGAGCCCCACATGATGGATGGCCCACATGAAAGGTGGGGACCCACATGATGGACGATGGACATTGAAGTTGGACCATATGATGGACGGTGGACATTGAAGTTAGGCCCACATGATGAATTGTTGACACAAAATGGGTCCACATCATGAATGGCCCATCTTGCATAATAAATGGTCCACATCAAGGTGGGTCGGAATAATGGATGGAGTGGGCCTCACATGATGAATGACCCACATCAAGGTGTGAACCCTCATGATCTACAATCCACATTAAGTGGGTCCAACCTAATAGATGGTCCACATCCATGGTCTCGCATGATAGATGGCCCATACTCAAGGTGGCCCAATGTGATGGATCATCCACATAGAAGGTGCATCCCACACAAATGGATGGTGGACATCAAAATTCGGACCCACATGATGGACAACCCACTTTAAAGGTGGGGCCCACAGATGGAAACATCGAATGTGAACTCCGACAGGTAGTGGACATTGAAGGGCCCCGCATAAAAGGACAATTAGCATTAAAAGTGGGCCCTAAATGATGGATGCTCTAGATACATGATAGACACATCAAATGTGGACTTCGTGTGATGGATAGTGGACATCGAAGGGCCCCACATAAAAGGACAATTAGCATTAATAGTGGGCCCTAAATGGTGGATGATCTACATCAAGGTGGGCCTCATATAATGGACAGTCCACATGAAAGTCAGCCCCTAATGATGAATGGTTCACATCCAAGATGGGCCTAACATGATGGATGACTCACTTAAGGTTTGGCCCCACACAATGGACAATTCACATCAAAGGTGAGCTCCATATGTTGGATGATCCACATCCAATGTTTGATACAATGGAAGGCCCAAAAGTCTTAAAACATGTAGGTGGTACTTGACCATTTATTCTTTTCCCGTTTGGGAGCACAAACCATGTATGTGAGATTCACTAAAACAACCGGTTGAATTGCTTTTTAATAGAGTAGTTGTAACTAAAAAAAAAGAAGAAGCATCTATTCATAAAGAAAGCTTTTATTTGAAAGTTTTACCAAATATGCTTATTTTAAATAAAAGATATTTTTGAATTTTGAAAAAGTGGTTTTACCAAACAACGACTTTATTTAAAACAATACACAGCACATAAAGAACCCATTATAGTAGATCTTATTTGAAAAGATCTTATTAGATTAAAGTAGAGATGCCAATCGAGCCCTTACAAAAACTCTAATTATGAAATTTTATAATATTTGGTGCAACCAAATTCCTGTTATATAAATTATGGATTATATTCTTAATCCCAACAATATAATAATTGTTGATGCAAAAATCTGGTTTAACCCCTTAGACCTTCGTGTACCTGCACAGAAAGAGCACAAATGATACCCTGGCTTGAGCAGGGGACCCTCCGATGCTAAAGTCAGGCTTGGATTCTGGGTCTAAATGTATTGAGGGGTTTTAGGAAAGAACTTTTGCCTACCTCACAAGATGATGGAGGTTCTCCCTTTATAGCTGCTGGAGCGTTCCATCGTAGAAGGATTCTCCTCCTAGTATTGTGCAATCGTAAGAGGATTCTCCTCCTCGTATCGCGGAGATAGGATTGTGCCCGTCTCTAGTCCTCATCTGATCTCGTGAGCTTCGGGATCGGGGATCTTATCCCAAGATATTTGGGATGAGGCCTTGTTTCGCGCTGTCCTTCCCTTATTGGCCGATCCGATAAGAGGGTCGGCCCGATGCATGTCCGGACTGCTGGTTCGTCATCCGGACCGACTTATCTTTTGTCTCGGTTTATAGAGTTTATAACTTCGCCTCGGATCCGACGTATCCTTCGGCGACCCGAGGCGGCGACCCGAGGCACTAAGTCCGAGTCTCAGGACTTGGTATTTTTTGTCCCCAACAGTAAGCCTCCTTACTCTGTGTGTCTCATATGACACTTAGGAGTAGCGAGTAGCGAGTTTTGAGTCGGTTCATAACTTAGTCCGATACGATAAGTAGGCATTTAATGCGTTCTGTGTTGCCTTTGATGGGAGACGGTTCAGTTACTGACATCGCACGCGCCGACAGCCGTCAAATCGCTCATTCCGCCAATGAGGGTTGGACACGTAGCAAGGGCATTATTGTCGTCAGTCGACGTGCGCCACGTGTCGAGTGGGGGAGTTGATGCGGGCGTCGAATCATTTTTCCATTAATTGCTTCCGCCACATGGCAACCTTATAAAAGGGTGGGGGTCCCGCATTTCGAACTTATACTGCCATTCTCGCTTTGCATTTCCTTTGGAGCTTTTTGGTCTTTCCTCTTCTTCCTTTCCTCTTTCTTGACTGTCAACGGCTCTTTTCGCCATTTTCCACTGTCCTTCCTTCCTCCGGTGAGTCTCTCCTTCCTCTTTATTTAGTGATAATGACGGCTAGAGGTTCTCAAAGTCCCCGGGAGGGAGTTTCCGGAGATGAAGGCGAAGCGCAACGTTTTTGGAACGTTGCGGAATCGCCTTCCTTACTGACAGAGATTGCAGTTGATGCGAACGCTGCTTTTCTTTCTGAGAGGGTCACTGAAGCTCCGGCGGAGCGCCCTGCTTCCGTTGATCCTTCCCGTGGTGGGTCGTCTTTAATAACCCGCCCGGGAAGGCCTAATCTTCCAAGGGATATGGAAGAAGAAGAAGAGGAGGAAGAGGAAATATTGATTACCGAGGGAACCTCTGGGTCGGTTCCTGTTGATAAGTCGGCACATGCCGAGTCTGAAGGAGAAGGATCGGGGGATGATCTAAGCGGCCCGGTTCCTTCAGTCTTAACTGAGGCGGATTTGGACAGAATCCGAATCGGGTATCACATCCCCGAATCGGTTATCACTTATCTCCCCCGTCCGAATGACTTGCCGGATCATCCTCCTGCTGGGGCGGTCGCGATCTACCAAGTCTCGATGCAATGCGGCTTGCGTCTGCCCCTTCAGCCCATTGTCCGGGGAGTTTTGTCTCGTATTCGGATTGCACCGGGGCAAATAGTTCCGAATAGGTGGAGGAACTTACTCGGGTGTGCGGTATTGTGGGCTGAGATGAAACAGCCGCCGCTAACAGTCGACGAATTTCTCCACTTATACCAATGCGCGTGAACCCGAACTAACCCGGCTTTTATGTCTTCGCTGCTTGGCGGGGCGGAAGCGACTCCCTAATAACTGACCCTCCCACTTCCAACAAACATTGGAGAGAACGTTGGTTTTGGGCCTGTGGTCGCTGGGAGACGGCTGAGTCCGGATCCTGTGAGGCTCGTGTTCCTCGGGCGTTCCAGAGAGCAGGTGACTTGGCTCTTCTCTCTTGCCCTTCTTTATTTTTGTAATATTCTGAGTCTGACGGGCTTGTGTCTGGCAGACATCCCAAAGAAGCGGTAAAAGCTCGGCTCCAGTGCTTCAGCTCGGATCAAAGAGTTGAGGACGTTGGATCCGGCAGATAGGTCCTGGAAGGTGCTCTTACAACCGGAGCGTCTTCATCTCGCAGGTCTAGACTCGGCCGTCACAGGTAATTGAAATTGTATCTTCATGTATCTTCTGAATTTTTCCTGACTTACTTCGTCTCTCTCTTTTTCTTTTTTTTTTAGATTTGCCCGAAGCTCGACCCCATCTCAGGATTGTTCCCGAATCGGCCCCCTCGGAGATGACTGGAGCTCGTCCTCCTCTTAGGGCGGTTTCGAAGTTAAAGGCTCCTCCGCGATCAGTTCTTCTGTCGGAACCTCGGCTGTCGAAAAGACAAAGAGTGGTGCGGAAGGAGAAGGAACCTGCGAGTTCTTCTGCCCCTGCTGTCGTCGTAATTTCTGACCCAGAAGAAAGGGTGGAAGTGACGATGGCCGCAGCCTCGGAACCTCAGGCGGCACCCGACTCGGGACACGTTGCGACGGATGCTTCGAGACAGGAGGAAGAGACTGGGGCTGCGTCTTCCAGAGGGGAAGAAGAGACGAGGACTACATCCTCCAGAGGGGAAGAAACAAACCAAGAAGGGCCGTCCATCTTGCAGAAGGTGGTGTCGGGGATGGTTCCCTGGGCCTTAGCCCATGGGAGCGAAAAAGAGTTCATCAGCCTCTACAACGCTCCTTCGTCGCAAACCATCGGCCATGCAGCAAGGGTGCTTTTTGAACTTGCTCCCTGCTTGGTTAAGGCCAGCAAAGAATTATCCTCAGCCCATCGGCTACAAACTCTTCTGTCGGAAGCAGAAGGGCGACGCGAGAATGCCGAGATACGGGTCGGTGTTTTGATGGGCGAGGTGGCCCTTGCCCGAAAAGCTGTCGAAGACGCAAAGGCAGAGGCGGCTTTCTCCAGGCGAGCCCTTGATGAAGCGCAAGCCGAAGTTACTCGAGTGTTGGCTCTCATCTCCAGAACTGAAGAAGAGAACCGGCGAATCCTCGCGATTCACTCTTCCTGTGCAGATGACTTGGTTCGGGCTAAGCTTGAGGCGGCGGGGCTTATTCAGCAGGCCAATGAGAAGACTCAGGAGGCCGAGAAGGCCAGGGACCAAGCCGTGCAAGCCTTCCTTGAATCTAAGGAGTTCGAGGATGAGAGGGATCGTTTATTCCAAGGTGGATACTTGGAATGTTTAAACGACATGAAGAAGACTTTCCCAGATCTTGATCTCTCAGGAGTTGAAGGAGGAGTCTTGGAATCTGAGGATCCCGAGGATAATCTTGCTAACGTCGAGGCTGGTCCTTCTGCTCATGTTCCAGGAGTCGTTCCCGCTGAGGAACAATGACAGATATATATTTTTTTTTTCTTTTTTTTTTTTGTAAGAACAGTTTGAAGATAAATGAAAGATAACACTTTTATTCATAGAATTTGGCTTTAAATCTTTCTCAGTTCGGATTCCTTGAATCTTAAGTGCCGAGCTAAGGATAGTAAATTTTTAAGTGCTCAGCGTTCCAAGGATGAGGCAGCGAGTGTCCGTTCAAGTCTTCTAGCCGGTATGTTCCTGGTCGGATGGTACCCGAGACAATGTAGGGTCCTTCCCAGTTTGGTCCTAATGTACCCGACCCAATCTCCTTAGTATTGGAAAATACTTTTCGGAGAACCATATCTCCCATCCGAAATCGTCTGATCTTAACTCGGGTATTGAAGAATCGAGCCACTTGTCGTTGCCGTGCTTCCTTGCGCAGTCGCGCCACTTCCCTTTGTTCGTCCAGAAGGTCGAGTCCGAGTGTAAGGAGTTCTTCATTTTCTTCCGCATTGAACGAAATGACTCGAGTCGAAGGTAATCCGATTTCAACGGGAGTGACGGCTTCCGAGCCATACGTGAGTGAAAAGGGAGTTTCTCCTGTGGCGGTTCGAGCTGTGGTTTGGTTAGCCCAAAAAATTTTCGGGAGCTCTTCGGCCCATGCTCCTTTGGCCCGGTCAAGCTTGGTCCGAAGATGTTGCTTGATAATCTTGTTAACCGCCTCAACTTGTCCATTAGTTTGAGGGTGATGGGGTGAAGAATAGATGTTTCTGATTCCGAGGTTGTCGTACATCTTGCGAAAGCTCCTATTGTCAAATTGCCTTCCATTGTCTGTAATAATGGTACGGGGTACTCCGAATCGGCAGATAATATTTTTCCAGACGAACTCGGTGATCTTCTGCTTGGTTATTTTAGCTAATGGCTTGCCTCGGCCCACTTCGTGAAATAATCCACTGCTACCACGGCAAACTTGGTCTGACATTTTCTCATAGAGAGTGGACCTACGATGTTGACACCCCACTGTGCGAAGGGCCAATGACCAGTCATTGGTGTCAGTGCCTCGGGGGCTCGCCTCGGAATTGCCGCGAACCGTTGACATTTGTCGCATTTTTGGACGAGCTTGCGAGCGTCGTGTTGGATAGTGGGCTAGTAATATCCCTGTCGTAGGACCTTGTGGGCGAGAGACCGCCCTCCAGAGTGGTTTCCATAAATTCCTTCATGGATTTCACGTAATACATAGTTCGCCTCACCGGGTTTGAGGCACCGCAGCAACGGAGCGTAGTAACCTTTCTTATAGAGGGTATCGTTGAGTATGGTGTAACGGGAGGCTCGGAACCTCACTCGTCAAGCCTCGGCACGATCTTCAGGCAGTTTTCCCTTGTCAAGGTATTGGCGGATTGGATCGATCCAGGATGGTTCCGAGTCGATTGTATTGGCAGCCTTGCTAACTGGTTCATTTATGCTCGGCTTATCGACGTATTCGACAGGGACAGACCTAGGTATATCATCTTCATCGGCGGAGGCGAGCTTTGCTAATAAGTCGGCTTTGCCGTTTTCTGTACGAGGGATCCGAGTAACATGACAGAGTTGAAATCCATTGATAAGTTCTTTCGCTTTCTCCATGTATGCTCTTAATTGGTCTTTCCGTGTCTGGTATATACCGGTAACTTGATTAACAACCAACTGAAAATCGCTGAAAATACTTAGGTGCGTGACTCCCATGCTAACGGCGAGTCGGAGGCCGAGTAACAATGCTTCATATTCCGCTGTATTGTTCGACGCTTGGAATCCAAGTCGTAAGGCATACTGTATATAGGTATGATCGGGGGTTTCCAGCACAATCCCAGCCCCACTTGCCTTCGAATTGGAAGAACCGTCGACAAACAGTTTCCAGGGAATAGGGCAGGGTAGGGTTGGGGGAGCGGCTGTTGTTGGAACTGCAACATCCTTTGGCATATCGTTGACCGGGAGTTCGATTGGTGGTGTTCCCTCGGAAATAAAATCAGCTACGGCTTGCCCTTTGATTGCTACCTTCGGTCTGTATTGAATGTCAAACTCACTCAGTTCGATAGCCCACTTCGTGAGTCGGCCGGAAGCTTCTGGTTTCTGTAATACCTGGCGAAGCGGAAGATCGGTCATCACGATGATGGTATGGGCATGGAAATACGGCCTGAGTCGGCGAGAGTAAGTTATTAATGCCAAGGCTACTTTTTTCAAGCTTGGGTATCTCGTTTCTGCTGGCAATAATGCTTTGCTGACGTAATAAACCGGCAGTTGCTTTCCTTCAGATTCTCGTATCAAAGCCGAGCTAACCGCTGCCTCGGATACTGCTAGGTAAAGCAGCAGGGATTCCCCTGATTCGGGCTTTGATAAGAGAGGTGGAGAACCGAGATATGATTTTAATTGTTATAATGCCGCTTCACATTCTTCCGTCCAACCCATTGTTTGTCGTCCTTTCAACTGTTTGAAGAAAGGGAGACATTTATCCGTGGCTCTGGACAGGAACCGGTTAAGTGCTGCGACTCGTCCAGTCAACCTTTGGATGTCCTTAATGGTTTTAGGGGATTCCATATCGATCAAAGCCTTTATCTTCTCAGGGTTTGCTTCTATTCCTCGCTGACTAACCAAGAAACCGATGAACTTTCCAGAGCCCACCCCAAAAGCACATTTATTCGGATTTAGCTTCATCCGAAACTTCCGTAGGATGAGAAACATTTCTTCCAAATCATTCACATGATCTGCCGCGTGTATACTTTTGACGAGCATGTCGTCAATGTATACTTCCATGGTTCGGCCTATAAGCCGAGCAAAGATTTTGTTAACTAATCTTTGGTAAGTTGCGCCGGCATTCTTCAAACCAAATGGCATCACTCGGTAACAATAAAGGCCTTTGTCGGTGACAAAGGTAGTTTTTGATTTATCTTTTTGATGCATTACAATTTGATTATACCCTGAATATGCATCCATGAAGCTAAGGAGCTCATGTCCGGCGGTACTATCTACTAGCTGGTCTATCCTCGGAAGCGGAAAGCTATCCTTCGGGCAGGCTTTATTTAAGTCAGTATAGTCAATACAGACTCGCCACTTCCCGTTGGATTTCTTTACGAGCACGACATTCGCGACCCATTCTGGATAGTGTATTTCTTCTATGAAATTAGCCTGGAGGAGTTTGCTGACTTCTTCTTCAATGATGGCGTATCGTTCAAGGCCGAGCGGTCGTCGCTTCTGTCGGATCGGTCGATATGACGGATCGATGTTGAGTCGGTGAGTCATCACAGATGGGTCGATCCCGGGCATATCGTCATGGCACCAGGCAAATACGTCGGCGTACCTACGGAGCAGGGCTATCAGCTTTTCTTTCAAGGGGGACTGTAAAGACGAGCCAATTCGTACCGTCTTGGATCCATTTGTTTCGACCAGGGGAACTGAGATAAGATCTTCAACCGGCTGCCCTCGTTCATGACTCTCGCCCTGAGGGTCCAATGATTCGATCGTTGATATGTTGATCGGACTTTTGTCGGCGGTTCCTTTTACAGCTATCATGTAACAGCGCCTCGCATCTTGCTGGTCTCCTTTGACAATTCCTACTCCTGACTCAGTCGGGAATTTTAGTGAAAGATGATACGTGGATACCATGGCCTGGAGGAGACTTAAAGGAGGTCGGCCGAGTATTGCGTTGTATACTGAGGGTTGATCGACGACCAAGAATTCAACCATCATCGTCGTCTGATGTGGGGCATTACCAGCAGTGAGTGGTAACGACACAATCCCTTCGGGCAGTACTTGTCCTCCGAAAAACCCGATTAACGGGGTCTGAACTGGACGTAGCATGGATCGTTCAATCCCCATTTTATCGAACGCCTGAGTAAACAATACGTCTGCAGATGACCCCGTATCGACGAGTATCCGGAACACTTTCCGGTTAGCGATAGTCAGGGTGACAATCAATGCGTCATCGTGGGGGTAATAGATACCTCGGGCGTCTTCCTCTGTGAACGAAATGCAATATCTTTCCCTTTTCTTCTCCTTTGGTGGCCGATCTATAATCATAAGCTCGGACTCAGGCTGACTAAGTTTTCTCGCATGGTTCCTTCGAGCATTGTTTGAGTCGCCCCCACCTCGCGGACCGCCGATAATTGTCCGGATTTCTTCCATAGGCTAACTCTCGGTCGGACGTCCCTCATTTACCCCAGCTTTGACCACATGTTCTTTGAGTCGGCCGTCCTTTATGAGTCGTTCGATCTCTTCCGTTAGGTGATAGCAATCACTTGTGTTATGTCCGTGATCACGGTGATAATGGCAATATTTATCCTTGTCCCGCCGATTAGGATTACTTTTGAGCTTACTGGGCCAGTTGACAAAGCCTTCACTTTTGATTTCCATCAATACCTGTTCCTGAGTTTTGTTCAGGGGGGTATATGTGGAAAATCTTCGATCCGGTCGTTTACCTGACCTTCGCTCATCATGCGCTTGATCATCCTTGCGTTTCCTTCCTCCGGTCGAGTCGGCTTCCTTTTTGGCCGACTCTTTGACCAAAGTTTTAGTTTCACGCAGAATTCGCGTTTCTTCGGCGTTTGCATACTTATCCGACCGTGCCATAAACTCTGCCAGAGTATCGGGCGGGGTTTTGTCTAGAGACGCCAGGAATGGCTTATCTCTAACTCCTTGCATGAGCGCATTGAGAGCCGTTTCTTCTGAATGTTTTCGAACTTGAAGGGATTCGAAATTGAAACGCTTGATATAATCTTTCAATAGCTCTCCCTGTTTTTGAACTATGTTGTTCAGATGTGCAGAGGGCTTCAATTTCTTTTTTCCGCTGATGAAGTTGGTGAGGAAGGCGTCGCTCAGCTCAACGAATGAACTGATGGACTTTGGTTTCAACTGTTTGAACCACAGTCGAGCTACATCGGTCAATGTAAGAGAAAAGGCCCGACACATTACTGCATCCGAGGCATCGTGGAGCTCCATATATGTTCTGAAGCATTCAATATGCTCCGTCGGGTCGGTCTTGCCGGTGAAAGGAGTGATTTGAGGTAACCGAAACCTTTCGGGCAACCGAGCCTTCATTACCGAGTCCACAAAGGGGGACGCCTTTGCCTCGGATCTGGTTGGATGCATATTTCGGCTATGCTTCATGTCCGCCATTTCTTTCGCCATTTCTTCCCGTACTTTTCTTTTAAAATTTTGAATATCGGCTTTCCAAGGTTCACTACTCTCTGCCGTGCCTTCTATGGAAGGTCGGATGCGCCTTTTTCGCTCTATCTCGTGTCGAAGATCGGTCGGGGGCAGGGAAGCGTTGGCCGACTGAGCTGGAGATGGTTCAGATACGCCTTGGGGTTGGCTCGGCCGGAAAGACTGCGGCGCGGAAGGTTGAGGATCAACCGCTGCAGTCGGTACATGCGCTGTCTCCCCTTGAGGAGGCGGGAGTGGCTGCATTTGCTGCTGATACATTCGTTCCAGCATCTGCTTCATCACATTCATATCAGATCGGATTTCTTGAACCTCCTGATCCAACCGCCCATCGTTCCGACCCCGCTGATTGTTGCTTGTTCTGGTCGCTCCTCGTTGGCGGTTGTTAGGTGCGTTCTGGGCTGCGGGGACCGCGACTGGACCTGCTGGCCCTGTAACCGCGATCTCATTCAGATCTTCTTCTGGGACCGTCCTTCTAGTCATCACCATGGAATTCAATATAGAAATATAGGATGGCTTTTTGTACGTTCCCACAGACGGCGCCAAACTGTTGATGCAAAAATCTGGTTTGACCCCTTAGACCTTCGTGTACCTGCACAGAAAGAGCACAAAGGACACCCTGGCTTGAGCAGGGGACCCTCCGATGCCAAAGTCAGGCTTGGATTCTGGGTCTAAATGTATTGAGGGGTTTTAAGAAAGAACTTTTGCCTACCTCACAAGATGATGGAGGTTCTCCCTTTATAGCTGCTGGAGCGTTCCATCGTAGAAGGATTCTCCTCCTAGTATTGTGCAATCGTAAGAGGATTCTCCTCCTCGTATCGCGGAGATAGGATTGTGCCCGTCTCTAGTCCTCATCTGATCTCGTGAGCTTCGGGATCGGGGATCTTATCCCAAGATATTTGGGATGAGGCCTTGTTTCGCGCTGTCCTTCCCTTATTGGCCGATCCGATAAGAGGGTCGGCCCAATGCATGCCCGGACTACTGGTTCGTCGTCCGGACTGACTTATCTTTTGTCTCGGTTTATAGAGTTTATAACTTCGCCTCGGATCCGACGTATCCTTCGGCGACCCGAGGCGCTAAGTCCGAGTCTCAGGACTTGGTATTTTTTGAGTGAATCGCGAGGATTCGCCGGTTCTCTTCTTCAGTTCTGGAGAGGAGAGCCAACACTCGAGTAACTTCGGCTTGCGCTTCATCAAGGGCTCGCCTGGAGAAAGCCGCCTCTGCCTTTGCGTCTTCGACAGCTTTCCGGGCAAGGGCCGCCTTGCCCATCAAAACACCGACCCGTATCTCGGCATTCTCGCGTCGCCCTTCTGCTTCCGACAGAAGAGTCTGTAGCCGATGGGCCGAGGATAATTCTTTGCTGGACTTAACCAAGCAGGGAGCAAGTTCAAAAAGCACCCTTGCTGCATGGCCGATGGTTTGCGACGAAGGAGCGTTGTAGAGGCTGATGAACTCTTTTTCGCTCCCATGGGCTAAGGCCTAGGGAACCATCCCCGACACCACCTTCTGCAAGATGGACGGCCCTTCTTGGTTCGTTTCCTCCCCTCTGGAGGATGTAGTCCTCGTCTCTTCTTCCCCTCTGGAAGACGCAGTCACAGTCTCTTCCTCCTGTCTCGGAGCATCCGTCGCAACGTGTCCCGAGTCGGGTGCCGCCTGAGGTTCCGAGGCTGCGACCACCGTCACTTCTACCCTTTCTTCCGGGTCAGAAATTACGACGACAGCAGGGGCAGAAGAACTCGCAGGTTCCTTCTCCTTCCGCACCACTCTTTGTCTTTTCGGCAACCGAGGCTCCGACAGAAGAACTGATCGCGGAGGAGCCTTTAACTTCGAAACCGCCCTAAGAGGAGGACGAGCTCCAATCATCTCCGAGGGGGCCGATTCGGGAATAATCCTGAGATGGGGTCGAGCTTCGGGCAAATCTAAAAAAAAAGAAAAGAGAGAGACGAAGTAAGTCAGGAAAAATTCAGAAGATACATGAAGATACAATTTCAATTACCTATGACGGCCGAGTCTAGACCTGCGAGATGAAGACGCTCCGGTTATAAGAGCACCTTCCAGGACCTATCTGCCGGATCCAACGTCCTCAACTCTTTGATCCGAGCTGAAGCACTGGAGCCGAGCTTTTGCCGCTTCTTTGGGATGTCTGCCAGACACAAGCCCGTCAGACTCAGAATATTACAAAAATAAAGAAGGGCAAGAGAGAAGAGCCAAGTCACCTGCTCTCTGGAACGCCTGAGGAACACGAGCCTCACAGGATCCAGACTCAGCCGTCTCCCAGCGACCACAGGCCCAAAACCAACGTTCTCTCCAATGTTTGTTGGAAGTGGGAGGGTCAGTTATTAGGGAGTCGCTTCCGCCCCGCCAAGCAGCGAAGACATAAAAGTCGGGTTAGTTCGGGTTCACGCGCACTTGGTATAAGTGGAGAAATTCGTCGACTGTTAGCGGCGGCTGTTCCATCTCAGCCCACAATACCGCACACCCGAGTAAGTTCCTCCACCTATTCAGAACTATTTGCCCCGGTGCAATCCGAATACGAGACAAAACTCCCCGGACAATGGGCTGAAGGGGCAGACGCAAGCCGCATTGCATCGAGACTTGGTAGATCGCGACCGCCCCAGAAGGAGGATGATCCGGCAAGTCAATAGACGAGGGAGATAAGTGATAACCGATTCGGGGATGTGATACCCGATTCGGATTCTGTCCAAATCCGCCTCAGTTAAGACCGAAGGAACCGGGCCGCTTAGATCATCCCCCGATCCTTCTCCTTCAGACTCGGCATGTGCCGACTTATCAACAGGAACCGACCCAGAGGTTCCCTCGGCAATCAATATTTCCTCTTCCTCCTCTTCTTCTTCTTCCATATCCCTTGGAAGATTAGGCCTTCCCGGGCGGGTTATTAAAGACGACCCACCACAGGAAGGATCAACGGAAGTAGGGTGCTCCGCCGGAGCTTCAGTGACCCTCTCAGAAAGAAAAGCAGCGTTCGCATCAACTGTTATCTCTGTCAGTAAGGAAGGCGATTCCGCAACGTTCCAAAAACGTTGCGTTTCGCCTTCATCTCCGGAAACTCCCTCCCGGGGACTTTGGGAACCTCTAGCCGCCATTATCACTAAATAAAGAGGAAGGAGAGACTCACCGGAGGAAGGAAGGACAGCGAAAATGGCGAAAAGAGCCACTGACAGTCAAGAAAAAGGAAAGGAAGAAGAGGAAAGACCGAAAAGCTCCAAAGGAAATGCAAAGCGGGAATGGCAGTATAAGTTCGAAATGCGGGACCCCCACCCTTTTATAAGGTTGCCATGTGGCGGAAGCAATTAATGAGAAAATGATTCGATGCCCGCATCGACTCCCCCACTCGACACGTGGCGCACGTCGACTGACGACAATAATGCCCTTGCTACGTGTCCAACCCTCATTGGCGGGATGAGCGATTTGACGGCTGTCGGCGCGTGCGATGTCAGTAACTGAACCGTCTCCCATCAAAGGCAACACAGAACGCATTAAATGCCTACTTATCGTCTCAGACTAAGTTATGAACTGACTCAAAACTCGCTACTCGCTACTCCTAAGTGTCATATGAGACACACGGAGTAAGGGGGCTTACTGTTGGGGACAAAAAATACCAAGTCCTGAGACTCGGACTTAGCGCCTCGGGTCGTCGCCTCGGGTCGCCGAAGGATACGTCGGATCCGAGGCGAAGTTATAAACTCTATAAACCGAGACAAAAGATAAGTCGGTCCGGACGACGAACCAGCAGTCCGGGCATGCATCGGGCCAACCCTCTTATCGGATCCGCCAATAAGGGAAGGACAGCGCGAAACAAGGCCTCATCCCAAATATCTTGGGATAAGATCCCCGATCCCGAAGCTCACGAGATCAGATGAGGACTAGAGACGGGCACAATCCTATCTCCGCGATACGAGGAGGAGAATCCTCTTACGATTGCACAATACTAGGAGGAGAATCCTTTTACGATGGAACGCTCCAGCAGCTATAAAGGGAGAACCTCCATCATCTTGTGAGGTAGGCAAAAGTTCTTTCCTAAAACCCCTCAATACATTTAGACCCAGAATCCAAGCCTGACTTTAGCATCGGAGGGTCCCCTGCTCAAGCCAGGGTGTCCTTTGTGCTCTTATTGTGCCCGTTTCTAGTCCTCATCTGATCCCGTGAGCTTCGGGATCGGGGATCTTATCCCAAGATATTTGGGATGAGGCCTTGTTTCGCGCTGTCCTTCCCTTATTGGCTGATCCGATAAGAGGGTCGACCCGATGCATGCCCGGACTGCTGGTTCGTCGTCCGGACCGACTTATCTTTTGTCTCGGTTTATAGAGTTTATAACTTCGCCTCGGATCCGACGTATCCTTCGGCGACCCGAGGCGCTAAGTCCGAGTCTCAGGACTTGGTATTTTTTGTCCCCAACAATAATAATAATAATAATAAATCTCTCATGCATAAAGATAAACTCTTTTCATCTTTTCCTTTCTTTCTTTCAGTGGGACTCAACTATCAACGAAGATGATTGTGAAGGTTTGGAGACGGAGGAGTGTAGTGCAAGGAGGATGGCCATTGCTCACACGGATTATATCTACACACAGGATATTAAAGACCCTTGATGCATTTTCCTTTTCAAAATTTCCATTTGCAATGTTGTAGATTGGTCTTTCAATTTTGTTCTTCTCTGTACATTTCTCCTCAAATCTATGTCGTCAAGGAAAAGATGATACAAATGCACGTCTACTTTTGGAAGATATACAGCACTTCAAAAGTTGCAGTAAGGGGTGCAATCTGGTGTAGTAACCTCCCAACCAGATGTGGGCCCCTGGTGGTGTATGTGCTTTTTATATGACGTACATCTATTTAAAAAGATCATGTTAGGGTATTAGCCCAAAAAGGAGATAAATTGAAGAACTACACTAAAGGAAGCAGTGGATATTGAACACCTACTGTTGAAAACTTGTTGGGGGTCACAAGTTTTGGATCAAAATCATATTTCCTTTTCATAGAGGACTATGTGACCTTATCAATAGCTTGAATATAAAATTAATACTACAGTAGCCCTAGGAAGTTTCCGCCAATAGGAGTTCAATCCCCAGTAATGGTGTTTGACCTACCTTGACCTACCTCCATTTTGAGCTCATGTCTTGAAATGATCTTTCAAAATGGGGACTGTATGGATGAAACACATACATCACAGTGGACCTCACAGAGCCCCTACCACAACTATATCTCTAGCTAGGTCCTGGTTGGGTAGTACCCGATATGGGTCTATCCAACTCATCCATCAGACACAGACATGTCACCTCCAAAAAACCCTTATGCCTGATACTCTGCCAGATCCAAAGTTGAAGGGAACAAGTAGAGAGGGGGACGCACGCTCTTGAATTCTATGGGGCACACTTGTGTTGTACAATTGATTGATTTTTATTGATCTAGATTCAATATATACAACATAGTAAGCTCTTAATTTATTATATAATGTAATATAAAATTGTAATGGTTACAAATTTATTTACCCATCTTTTATTAGACATGTCTTTGACCACAAACTTATGTATTTATAATAATGGCACATTTTCAATATATTACTCTTATGTAATTCTCAATGCATACATGCAGAAAGATTCTCAAGTGGGCCAGTCATAGGGAAAAGTGAAAAGGGGGGAGTGGATTGTGTACTATCTCACTTGGATCCCACTTGGTATGAGTCCAAAAATAGGCAGATACAAAACTAAAGTAGAATGCACCGCAAATGACTCTGGCCTAACCCCAGACAATATAAAATCCTTTTTCAAACCTACTTCCCCAAGCAGATGATCCTGGCTAGTGGTGAAGCTCTTCGAAATCCCATCAAATCTCTGAAAATCCTTGATTGTGCTTTATTTACCGTTGCGCTAATCTTAAAATTCATCTCCTCGAGCATAGGCGCATTTTCGAGTACAAACTCTATGAAACCCAGTTCGTTTTTGCTGCCGATAATTCCATTTACGGTCACAATCTGGAGGTTTGCAAACAAGCCATCAAAACCTTCTTGCGCTTCCCAAAAGCTCTCATGGGGCATACTAGCAGCATGGATTGAGTGGACCTTGAAATGTCACCAAAACTCAAACAAGTTTGTTAGACTGTAATCACCCGAATAAAGATCAAAAGTCACAGAAATGGGAACAAGTTAGAGATGGACACCCTTAATATTCACTGGGGCCCATCTGAGTTGCGAAACAGTTTGATATTTTGCCTGACCAATATTCACACCATGAAGGGTTGCAATGACCTATATTATATATAGGTATCATGGTCAGCCCCGAATGCAAATCGACAGCGGTCGTCCACTCTCAATTTGTTCCCCGTGTTGTTGCTTGAGGACTCTATGAGAAATAGTCAAAAAAGAAAGAAAGAAAAAACATTTCAAGTAACTCACCTTGGCATTGATTTCCTGCAAGTTTGGAGAGCTTCTACATAAGCAAAGAGCCACAGATAATTGATCCAGATTTTCAAAATTTATATTCAACGTCAGATTCTTTAGATGATTATACATAGTTGGAAGCCTTTCTGGTACATTACCTGCAGCTAAAAACTATGATCCAATTCATGAAAAAAAAAAAAAAATTAGTTTGCAGACAGTCCATTTGCATTGAAAATTGAGAATTGAGATCAGCTTTTTAAACCCCAGGCTGAGCCCGATGGCACTGCTCCTGGCAGCTAAAACGATCGTTCTTGACTTGAAACTTGAATTTGAGCCAAGTGACGACGAAACAACTTGCTGACTTGGTTGATGTGACTCAACGCGACTTGAACTGAGTCACTCATGTTGTGTTTTTTAGAATAAAAATAAATTTTAAAAATAAAAGTTATTTTTAAAAAGCCAATAAATACATAATGCAGGGGCATTTTCACACTGGACTCGAGTGGGGTCGCCTGTTGGATGCAGGGGCACACTCGGGGTGGGTGACCCATGCGATTTAGGGTCTACGGGAGAGGTCTCGTGTTCGAGACTCCTTACCAGGGGTGAGTAATGTGCATTTCACACCGAGCTCGAGTGGAGTAGCCCGTGGGATGCGGGGACACACTCGGGGTAGACGGCCCATATGATTTGGGGCCCACGAAGAGGGTTCGGCCGAGGTCCTAAAAAAAATTCATGAGATGTGGGGCCTGGGCTATGAGATAAATGGATTAATTCGCCATACTCTAACAGTTTGAGCTTTTAGAGCAAGTGGTTAATTGTCATGCATCAATATATTAATTATTTAAACTTTTCATAAATAGTATGTATAGCTAGTCAGTAAGAGAATGGGTTTTTGCTTATACAACCAGAGTTCAAATCTCCTCGAAGTCCGCACGCACCCGACGTGGGCTGTAGGGCTACTTGGGCGCTTTATTAAGCGCACTTAGCACTTCGCATCGTCGCAAGGAGCAATAAGAGCCTTAGTCTTTTTGATACATGGTTTAAACTTTTTCGGCCATGGTACAACTGGAATTGAACTAAGGTCTACCCTGATGTTTTATTACTTTTTTGTTGATTAAGAATAATTGTGACATGATTGTACATATGACATATATGCCACGTGTCGCTTATGTGGATACAGTTTTTACTGTTGGATAACTATTTCTGTCTGAATGGGTACAGAAATAACCACTATAGGACAAAGAGTCATGTCCTTTCATAGAAGGCTATTGTTTGCTGTGAATGAGTATAGATTTCTTGAAAAGACACATTATCATCTCTTCAGGAAGAAATCCATAAACTTTCAATTGATATAAATCCTGGATACTATAATCCAGAAGTAAATACTCTTAATTCTTAAGATTATATAATCTTTTGTGCAATTACTCTCAATTTGACCTCTTGCTAAGTTTTTTCTGAATGTCTTAAAGGCATATCGGTGTCAAAACTAGAGATCTGTTCAACACTTAAATATGCAATTTTTCGTGCTGAAATTTGGATTGAGAGTTCATTGTATCCTGAAGACAATTTGCAGATTCCTTTCGTTTGCACTTATTGAAACTTCCAGAAAAAGGGTAGCAAATCTGTCTTGAGAAATTGATTATTCAAGTCGAGCCTTGAACCTGATAGATCTGATCATCTCGTTTTCTTTTTCTTCTATCCTCCATTGGGTATAAGAAACAATTAATTTCTAACAACTCATTGGGTGATTTTATTTATTTATTTATTTTTTTTCGGGCAAACAATGATTTAGACCTTTCAACACTAGGTGGTCAATGCCATGCACCATTCAAAAGTAGGTGTTAAAAGCATATGGACAACCATAAGAACTGTTCAAAGTGGTGGACAACAAAATGGACCGATTCTTCCATCAATATATACCAATATATTGCTACTTAGGTATCATCATTATTTTAGAAATATGCTAGTGGCAAGGTATTTCATAATGGTAATGATTGACATAAAGGACACCACTGTTTATCTTTACAATACAAGCTATAACAACTGTTATAGTCTCTGGTTTTTTGTTTTTTGTTTTTTGTTTTTTTTTTTGAAAAAATACCTGAAAATCTTTATCAGCCCTGTAACAGACTTTTACCGAGCCGTCAGCTTTACCAGGGAGGTCATTTGGGTCATTATGACCCTGTAATATATATAACAGTTGCCACCGTTACTTCTATGTAATAGCCTTCACAACCCCGCAGTGGCTGTTATGGCACATGGCTAGCAGCCATAACTTGATTCTGATGCAAAGTGGTAAAATAAAGAGAGTCTTAAAATGTGCATGCTGACATCTAAAGAATCTTTTTTGGGTGGTTCTGTCTAATGGTGGTTTCATAAAATCCATTTTTTAAAAATATAAAATATCTGAAATTGCAATTAAGTAGAGGAAAGAGCTTATTGATGCACAAAAATTTTATACAGAGAACTAAGATCATGATTATAACTAAATACCAATTCGGTGGGATCCCATGCCCAAACAGAACCTAAATAAATGCATTAGCGCTATTGGCACATATTTCTTAAGAATGCATTTTTAGTAGTTCAATAAATAAGCAGTTTTGATGGGAAAAGCTTAGCTTATGTTTGCTGCAAAACTAGTTCGGAATTATTTCTTTGAAATGAAGAAACATTTGAAAATATGTTGTCTGGGATGCCCATAAAATGGTAAACAATAGGCTGAGATGCAGCCATAAGAGGGCTCTATATATACATGCATAGTTACCATGCCTAACTAGGTTCTAACAGCATCACCACTGCTATATATATATATATATATATATATATATATATATATATATATATATATATATATATATATATATGAATCCATCTAAGAAGCTACATGTAGTAAGTATATTATACTTTAATATCTATATCAAAGTAAATGTAGTATGAAAAGAGTAATTTAAGTTCGAAAGGTACAATAAACATTTATTCAATAGAAATTTTACAACAATCATATAATTCTGTTACCTGTAGAAGAAAACCTTCAAGAGTGAGCTGCTTAACACCATGTAGACAACCAACAACATTGATTAGAGTGGACTCCTTGCTTTTCTTGTACTCATTTACTGACAACATATTAATGATTGCAGTTGCTACAAGCGGGATATTTTCAAAATAGAGAGATTTTAATTTACCAGCAATTTCCAGGTAAAGGAGTTTGGGGCCTTGAATTTTTAGACGAGTGAGACCGTCAAAATTCCTCAGTATCAACTCCTCAAGAAAAGGGAATTTGGAAATGAAGCCTTCGAAAGAGTTGTCAATGGTAATGTCTAGAAGATAAAGGATCTTGAGATTACGTAGGCCTTCGAACTTTCTAGGTGGTTTGAAGATGCAATAGGATACCTCAAGATGAATAAGGTTTTGGTAGCGGAATAAACAAGAAGGCACCTTATAACGTTCCTCCCGCAAACTATAAAATATGAGAGTCTTCACACCATTATCTGAGAGGTGAAGTAGCCATCGATCGACAGCGGCAGAACTTTCTATGTAAATCTGGAAATTGAACTCATGAACTGGGCCTCTATGCAGTAAGAGAACTTGATTAACAGCATTGATGAGATTAAGCTCATCGAGCTCTACATAATATTCCGGAGACGGAAAACTTTGCTCGTCAAATGTTAGATGTGGAATCGTGACCCACTTGTACCTCCAATCACGCGATAAGATGCTTGTCTTCACTGCGTCTCTCAAAGGCAGGTATGTGAGGATTACATCAATGACATTTGGTGGAAGGGAGCTCATCATATCCAAGTTTTGAAATTGTACTTGGCTCGACTCCATCTTGTAGTGAGGATTTGATGCCTCTATGCCTATCCTACAATGCAAGCAAATTTATAAAAAATCCACCATTATAAAGAGCAAGAAATGATAATTTCTATAGAGGTTTATTAGAATACATCCTGATATAACAAATAACACCACACACACACACACACACACACACACATATATATATGAATGCTCACCTGCACACCTTATGTGAGCACCCAAGTGCACCTTTGCACACGTGTCTTGGGCACAAAATCTAAACAATCTACCTGATGCAGCACCCTTAAACCTCATCACTCTAAACTTTCAGCCCAATACAAAACTCTAGTGGACCATGGTAAAAGGAAACAGTTTCCTCCCTTTATTTGCATATCTCTTTGCTATGGCCCATTAGAGTTTTGGATCAGGCTGAAAATTGGACCTATAGAGTTTCAAGGGGTGCCGCAACATGTGTACGATTCAAATTCTGAAGGTGCACAGGTGAGCAATATATATATATATATATATATATATATATATATATATATGATCAGGCTGAAAATTGGACTTGTAGAGTTTCAAGGGGTGCCGCACCATGTGGACGATTCAAATTCTGAAGTTGCACAGGTGAGCAATATATATATATATATATATATATATATATATATATATATATATATAGGCACGTGATGCAACACCCCATGAAACCTTTAGGGCAACATTTACCTTGTTTTAAAACTTTGGTAGGCCATAGCAAAACAAAACAGTTTCCTCTCTTGATTTGCCAATCTCTTTTGTTAATGCCTACTAAACTTTTGAATCAATATAAAAGTTGGGACTTGATGGTTTGATGCAGTGCTGTATCAGGTGGATGATTCAAATCTCACACTCATATCATATGAGATAAGTTCTCGAAAAATTCTTAGAAGTTCTCATGACAGTTGGTCGGCACGTGAGCCTTGGGCTATATTAAAAAAGAAGAAGGTTAAAATAGAATATTTTTACTTCAAATAATTATAATTTTTATAGGAATAGTGTTTTTGCCTCTCTCAAAATCTACCTTTACAATTAACCTATGTATAAATAAATGTCTTCATTAAATCTTTTTGACTTTCTACTCAATTTATCAATGGCTATTGGCAACTACCAATCTCTCTTATTTAAATTGCCCCCCAAAGTTAGTTATTTATTATTATTTTTTTATTTCAGATTTTTTACCCCACAATTCCTGAGAGCAGATGATATTATGCTTTGACTCTTCTTATTTACCAAAAAATCCTCTGAGTCCCTTAATAGGGAGAATTTTAAAGAAAGGAAATTACAAAAATATTTTTTCCCCAATAAATGAATTATTTTTCTTCATAGTATGAAATTACAGATTTTTTATTTCCTGAACATAGGAGTTTAAAATGGAGTCTTCATCATGATCACTTTCTTAGTCTTAGTGAAATCTGGTCGAGTCGAGTCAACTCAACACTTTGGAGTTATTAAGCAATGATTTATAATAGAACCTTCCTCCAAGGGGAGTGATAATTTAGGACCGTTCATCTATTGGGCACTACTGCTGATAGCCCATGTCATCATGGCTGTCCTCGGTTTTCCCTACTTGGGTCATCCATGGTGGGGCCCACTCAGGTGGAGAGGCTTGATTCACCATCTCTCCCACAATTTATCAAAGAGACTATCACAATCTATGATATCATGCATAGATATGATGGTTGGATGGGCCTGATTTTGGGGGGTATTAAAAATTTTGTGTTGGGCAATCCTGATGAACAGCTTGGATACCATGCACACCCCTGTGGGCCCCACCCTACAAGGGTTTGTTTGAAACTTACAGAAATAGAAAGGATAGGATATTCTGAATATTTTACACAATATAAGGCTTACATGTACCCTGATCCATACCGTTCATATTGTGGGCATCATCAGAACTGGAGCATGGTGCCAAAAATCAAACTGATTGGACGATCTTAACCATCCGATTTCGCTTTACGGAATTTGAATCAACCCCATTTTCTTTGTACCTCTCCATTTCACGGTTCAGATCATCCGGCGTCAATGTTCCATCCACAATGGGGCCCACAATCTGAATTGGATGCATGGACGAGCACATATGCCTCATAGGTGTGGTAAACTCATACTATAGTCCTCTCTTCGAAAACTTTTTGTGTTCCATGGTTTAAAAACTGAAAGTCGACTTGACCGGAAACGAGTAGACTCCGATAAAACTGAAAACCCTTTTTTTTTTTTTTTCTTTCCTTCAAACAACAATAATAAATAAATAAATAAATGATTTTTGGTGCTGGAAAGAATGTGGGCCACCTGAAGTAAAAGATCGGATCTACACCACGTGTGTCACAGCAACCCTGATGTCGTCGTCTTCTTCTTATCTGCTCTCTTTCTCTCTCTCTACTGCAGCGGTACTCTCTTTTTTTGGAAGACTCGGATTGCATTATGTATCGCACAGCACCGACCTCGGTAAGCCGCGGATTGCGTCCTACCCGGACGCGGATTAGATACGACAGGTTGAGTAGTGAGACTCGCTACTGAAGTAACGTCACCAAGTTCTGTGGACCCCGTTATGATGTATGTGTTTTATCCACGACGTCCATCCATTTTGAGATATTATTTTACGGCATGAGCGAATGAAGCAGATCTAATGCTTTAGTGGACCCCACCATAGAAGCAGTGGGAAGATTGATGCCCACCGTTGAAACCTTTTTAAGCCCACCATGGTGTTTTTTCGAAATCCAACCTATTCAAAATTTTTAAAAGACATTACAGGAGGGAAACACAAAACACAAATATCAGCTTGATCAAAACTTTCGTGGCCTTTAGAGGTTTTTAACGGTAGCGTCACTCTTCCCACTGTTTTCTATGGTAAGGTTTACTAGAACTTTGTATGTGACTAATTCTGGATCATACCTTAAAATGATTTATCCGGATGGATGGACTGTGTGGATACAAAACATACGTTAAGGTGGGGTCCCTAACTTAGTGGCGTCATTTCAGCAGCAGTCTCCTAACTAACCTGTCAGTAGGCCGTCCTACCCCATGGTGGGGCCCACATAGCACCGACCATCATCCATTGGCTGGTGGCAGGGAGTACGGGACGCGGATTAGATACCGATGATGTCAGTAGCTGACATCCAAATCTAAGCTCTGTAAACCTCGTCATGATGCATGTGTTATATCCATACCGTCCTACAATTTGTCCCGTCCAGCCAGTTGTGACATAACTGTTTATGGCATTTGAAAAAAAAAGAAGAGATAGATCTAAAGTTAAAGTGAACCCACCACAGAAAAACGTGGGAGCAGTCACTCCCACCGTTGAGACATTTATAGGATACACCTTGGTGTATTTTTGAGATCGCACCTATTAATAAGTTAGCATAGAGATAGATGAAGTGAAAACAAAAATACCATGGCCCGTAAGAAGTTTTGAACGGTGGATGTCATTGTTCCCACTGTTTTCTATGGTAGGGTCCATTTGTACTTTAGATCAATCTAATTTTTCTCATGCTATAAAACAATCTCTCCAAATGGATAGACGGTATAGATACAACACATGCATCATGGTGGGGTCCACATAGGTTGGTGACGTCACTTCAACGTCGATTTGGCTATTGAGCCTGGGACGCGGATTTCCTGGGAAAGCCTTCCGCAGTGCGCTGGGAACCAGGTGGGGTCCACTGTGATTTTTGTGAAAAATCCTCCCCATCTATCTATTTTGTGAGTTCATTTTAATATAAGTTGCCAAAAATGAACCTAATCCAAAGCTCAAGTGAGCCGAAAACGTGATAATTAAATGTCCACCGTTGAAATATTAGTGGCACACCTGGACTGTCGAATCAATTTTGGGCGAATAACTAGACTTTCTGGAGTTTTAAACCATGACTTGTGACAGAAGTACATTCCTCAAAGGGGAATGATAATTTAGGACAGTCCACCTATTGTGCCCTACTACTGATAGCCCATGGCATCATGGCTGCCCTTAATTATGTTGGGGATTTTTGGCCTGTGGAATCACACAGATCTAGATCTAGGATGGTAATCCAATGGCACCAAGCATACAAGAAAATACACAGATTTAACGTGGAAAACCCTTGCGGAAAAAAACCACGGCACAAAGCGACAGATCACCACTATGAAAGTATCAATTACAAAGAGAAAAGACTTACCCGATTCGAACAACCTTGAATCTCACCCTTACTACACCCTTTAGAAACCCTGGAACCCCTTTAGAAAACTTTTGCATACATTACCATTACCTAGAAAAACCCTAGGAATACCTATTTATAGTTTAGAAAACTTCCCTTCCGCATCCCAGTTGCGAAAGGACTCAAATCTGCAGTTTCGCGCAAAATCGTGGAACAAACTGCGTAACCTACGACTAGTCGTAGCTCTCCTACGACTGGTCGTAGCCCACCTTCGACCAGTCGTAGCCCACCTTCGACCAGTCCTAACTACAGTAAAAAACAGCAAAAACTTGCTGGACTTTGAGTCGTGCCGGGGCTCGAACCTACAACCGGTCGAGCGCCTCCCACGACCAGTCGAAGCTTCCCACGACCGGTCGAACGACCTCAAAGCCTTCCGATTTAAGACTTTTCTCAACAAGTTAAGCTGCTTGGTCCATCTAGGGTGGGAACCATTCAGTTGGAGAGGCCTGATTCACCATCCCTTGCCAATGACCTATCAAAGGGACTCTATCATAATAAGATATAAATAATTTTATTATACAATGCAGACATGAGATGGTTGGATGGGCCTGATTTTGGTTTCCAAAATTTTGTGGTAGGGCAACCCTGATGAACAGTTAGGATGCCATGCACACACTCCTGTGGGCCCCACCTTATAAAGGCTTGTGGAGGAACAGGCCTCTTACACTACTTAAGGCATACATGTACCCCAAACTATACCATTAGTATTATAGACGCATCCATATTGGAGTATGGCTCAAAAAATGAAACAGATTGGGCAATCTTAACCATCTGGTTTCACTTTACTGAATTCAGACCATCCCCATTTTCTTCATTCCTCTCCATTTGATAGTTTATATCAACTGATAACTCTAAACTCTTGGGTTACGCATCATCGACAATGGAGCCCACAATCTGGATTGACTACATGGACGAGCATGTTTGCCTCATAAGTGTGGTAAACTCACCCCATAAACCTCTCCATGAGTGTGGGCTAACTTGTTCTTAGCTATCATTTTTCCTCTTCTAATTTGTGGCCCAAGTGAAGAGAAGAATAGATTGGTTTTTAGGACATTACACCTTCCAGATGGGAATCATCAGATGGATGGCTTGGATCTTGTACCCATTGGCTACTTTGGTGGATGTAATGGTATGTAGAGGTGTTACCTCATGTATTTGACTCAGAAAAACAACCATTGAGAAATTTCTTTTGGATGATCCATATTCAACTAAACATATTATTGATAAATAATTTCCATTCACAATAATGAACCTAAATCATGGATGTTCCTAATCATCAAATCATATTGGCATGTGGCCTCTAGTGGGGCAATGCATGGACAAGCGACGTGGTCAATATAAGCAGCCAATGTATAGTTCATGTACAGTCATTTCTTTCATGTAGGTAGAATATTAATCCGTGTAAAAGGTGGGCTACATGGTCACCAACATCAGGACACTGAACTATTACCATTAGCCATCCAATGATTTCGATGCGGTGTATTACTCAAGGAGTGGCCTGATTTTTATACCAGGTGATCATCATAGTGTGACCCACCTTTTCAATGGATAAGATATTCTACATGTGACTAGTTGGCATGAAAGAAATGGCCATACTTAAAGTTCACATGCAACCACTTTACGTGATCATTTATCATAAGGTGTCAGATAATTAACCAGTGTTACAAATGAGTCCGGCCAAGCCAACGACCTAAAAAATCGGTGGGTTAAGTCCAAAATTTGAACCCATGTCTTGGTCTAGGTCCAAAAGATCAACTTTAATTACTGAATGTGTTAGACACGGGACTTATCAAGATCAATTCGATCGAGATTCAATTTTTAAAAAGTCTGGTCTAAATCATCCTAAAATGGACTCGACTTCAACTTAAAATTAACTTAAATCCATCAATAGTAGCTAATTGATATAAGTGCATGAAAGTCCTTCCTAATTTCTGTGAAAATCCATTCCTAATTTTTTTACCCAACTCATGAGATAAGATAAAAGGGCATTTCATGGGCCAGGTCTAAATCCTCCTACACTTAGACTCGACACATTAAAACTATGTGCAGACATTCTAAAAAATATAAAAGCACTTGGTGGGGCCCACATGAGTTTTGAATGCGGCTAAAACTCATTACCCTTAGCATACTGAGTAAATTCTGTGGGGTCCACCTTTATTTATTTATTTTATCCACTCCGTTCATCCATGTTAACATATATTTTGATGTATAAATAACATAAAAGAAGCATATCTAAAACTCAAGTGGACCACACTACAGGAAATAGTGTGATTGAACCTTTACCATTGAAAATTTATTGGAGGCCATAAAAGTTTTGGATTAAACTGATGTTTGTATTTTCTCTTCATTCATATCTTTTTGATATTATGAATAGGTTGGATAGCAAATAAACATTACTGTGGGCCCAAGGAAGGTATCAACCGTGGAAATATATTTTTATATTTTTTAAATATTATAATTATATTATTATATAATAATATAATATATATGAAAAGGGTTCCATACGTGGAACTCCCATGAGGTCAAGCTGTGTGGGCCCCACCATGACATATGTCAGCATTTGATAGGTCCCCCTTTAAACTATGGGATATTTCAAAAATCATCCGTATACGGAACTCTGCTAGGCCATATCATCTAAGATCATGTAAAGACATGCATAAAACATATAAAAGCACTTGGTGGGGCTCACCTGAAATTTGGCTGCATCTGAAACTTGGTATGACCCCTTATCCAAGTGGCACACACATAATGGATGGGCTGGATTTGTGAACCACAGCTCAGTGGCCCAAAAAATAATTATGAATGTTTTAATGGAGGGTAACCCCTCTCAACTTTTGTAGTGGTGTGGCCCACACAAGTCACAGATTGACTTGATTTTTAATCCCCGGGCCTACCATGGAATGTTGCATCTGACTGATGGGTTAGATTTTTGACAGGCATCAAGGTGGGGCCCATTTCAAATAAACATTACCATGGGCATTAGGATAGTTTCAACGGTACGAATCACTCTCCCAGCTGTTTTCTGTGGTGGGGTCTACTATAGATTTTTATTTCTCTCATTCTTTGGTTCATGACTTAAAATGATATCTCAAAATGAATGGACGGTGTGGATATAACACATACATTGTAGTGGGGCCACAGAGTACCGACCAGCATCACTGGCCAAACCCGCCCGTTTAACGTAAATGATGTAAAACGCACATTGTGCGGATTTTTTTCACAAAATTCATTTTCGAAGAGGGATTTCTAAAACCCTCTTTCGAATTCCATTTCCCTCTCTCGCTCTCATTTTTTCCCCCCTCTCGCTCTCATTTTCGGATTAAAGAAACCCTAAACCCCGATTCTCGCTCTCATTTTTTCTATCTCTCTCGCTCTCATTTTCGGATTCAAGAAACCCCGAAACCCGATCTCCGGCTGCTCGTTTCAGAGGTCTTTGTTTCTCAGATTTCGCATCGGAAGGTATGCGATTCGCACCCTCTGTGTGTCTGTGTGTGTCTGTCTGTCTCTCTCGCACCCTCTCCCACCCTCTCCCTTTCTCTCCGTCTCTCTCTCTGTCTGTCTCTCTCGCACCCTCTCCCTCTCTCTGTCTCTCTTCCTCTCTCTCTTTCTCCCTCCATCACGTCGAGGGAGATCCTTTTTATCCTTGTTGTTGCAATCGGAGATTGGATCTGTTTTACAACCAAATGCAACCAAATGCTACGATCTTGATTTTTTCTGACTAGAAATCCTCTTACCTCTGTCTTTTGTAGGGTTTTACCAGATCTCTAATTTTCTTTTCTTCTGCTAATCTGTATTCTATTGTAATTACATTTGCATCTTTTATATGCATTTTTTAAAAATATTGTCATCGTTTCTACTTATTGTAATTTTAGTTCATCTGCTTTATTTATTATTTTTTTTGTATATATTTTTTTTAATAATGTAGTTCATGATTGACATCACTAGTTATTAATTTGGATTTGGGGAAAAATTGGCGATGAGATAATTTGCATTTCTGCAAAATTTCGGAAATTAGAAAAAAAATCCACTAAATTAGAGGATTCTTTAGTAAAGACACGATGACCCAAGCACGCACTGACAAAATGAAGGTGGGCCCTAATCCCATTTTGAATTTGGGAATTTTGGTACCCTAATCCCAAATCGAATTTGGTGGTTTTGAAATTGGGGATTTGGGTACCCAACTCCCACTTCGAATTTGGGGATATGGTACCCTAATTACATTTCGAATTTGGGGGTTTTGAAATTGGGGATTTTGGTACACCCAGCCTGGTGGATATCCAATCACTATTGTTTTCTTATGGTATGGTCCACCTGAGATTTATATTCCTCTCATTTTTGGATCCCACCATGATGTTTATGTTTATATTCCTTCATACTGGCACCATATTTTAAATATTTAATGGTAAATTTATTTTTCAATAAAACGATTTTTATAGTAAAATTTTTAATTATGGAAAATTTAATAATTTTTTCTAAAAATTATAAAATTATTTATTTTTATATTAAATTTATAAAACTGTGTAAGTGTTTCTAGCCATCCATTGACTGTACACGCATATGTTGCTGAAGAACATTTTGTTCTGTTTAATGGTAGGTTGTTGAGAGAGAGAGAGAGAGAGAGAGAGAGAGAGAGAGAGAGAGAGAGAGAGAGAGAGCAATCTTTCTCTGTGTGTTTGATTGCTTTGCCATTACTGGTTTTTCTTTCATTTTGAACCTTAAGAGTTAAAAAAATCAGCTCTTAATGTGTCCTCTGATTCGATCTGATGGTGCAACCAGGATTGAATAGCCACAACTGATGGGTCTTTATTTCAGGTGGAGCTACTCTGCTGCATCAACCACTGCACATTTGGAGCAGAACTAATCCTAAAGATAATAAACTTGGTCATACTCAGCCCATATTCAACCAGGTAACAAAATTTTCATTATCAAGATATGCCCATCTTCAGCAATAGAATGTAAGCTTGTTCTACTTGAATATTTCAGCAATATTTAAATTTTAGATTTTTTTGGTCGCCGAGCTTCTAGCTAGGTCTCTTTAATGTGGGTAAAAAAAAAATAAAAATCTATGGCCGGATGATCAATTGTGGACCCATTGTGCCCATAGACGGTTTTTTCCAGAGATTTTGCTAGGGAAATTTTTTTACAAAGGCACCTAAGCACTTGAGGTGGCCAACAGTAATAAAATTCTTACCTTCAAAACGAAACTGATTACTTACTTATTTATTTATTTTTTTCACAAAAATTGGCAACATGTTCCAGACAAGCTGGCCATGTCTCATATTTTTAAAGGAAAGATTATGTACATTCCAGCATTTCAGGTGGGCTCCACAGAAAAACTTCAGGCCTCACCTATCTTATCAGCTAAGCAGAAATACAGGGAATGGAGAAAGAAAGACTTGCTGGAAATAGAGTAAAATCTGAATTCCGAGTAACAATGATGGCACTGAGAGGCAAAATTAGGATTCTCTAACAGTTCCAAACGAAACTGATTACTTGTCAATATTTGGCCATGTCTTGAAAGTATAAAAAATCAGTCGATCATATTTTCTCCAATGTGAGGCAGTTTTCCTACCATGGACATTTGAGCTTTTTGAGATTGATTTGGTCCACCAAGCTAAGGGTAGGAGCTTTTTTGTTGCTCTGGTTGATCAGGTCCACATGCTTTGTTTCAAAATTTTCTCTATCTTTATAGATCACTAAGAGCATCTTATCACATCTTCGGTTTATGCATGACATGACAATCACCATCCATTGATCATCCTGCCAAGAATTTGTAATGGGCTTGGTTCCGCGAAAATGCACAGGAAGGCCCAAGCAGTCACCACTTCCTTCCCTGACCTGTTACATGGGCATATGCTAAAACATGTGATTCATTTCGAGATGCAGCAGCACCAGTCCTCTATTTTTATTTTCTTTCTTTCAAAACCCTAAACCTATCATGATGCCCCAAAACAATGTCTAGGCAGCACTAGCATTAGGTGATTGTTTATGATAACATGTGGATGGCTGATGTAATGAAAATCAATGGATTTGAGCTGTGTAGCAATGAAGGCAGAGGTCTGGAAATGGGAGAATTTAACTCATAAAAGTGCAATTAATGGGCAAAACTGACAGCTGTATGGTTAGAGTGGTCCAATTACTGCATTTTTTGGCCCATAGCCTTATAGCCTCCTCAAAAGATGCCTAATAATGGTGAGATTGCAGTTTAATTAGTGATGCCAAACGTGCTTAAGATATTGAGAAATTATTTAAGTGTGCTCACTTTATGGATACACTTGTATACACCTAGTTGCATTTGGACTTGATGGTGTCCACATCGCCTATCCTTGCCGTTCATTGGGTCAACTGTATCTATTTTCTACAAATGATCTTGTCTATCCGTTTATGTATGCTTGGAACCAATGGATCAATGTGATTTTAACAAGGCAGCAGGTGAAGAGTCGATTGGATCGAATGGACGGTTTAGATGAGTGATGTGGATGCCAATAAGTCCAGATGCAATTATATGTATGTAAATGTTTCCATGCAACTAAAAGCAGCTAAGATATTTATTTAACATTTGTGTGGTAACGTAGCGTTGCCGGTGTACCTGTTAATAGCTTTTTAGAGAGTCTAAGATGCGGACCCGTATCTTCTACAACAGCTGTTGGAAGCAGCGCCTTTTGATCTTAGTCCCTTCCCCTAAAATTCATCATGATCCACGATTGAGGTGGGCCACACCATAGGGAACAATGGTGGTAGGAATGCCAACCATAGGTTGTCTGTGGGGCTTACAATTGTGTATATTCCATCTAGTTTGTTCATCAGGTTGGCCCCACAAGGATGGACTGCTTGTAGTTAGAGGTTTTAGGAGTGATTTTACATTGTTCCACACTGCTTGTAGAAAAGCTTTTTACCTCTTAAACCTTCTCTTCTACAGCTAGGGATAGAAAACCTTTAGGAAATCCTAAAAAACCATACTTTCTCTAACTTTCAAGGTATTTGTAGGCCTACTAACATGATCTTTTTCATCTCTTGGCGATGGGCATCCTTGTCTTCATTTTACATTTATCATTTGCATATGAATTAAATCTCTTGTTTTAAGTAGCTGACAGTAGTATTATACGTGAGGACTTTCTCATCTTCCAGTACTATGGACAAGGCTTGTGTAAGGCTTGCTTAGTAAAAGTTGTCCTGTGCCCATCAAAGTATTGGGATAAAAAAAAATGAATTGAAGTCTTTTATTTGACTTTAAGATATTACATTCTAAAGCTTTTCTTTCACGTAAAAGTTTGTTAGAAATGTTTGTTTACTTAGCATTGTATTTCTGTTCTCAGTATGAAGATAAAATGTGTATATTGTTCCATTGCCTTCAGTTGCCTAAAATTGTCCTTGCAAACCTTAATGAGCTTGTATATTACATTTTTTGTCTTAAATTATTATTGTGATTAGTTAGTTTATAGCTGTGACTTGTAATTGTGATTTGTAAGTAAGATAATTAGTTATCCGTTTGAGGATTTCTATAGGGCCATACATAGATATGGTGTGTTTTTGGTGGCATAGAAATTTCTTAAATTGTCCCATTTTGGACAGTTCAAGGTTAGATGGATAGTATACTTTCATATAATCTATTTAAATGTTCATGCTTGATCTGCGGTCCATCTCCTCGTTTCTTTCTCAATATGTTTCTTTCGTTCTGTATTCAATGCCAAATATCTTTACATTGCTTTAGATATTTGGCATTGGAATGTAATGTAAGATTAACTTATCTGGAAAGGCATGGGGAGATGCTGCTGGATTTTTGGCATAGACATTTAAATGAGAATATGAAAGTATTATAATCTATCCAACATTGGATGGATAACTAATTTAAGATTTAATTGTATTAGTTCAGAATTGATAGAGTAGACCCGAATGTGCGTCGGAGCTATCCGGATGTTGAGCGGGGGTCTCTAGAAGGTGGGAACCGCTGTTATGACCATGATGAAGCTGTTCATTTCCTATGGACAACATTGGAGTGGCCTGACCATTTGGATAGGCTCGTGTTTATGTGTTACTTCAGAATTGATGAAGCAGACCCAGATGTGCGTCGGAGCTATCTGGATGTTGAGCGGGGGTCCTTGGAAGGTGGGAACTGCTGTTATGACCATGATGAAGCTGTCCATTTCTTATGGACAACATTGGAGTGGCCTGGCCATTTGGACAAGTCCGTGTTTATGTACGAGTTCGAAATTGATGGAGCAGACCCTAGTATAACCCTAAACCTAAACCTACACCTAAAAGTAAAACTTAAAACTAAACATTATGGTGGGGACAGTGCCCTCGATCGTTGATTCCTTCTTAGGACCAACCATGATGGGTCCTTACTCTTACTTTGGTGGCACTCTCAGGACTTTCAACGCTTGGTTGAGGGTTTGAGTACGCATATGTGGTGAAATTCCACTATGACGTGAGTGTGTGGTGGTGTGTGTGCGTGTAAAAAAAATAAATAAAAAATGATGGTTATTTGAGATTCAACTTGTTGGTAAGTTCACACAGTAGACCTAGACCTAGACCTAAACCTATAACTTAAACCTAAACCTATAACATTAACCTAAACCTAAACTTAAACCTATAACATTGACCTAAACTTAAAACCTATAACTTATAACCTAAATCTAAAACCTAGACCTATTCTCAAATCCCTAAACCTAAAACCTATTCTCAAATCCTAATCTCAACTCCCTAACCTAAACCTAAACTTGAAAACCCAAACCTAAACTCGATTCCGAACCCGAATTCCTAAACCTAAACCTAAAAACTAAACCTAAACCTAAACCTATAACTTATAACCTAAACCTAAACTTATAACCTAAACTTAATTCACTTAACTCAAACCTACACTTAAACCTAAACATATAACCCGAACTCAAACCCGAATTCCTAAACCTAAACCTAAATCTATTCTCAAATCCCTAAACCTAAACCTATAACATAAACCTAAACTTATAACTTATTACCTAAACCTATAACCTATAACCTAAACGTAAACCTATAACCTAAACCTATTCTCAAATCCTTAAACCTATTCTCAAATCCCTAAACCTATACCTATAACCTAAACCTAAACCTAAACTTATTCTCAAATCCCTAAACCTAAACCTAAACCTAAACCTAAACCTATAACTTAAACCTATAACCAACCTTAACCTAAACCTAAACCTATAACCTAAACTTAATTCACTTAACTTAAACGTACACCTAAACCCAAACATATAACCCAAACCCAAACCCGAATTCCTAAACCTTAACCTAAACCTAAACTTATAACCTAAACCTTAACCTATAACTTATAACCTATACCTATACCTATAACCTAAACCTATTCTCAAATCGCTAAACTTATAACATTAACCTAAACCTACAACCTAAACCTATTCTCAAATCTTAATTCATTTAACTTAAACCTACACCTAAATCCAAACATATAACCCGAACATATTCTCAAATCCCTAAACCTATAACCTAAACGTAAACCTAAACCTATAACCTAAACTTAATTCACTTAACTTAAATCTACACCTAAACTCAACCTAAACATAACCTAAGCCTAAACCTATAACCAACCTTAACCTAAACCTAAACCTATAATCTAAACTTATAACCTAAACCTTAACTTAAACCTTTAACCTATAGCCTTAACCTTAACCTAAACTTAAACCTAAACCTAAACCTATAACCCATAACGTTAACCTAAACCTAAACCTATAACACCTATAACACCTATAACCTAAACCTATAACATTGACCTAAACCTAAACCTATAACCTATAACCTATAACCTAAACCTATAATTTTAAACCTAAAACCTAAACGTATTCTCAAATCCCTAAACCTAAACCTACACCTAATCCTAAACTTATAACCCTAGCCTAATCTTAAACCTATTTTCGTAAACTGACTCTAGTCTTTTCATTGTAGAGATGGATAAGAGTTGGATGTGAGCTAAGAATAGGTTTGGCCCAGAGTATAAATAAGGGGTTCAAGAGTTCATGGAATTTGCGTGAAATCGGGCAAATTCAGGCAATAGGATTAGGTGTCCATGTTGAAAATGCAAGAACATGGTTTATAAGATTTTAGACAAAGTAGAAGACGATTTGTTCATAGTTAAGATTGACCAGGGTTACACTTGGTTGATCCATCATGGTGAAGATATCCACTAAAAAGTTGAGGCCATTGAAGTCCTTGCTGACCCAATTGTGTTGGAAGACGACGATGAAGACGTTGACGAAATACAAGATATCATAGGAGATGTGTTCAAGGGAATAATTGCCGATATTGATTTTGCAGCGACAAATAGTAGCTAAGATATTCCTCTTATGGGTGATGTCGAATCAAAAAAGTTTAGTAGGTTGTTGAGGGATGCGCAATGTCCACTCTATTCGGGGTGTGACAACTTTTCCAAGTTAAATTTTCTTACAAGGTTACTTCATTTGAAGACAATAAATTGTTGAAGTAACAAATCGTTCGGCATGTTGCTTGACTTGTTAAAAGAAGCATTATCGGATGGTGAGACATTGCTTAAGTCTCATTACGAGGCAAAATCCTTGATGCGAGACTTGGGCCTTGGTTATATCTCTATACATGCATGTATAAATGATTGTGTATTGTATTAGAAAAAGCATAAAAATATTGAAGAGTGTCCAGAATGTGGAGTCTAGGTGGAAGTATAACGAAGCCAAGCGTAAGAAAATCCTACAAAAGGTGTTAAGGTACTTTCCATTGAAACCTATATTGCAAAGATTATTTATATCTTGCAAGACAGCTGAAGATATGAGGTGGCATAAGGAGAAACGTGTTCATGATGATAGTACACTGAGGCACTCTGCGGATTCTGAATCCTGGCAAAATTTTGACAAGCAATATGATTGGTTTGCAGAGGATTCTTGCAATGTTCGACTAGGTCTTGCAAGTGATGATTTTAATCCATTTGGTAATGTGAGTAGCTCGTACAATATGTGGCTAGTGGTACTTATGCCTAATAATTTACCTCATTAGTTGTGTATGAAGGAGTCATTTTTCATGATGTCATTGCTTATTCTTGGACCTAGGTCACCTGGGAATGACATTGATGTGTATTTGGGGCCGTTAATAGATGAGTTAAACAAGTTGTGGAGTCAAGGTGTACAGACGTATGACATATTTGTAGGACAGACATTTCGATTGCATGTAGCGGTCTTGTGGATAATAAATGACTTCCCCATGTATGAGAATTTGTCTAGGTGGAGCATGAAGTGAAAGTTGGCTTGTCCTACATGTAGTATTGAGACTTGTTCATTGTCATTGAAACATGGTAAAAAAACATGTTATATGGGCCATCATTGCTTCCTTCCGAGTGATCATAGTTGGCGCATGAAGACTGATCTTTGATGGCAAGCAAGATCATAGGCCACCCTCGAAAGAGCTATCTGGAGAAGATGTGATACAACAACTGAGTAACACTGGAGAAGTTAGATTTAGTAAGGCATCGTACTTGAAGAAGAGGAAATGTACAGTATTGGACTATAATTGGAGGAAGAAGAACAATTTTTTTTTTTTTTTTTTGAGTTGCCTGTTGGAGTGATCTGAAACTGCGACACAACTTGGATGTCATGCATATTGAGAAGAATATATGTGATAATATCTTCGGAATATTGATGAACATAGAGAAGAAAATAAAAGATAGTTTTAAGGCTTGATTGGATCCATAAGCAATGAGTTTAAGGAAAGAGTTGCACTTGCAACCACATGGAAATTCATATACTATACCAGCAGCTTGCTACACATTAACAAAATTAGAGAAAAAGCGTTTATGTGAATGGTTGAGATCGGTGAAGTTTCTCGATGGGTATGCGTCAAATATATCTTGGCGCATAAACATTACGGATTGTAAGGTAACAAGAATGAAAACTCATAATTGTCACGTCCTTCTGCAACGTCTACTACCGGTTGTGATTCGTGGATTCCTAAGCAAGGATATTAGTGCGGCGCTGTTTAAGTTGAGGATATTCTTTAAGAATTTGTGTTCGAAATCGTTGAATGTAGAGGTTATTAAACGACTCGAGAGGGACATTGTTGTAATCCTTTGCAAACTTGAAAGAATATTTTCACCTGCGTTTTTCGATGTCATGGTACACCTAGCGATTCACTTACCGCACGAGGCGAAGCTTGTAGGCCCAGTATAATATTGTTGGATTTATCCGATTGAAAGGTGGTAGAACCTATTAAAATTTTTATTCATTTCATAAACTACATATATCCATGTTTTCATACGTATAACATAGTGGTTTTGTGTACAAATACTTTTACACACTAAAATAATTTGTGAGGAATAAGGCACGCCCAGAGGGATCCATTGTTGAGGCGTACATTGATAATGAGTGCCTGCCATTTTGCTCCATGTATTTTCGTGACATAGAGACTAGATTCAACAAAGAAGATTAGAATGTCGATGAAGGGCAAAAGTATGAATAAGGACTCATATCTGTATTCACACATAACATCTGTCCTTTAGGATTCTCGATGTTTTAGGATATGGAACTTGGCGATCAAGCAAAGGCACGGTGGTATGTGTTGCATAATTGTGAAGAAATAGAGTAGTACTTAAGGGTAAGTCTTCTCTCGATAATTGTATCTCTACATACGACGATCTTAATGTTTCTTGCTGATAACGTGCCAATTATGTGTAGCGAACACATCGACGTGATGAAGTCCCAATACCCGACAAATTATAATCGAATGCATCAGGATCAGTTTTTAGAATGGTTTGCAAAACGTATAAGATTTCACATTGTATCTTACCACACTTAGAAATTTGTTGTATTGCACAATATTTACACCTAAGAAAATCACTAAACAATTACATTTTGTATGTGATAATAGATGAAGACGTTGCGTGCTAGCAACTCTACGGATGTGTCTGATGCACTACTCACTGGCATGTGGCCCTGATAGATGTGTATCTAGATATACAGGTTGTATTATAAACGGGATTCGGTTCCACACTGAAGAATGTGAGAAGTATAACACCACACAAAATAGTGGGGTGGTTGTAAATGGAACGCATGAGGAGGTAGAAATTGACTTTTATGGTGTTTTGATGGATATTATTGAGTTGAGTTATTGTATGAGAAAGCAGGTGTACTTATATAAATGTGATTGGTGGAACATTGGAAATAAGTTGGGAATACAGATTGACAACTACTTTACGAGCATAAATTTATCTCGCAAGTGGTTTTATGATGACCCATTTGTCCTCGCAAGCCAAGCTGAACAAGTATTTTTCCTTACTGACACCAAGTTAGGCGGCTTGGCACGTGGTGTAGAAAATAAAGCCCAGGAACCAGTGTTTTAAATAGCGGTAGCGTATTGCGTAGCGTTCAACCCTCCATAGCGTGTAGCGAAATAGCGTAGCGTGTAGCGTAAGCTACACAATACTTATATTTTTTAATTAAAAAAAATATTATATATATATATATATGATAAATATTAAATAGTAAGAAAAAATAAAATATTTTGGCATTTTGAGTTAGCAATTACAGTCCATAATTTAATTGGTAAATTTTAAGTTAATACATGTCTCGTGTACAATTTTTTAAGGGCCTAAATTAGGTAGGACTCATATTGTGAAGTGTAGCACACGAGTGTCAAAGTTTTTTAGACCCCACTCATGATGAATGTGTTATATCCACACAGCCCATCCATTTTGCCAAATAATTTTAGGGCATGAGCCCAAAAATGAGGCAGATCCAAAGCTCAGGTGGACCGCACCATAGGAAACAATGATAATTAAACAACTATCATTAAAAAATTATCGGGGCTACAAGAGTTTTAGATCAAGCTGACATGTGTGTTTTTCCTTCATCCATGTTAGTCTGACCCTATTAACAGGTTAGATGGAAAATAAACATTACAGTGGACCCTAAGAAATTTTTAATGGTGAGCATTTTATAACCATTGTTTCCTGTGTTGTGGTCCACCTGAGATTTGAATCTTACTAATTTTTTGAATCATAATCTAAAATGATGTGGCAAAATGGATGGACGGCATGGATAAAATACATACAGTATGGTGGGGCCCATGTGGCACGTATACATTTTATTAAAATTTTGCAACGTTTGCGTAACGCCTACCAGTACATTCATTTGACGCACAAAAGTCCTGTGGGTCTGATCATGAGGTATGTGTTATATCTAAACCGTCTATTCATTTGAAGAGCTCGTCTTAAGGCTTGACACGAAAAATAATACAGATCTAATTATCAAGTGGACCACACTGCAAAAAGCAGTGGGGGATTGAACGTCTACCATTGAAACCCTTTTTGGGATTACAGAACTTCTGGATCAATATGAAATTTGTTTTGACTCTTCATTCAGGTCTTTTTGACCTTTTGAACAGATTGGATGGAAAATAAACGTTATGGTGGGCCTACGAATTTTTTAACGGTGAAAAATCATCATCTCGCTGCTATTTTTGGTGTGGTCCAGACGATCTTTGGATACGATTCATTTTTTGGCTAATGCTCTAAAATGATATTTAAAAATAGATGAACGGTGTAGATATAATAAATACATCGCTGTGGAGCCCATGTAACTTTGATCTCCTTTGAACCGTTCGTACAACTCGGAGCTCGAGGAGTGTCAGCGCTCGTCTTAGCTTGACACGTACCTACAGAAGCTATACTACACCAGTCAAACCGCTTCCGATTTCAAAAGAAAAAAAACGGGAGAGGGAAACCGAAAAGAAAAAGAGGGAAAGAAGAGGGAGGGAGAGAGGGAGAGAGAGGGAGGGAGAGAGAAGAAGAAGGAGGAGGAGGCCCGGGCCGCAGACGCAGTCGCAGCCGTAACCGCAGTCGCAGCCGCAACAGGGTGAGAAGAAGAAGAAGAAGAAGAAGAAGAAAAGAAAAGAAAAAGGTACATTTTTTTTCTTTTTTTTTTTAACCAATTTTTTTTCTTTTTTTTTAAAATGCTATTTTGTACGCTACGTAGCATTTTTTGTACGCTACACGCTACGCTACCACGCTATTTAATACACTGCCAGGAACGTATTTGTCGTTCTCGTACCAAAAGTTGAAGATAGCGAGGACGGGGGAAATGAAACGTCTAGGGTTGAACAAGCATATCAAGAAGACATGCCATCTAGGGATATAGGGACTGATCCAAATATTGATATTGATGTGATGCAATTGGATAGAGATGATGTGCTACTTGATCATGTTGATGTCTCAATAATACATGACATTGTTAGAGACGATAGCGGTTTCATTGATGATGACATTGCAAACGATGAAGAGGAAATACTGATCAGTGATAGTGATGGTGAAGAAGAAATAGTCCTAAGCGATAGTGATATAGACGACTATTATTAAATGTACACATGATTTACATGATATTTTTCAATTCGAATAATTTATGTATTACATGTATACGTGAAAATTACAAGTCATGATATTTTCCTTTAATTGACTTATAATCCACATTTGCAGTTGAGTCAATTTCTGACATGTCCTCCTCAAACCGGAGCGTAGCGGAAGCACGCAACATACTTCATCAGTTGTTGCGGATGGATTTTCTGGCCTTATCTTCTTTTGGTAGGGCCAAAGAGATATTTGGTCCGGTCGATGAGTGTAGGGAGGAATATATCGACGATGACTCGTATGAAAGATTATACAATCTCTAAGGAATTCCGGAGCTGATGGAGGAATATAATCGTGGGAAACATCGTATGAAAGATGCGGTTTTGTCACTTGTTAATCTGAATGGAGTCCTGAGGGACCAGATTTCTCCTATTGTGACTGGCATATTGGCTGTAACAATGTCGAGTGCTTCACACAACTTGACATATATTTTTGCAGCGTACGATAACTTATGCAGGGAGTACTTTGGATAGTTCACCTCAAAGTTGTTTCGTATTACAATGAAATACGTGTATTTAATATTGAATGACAATGTGTAATGGAATTTTCAAAGGTTATAGATTAAAATTTACAGTTTTGTCATATTCTGCTTGCATTATAGTGTAATGGTCTAATCATATTTTAATCATTTATCTAAGCATAAAGCATAAATCATTTTACCATAAACACTACTTGTATAATGTTATAGTATATTCTAATTGTATTGACATTGTTTAAATTTATAAGTTCGTAGCTCGCACATATTCAGTGATGGCACCAGGTAGGAGGGCACCAGGTAGGAGATCACGTCGTTCACGCATTGGATCTACCCCTTCCACCCGTGATACGATGGAGGCAGTATCGTCGTCACATGTTGCATCACAGGCGTCTAATCCCTCAGTTGCGCATACACCGGGCACTGCATGTAAGTCTAGACATATATTTCTTTTAATGACTTCTGTTAATGTTTAGACTTACATATTTCTTTTGCGACAGCATCGTCGACCAGCCGACGAGGACGTGGACCTACACGTGGGTTAGTTTTAGAGAGACTTGCGCGTGAGGGTAGGTTGACGGTAGAGTTCCCACAGGACTGTCTTAGACCTGTTGGGGATAATGCCAGGTTGTTTACGTCCGAGGTTGGTGTCTTATGTCGATCTCTGATCCCCGTCACCACCCCACGTTGGGCAGACGTGACAGATGATGTGCGACAGCTTATCCGTCAGCGCCTTACGGTAAATTTTAGTAAATTAATTTTTTTTTGTAAAAGTTCATTTATAGTTAAGTTATTTTTTTAATAAGTTTATTGCCTTAATTTATTATTTACGAAATTGCAGGATAAATTTATCTTGGATATAAGTGTTCCGTACATTTCCTATGCTGTTGACGACATGGTCAAGGAGCGGTTCAAGGAGTACCGCTGTAAGTTACATCAGCGGTACAAGCGGTGCATAAGCCACGAGGAGGCCATACTGTCCAGACCGCCACACATGACCCCTGACGACTGGCGGATACTCTGTGAGAGATTTTCGTCTGAGCCTTTTAAGGTAATATTTACATATTTACGATATCTCAAGGTAACAAATAAATTCGCAATTAATAACAATGTATTATGAATAATGTGTTCAGAAGAGGAGCAAAATAAATTCTGCGAATAAGGGAAAGTTAGAAGTGAACCATGTAGCTGGTTCAAAGTCATTTGTACGACTTCGTCACGACATGGTAAGAAATTACTGGTGATTATTAAGTTGATATATTCTTTCCATGTATTTATATTAATTTTATTGTCCTTTTGATTGCGCAGCGAGATTCCGTCACTGGCCAGGAGCTCGGGCCAGTAGACCTCTATAGAGGGACTCATTGTCGGCAGGCGACGGGATCTTGGGTACATCCCAGAGCCAGCGAGAATTGGGTAAAAATCTTTACATCGTAAAATTTAAGTGCATTGAATTATAATAATATCATTCGTTATGAAAATTTATATGTTTTCATTATAGACGGCTATGGACACCATACGCAGTCAGCCCACTCCTGATGGTACTCAGCGGAGTGAGCCAGAGATCATGAGCGAGGTGCTTGGCACTCGTTCTGGATATGTGCGTGGGCTTGGACATGGCGCCAAGCTCATGGCACCCGCTAAAGCTACCTCCAGCCGATCCATCGCTGGTGAGAGCGCCCTACGTCGAGCTGATATTTTAGAGAGAGATGTTCAACATCTACGGGTCGTCGTCGACGAGATCAGAGACCAGCTGGAGAGGCAGAGGGAGGAGCAGGAGAGGAGGGTCGAGGATATGCGGGTGGAGCATGAGCGACGGATGAAGGAGATGTTTCAGGCTATCGCTGCACGATTATCCACTGATGCCCCACCACCTCCGCCCTCATCTAATGCCCCACCACCGTCGCCTTCATCTTTGTGATTTTTTTTTTTAATGATTTATTTTATATACGAATGTTAAACTTGTATATATATTTGTGCATAGATGAATGTGATGTGGAGAAGATTGTTTGTGTATGTACGGATGTGGTTTGTGTTTGGATGGATGTAGTTTGTGTTTGGATGAATGTGAATATGATGAAATAAATTGTAACAGGTGCTCATAAGCTCATATCCACTGCTGTTGTTTTCCATATAATGAAAATTTGAAGGGTAAATGTTCAACATGACATCGCATATGAGCTTCTCAATAGTGTGAGATTGGGAAGTGGATTCTGCGGGGCTCACAGAGATGTTTGGGTTTAATCCACACCGTGCATCCATTTTGAAAGATCATTTTAGGATATGGAGTAAAAAATGAAGCATATCCAAGGATTAAGTGGACCACATAGTGGGGATTGAATGCTCACCATTAACAACTTCTTGGTAGCCGAAGAAGTTTTGGATCAAGTTGATATTTGTGTTTTCCCTTCATCTAGGTCCATGTGATCTTGTGAAGAGGTTAGATGATGAATAAACATCATAGTGGGCCCAACGAAGGTGTCAAACGGTGGGCTTCATTATCACCTCAACGATGCTACCAGTGGTGTGGTCCATTTGAGCATTGGATCTGTCTTAATTTTAGCCTAATACACTTAAAATGATAGGAAAAAAAATGGATGAACAGCATGGATAAAACTCATACAACATGGTGGACCATACAAACCCCTGCCTAAACCAATTTCCTTTAGTGAGGTAGGATGCAATTCCCTTCCATCATGAGATTGATGCATTAGCAACTCATTCGTGTACATACCACATGACATGCATGCATGCAATCTAGACTATCAAATTGTGGCTGCTGCTGTGTGTGAGTATGTTGGGGGACTACGGAAGTACACAAGATGAATCAAGTGAAGTAATCTAATCACACCAAGCAAGCACAATGCAAACACTTCGAGTTTAATGGGAAAAACCATGGCACAAAGCAAGAGAAATCACTATGAAATCAGAAATTACAAGAGATATAAAGAATACCTGATTCGAACAAGCCTCGAATCTCCCTTTACAAGTCCTTGAAACCCTAGGAATGAATTAGAAAGCCTTAAAAACCTCCCAATTCTGATTACACCCAAATATATAGCATCTAAGATGATCTCAATTAAAATAAGAAACAAATCCCGCAAATTCGCAAATCTGCGAAAATATGTGCGGAAACTTTCGATGACGTCGAACACACTTTGAAGTCATTGAAACTTAACCTTCGATGAGATTGAAGCCACTTCGATGACATTGAAATAATACCAAAACATTCCAGCAACTAAATATGAAAATCCGAATCTTATCGATGACATCGACTAGGCCTTCGATGGCATCGAACAATCTTCGATGACATCAAATAGTCGTCGATAACATCGAAAAAGGCAACAAAGTGTACAACAACCAAATCGATATATTTCGAAAAATCTCGATGGCATCGAGCTGACTACGATGACTTCGAAGTTTGCTCGATGGCATCGAATCTATCATCGACGGATTGATGCACTACATATTTAAGACATCTATCAACAGAGTACACTCAAAGTATCCCACTTGATGAATGTACCTGATATTCTACACATTTAAATGACACTTGAAAAAATGTATTGAAACGTTCATGTTAGGTTATGTCTAATGAACGGCCACAATGAAATTACAAGTATGCACCCCACTAGCTCTAAATAACAAGTATAAAAGATAAGCACACTACCTAATCTTTATTGAGGCTATCATTAACTTGAACTAGAGACCTCACCCATGAAGTAAATCATCGCAACTATGATCCAGCCATTTGGGAGAGACTCAATAGATTACTTTTTGAGAGCTATTCATCCTTGTCGAATGTAGCACACAAACTCACTACAAGAAAAACAGCCATAGCTGACCGTTGGGGCTAACCTTTGCCCGTAGCCAGTTTTAAGGGCTGCTGGAAAAGGGCCCTTATAAAAAAAATATCCCGCAGTCCTAATTTCATTTCCGCCTCTCGATCTCTCTCTGCCTCTCCCTCAAGCTCTCCCTCTCGCTCTCCCTCCCTCTCCCTCTTGCGCGCGCGCTCTCTCTCTCTCTCTCTCTCTCTCTCTCTCTCTCAAAACCTACTAATTGTTGGGACAAGAGCCATCACAGACATCGGTTTTATCGGCAGTGGCACATGGATCAGATGGTAATTCGCCACCTGAAATTGCTGTCGAGATGCTGATGGATTCAAGGTATGAAGCCCAAACATCGAAAGATTTTTCTTCATCATCATCTTCTTCTTCTTCTACATTGGGTGAGTCTTTGAGAAGAAGGTTGAGTAGGAGTAGATCAGAATGCAGAGTGTTTCCTTCAGTCCATGTAAATGAGAGTCATGGAATCGTATGAGTTTGTATCCATTTGTGTATATGTGAGTGAGAGGCTGTAATTTACAAGTTAGAATGTCTATTTCATCAAGGGCTGTGATGCAGTGAGAGTGTATTGGTAGGGCAAGTGGCCCACCTTGGGCCTGGATTTGGACTGTAAAATTGATTTGAATGTACTAATAGCCCAGAATCCCTCATGGATTTCCAGCCCTTGGTGAACTCTGTTTCTCATCCCATGCGTCTTTTTTTTCCTTTTACATCATCATTACCTGTAATGTATCTTTGAATATCTTCTTGGTGCTCACTAGTGCTGATGCTTGATTTCTTCAGGATCCTTTGCTAGGAGATTGGCGCAAGAATTTCCTATGTGGCAGGTACTTGCATAGAACTTCTGTTTAGTATACATTTGATACATTGAACATTGGTCTTGTGATCAACTTCCTTTGCTTAACTGTTGTAGGTTTTACTTCTGCTTTTCCTTCAAATGCTATTGAACTTGATTGATTTAATTGGAATGGTTTGCGGATACATTGGAAAGTTTGAGTAGATTAAGTTTTTGTAAGTGGCACTGAACACTCTTAACTATATGTATTAGCTGTTGGACAGAAATATGCTCTGTTTGATGAACAGTCTGGACACAAACATGTCCTGTTGGACAGAACTACGCTCTGATTGATGAACAGTCTGGACACTTGACTGTTAGAAGTTCTGATATTCGATCTTTTGCCTACACTTCAGTTTTTTAATCATTTTCCCTTTTCTTTTTTGAACCGCCTAAAATGTAGGCCATTAATCAAAGGGCTGCCCCACATCCACCTTTACTAAGTTGGCCCATCAGGACACTACTCATTCTTATTCTCATTACCTAAATTTCCTCAATAAACAGATGTGACAAATTCGCAAAAGAGGATTACAAGAAACTTAAAATCTGGCACAAAGGAACATTACCCCATCAAAGGGATTGATACTGCTTACAAATGTTCTGGTAGGGTTTCTATCTTATGTCAAAATGGATACGGAAATCTCCAAGAAGACATTAAGATGGATATTTTGGACTCATTCACAGGACTAGGTTCACCAGCAAGAGCTACAAATTTGATATTATCACATTCACTACTAGCCACATTGAAACTACCAGTGAATATTAAGTGAAAGTAAATGGCTGTTAGAAAGAACTGACATTGTGTATTTTCGGAACATGACGTGAAATGTTTAGTGTCATGAAGAGTTAATTTTTATTTTTTTATTTTTATTTTTACTTTCAATCACTATTTTTTTTAAAAAAAAAACCTTTTGGAGGCCATTTTCTTAAGGCAATTGACTCTATCATGGCTTTATTATTATTATTATATTTTATTTTATTTTTAACACAGTTAATTTCCACCATGTCTTTCAAATCACATTTTCTTTTATTAGTTTCATTTAAGAGGATAGGCTGTTTTACAAGGTTGGGCACGAGGCCCACCATTTGTGTGGCATCTAATTAACCTATCCAATAGGATTGCTCTATCATGAAATTAAACATTTGTGTAACATCTATGTAGTCTCTGCTTTCTATATAAACTGTAACAGAATCTGAACCAAAGCAAGAAAACAACCTTCTCTCTCTCTCTCACATCTTTTACATACTTTACAAACTTGTACAATGAGTGTATCAAACAGTTTACATGTTTGAGGGAGGTCGTTTAAATCCTGAGGAGTTTTTTCGCTATGGTCCCTTCCTATGAACACTGCTGATATTCAAATAAAGCTAAAGAGATTGGAGCAGTTCTATGGAACAAATTTTTATAGTGGCAACAAAATGAGGTGTGTTTGCTGGCATTGTTAAAATTGGCTCTCGAAATCCGCATTGTGTGTTTTAAGGGCCTGTTTGGGGTTATCCATGGCTTTATACATTTTCTTAGACTTTGTATTCCAGTTTCTAAGGGCCTGTTTGGTTGCCACTTAAAGATGGGTTTATCTCATTTTATTCAATCGTGATTATGTATTAGAGATCTTATTCAATTGTAATTATGTATTAGAGATCAATTCTTTTGGTAGGGATTAAAAATAAAACCAACAACTTATAACTGTGGTCTCTAATACGTAATTAAAAATAAAACCACAATCATGTAAATGGTCTTCGGACTTGCTCCAATGGCTAATGTTGTAGCTTCTTTCGGTTGTTTCCAATTTGTGTTCTTCTATGAAAAATTGGCAATTCTATGCCCCATAGCCTATGGACGTTCAAATCCTATGGTTAAGGAATTCCACTCCCACCATGGAATATTACATGGAACTTTGTTGATAATTTTTACATCTTGTATCAGTTTCAGGTGTCAACCTTGTTAACCTTAAATCAGAGGCCTAGATCTTCCATTCGTTTAGTCATGGGCCTGGCATAGATCCTGCCTACTTTGATCTCATTGGAAGTAAGTCATAGTTCAAGGCCTTCCTTAAGATCCTAAACATTGGTTCGACCTTTGATGATCTAGGACTGACCCACATCCTTAGATAGCCTGGTGCAGTTGCTCCATGGAAAAGATAGACGGCAAAGGACTTGTTCCTGGGCAGAACTATGGTCCCCTGCCTTGGCTTGGCAATGGGTCTGGTTCATGTTCATGCTAACTGGCAATGGCTTGGCTTGGCTTTGGTGTAGAAAGTTCCGTGTGCTAACAAGGAAGCCCATGTCCTGGTTGCAGTCTGTCCTATTTATTTATGTCTTTATTATTTATGAAATGTTTATTTTCTGACCTGATTTCAATTTAAAAATATTTTTTTTTGAATGGTGAAAATTTCAAATATACTGCCAAATCCACAAAACAACTAGTTTTCCAAGTCCAACATCCATATGAATTTTCTTTAGCATTTCCTTGACTAATATGGCTCCAAAAATATTCCTTACTGCAATATGTACCAGATTGTTATTTGGACTCCTGGCTGAGCACTGGATGTTTAATTCATGCAGTGTCTTGTCGAGTACAATGCAGCATTAGCATCAATCTGCTTCATAAAGAATGAAAATGCTTCCTTAACTCTTGTTAATATGAAAATGCCATGTTTTCCTTTGTTTCTGATGTTATGGGATGAAATAGTCTAGTATGTTTCCCCAATAAATTCAATTTATATTGTTTTCAATTGGCATCTGTCTACCTAGTATCATTGGTAGTCAGGTGGTCTGGGATCTGGCATTTAAAAGAGATCTTGCAGATGATGAATTTGATGAAATGCACTAACAGTCTACATTCAATGGAGAAAAAGATTTGGTAGTTAGGATCTTCTAATTAGGGAGATTATTTATTTATTTATTTATTTATTATTATTATAACTTTCATCCATGATGGCGGGCTTCAGATCAATGGCATGAATGAACTAGTAATGAGCCCTAAATTTACAGATTAGGAACCAAACAGGGAAGTTTCATGTTGGTGACAAACATGGAACTCGACATTTAAAAAATGATATTTCAAATCCTGGCAAAGTATAATTATATTAGCAAATAAAAATTTACTAAAAAACCTTCAAAATAGTAAGGCCCTGTTTGGTAGAAACCTAAAAATGAGCTCATCTCATGTTAGTGCTGATTGACATGTTGGATTTTATATCAGTTTTCCTAACTTTTTAATAAACTCAGATGTTTGTGGTGTATTGTCTTACAATGTCTACAAAATGCAGGTTAATCTGTCTACTGGTCAAATGGTGGATTTGATACCTTGATGCTTACCAAACACAGCCAATAGGCACAATCAGTGGAAGGGACTGTTTGGTAGGTTGGATTGGGAAGGAAACTTCCCAGCTTCCATCACAGACCCTCAGCCCATGGGTAAGGTTGGCATGTGCTTTCACCTATGCCTGGTGTTTACTATCCCCCATACAGAATGGGATTCATCCTATGCCTGGTAACTCCTCCTCTCCATTCTTGACATTGGGTGGGTTTTAATAGGGAAAGCATGAACATACCCTGATATTCCAACAGATGAGCAATCCCAATCATGATCCCTTGTTTTTAGAAATGGCCATTTTATGCATGCAATCTTGAAATTACAAAAAAATATAAAAAATAAAAAATGATGATCCCCCCAAATTTTGATTCTACAGTTTTGCTAGAGTTTTACGGACCTTGGTGTGCAAGAAACTAGCACCAATCTTAATTGAAGTTGCAGTCTCATTTAAATCTGATGAGGACGTGATCATTACAAAATGCTCCTCTGATTAAGGTAGCCACTTTCACCCACCATACACATTTCTGGGTGGTATTACCTAATCTCTTTTTGAAATAAGTTGTGTTCTTTGGTCACTTTGCTTCAATTGTTGGTGTTAAGTAGCTCAGATCCTTCTTTCCAAATGGTGAATTACTTTGTGCTGGGCCTTCAGACTATAGTTATTCCAAATGCCTTTTGCATTATTGCATCTGCGGCAACTTTTCTGTTCCTTTTGTTTCAATGATTTTTACTTGGTTTGTTCTTTGCCTTCAGGTATTGTGGACGGAGTCAGCCACACAGTCCCAATCTATGAAGGTTATGCTCATAGATCTCAGAAGAAACATAATGAATCACCATCATCAACGTCATCTAAAGCTATCTATCTATCTTATTCTAAAAAATATCCCTGCTAATGCGGACTGTAAACTGAAGATTTGTGATTTTGGGCTTGCATGTGTATCATTCAATGATGCTCCATCAGCTATTTTCTGGATTGTATGTTGCTCTTCCGTGTTGTGTTTGATGCCTGTTATTTGCAGCTTCTGACCATGATTAATATCTGGCCTTTTGGATTTTATTGTGTTCTGCAATTTTGTTTTCCTTGCAAGTTGCAACCCATTGCCATTTTGTTGATTGTTCCAGTGCTTTCTCATATGGCTTTTGGATGTCACCTAATCTCTATTTGTTTTTTGTCATTGCTGTAGAGAATTTTCGAGCACTTTGCACAGGTAAGCCAACACTGTCTGTCATTTTAAGTGTTAGGTTATTCCTTAAGTTTATGTTACACTGATGCAGATACTCAGATTTGGACTTCTTTTCTCATTACAAGAAGTTTGTACTGAAAGCATTGTTGATATTGAAAATAGTCAGTTGTAGTCAGGGTTCAAATTATCATTTGAACGCTATACAATTTTTTTTTTGCAATACATTACCAATACCAGCACAATTCAATTTTATCATATTGCCCCATGGGTGTGTCACAATGCATTCTTACAATACATTACTGCTATTTTGAGCCTTGGTTGCAATATGTGAACTGACATTAACTGTAATACTGAGACTCTTAGTTGCACTATCCTTCTAAACATGTGCTACTCCCACTTCAAATCAATAATTCTGCTATTTTGAGCCTTGGTTGCAATATGTGAATGGAAAAATCACTTTATTTTTGGCCCAAGGGAGCCATTTCTCATTTTCTTGTTGTCTTGCAAACTAAATTAGTAGTGCACAATATGTGAATGTGGGTGTGATATTTGCAGATTGGGTTTAGGATGGTAGAGACTGTTAAAATTTCAGTTTCTGCCATTCTGCAACTGGAAGCCTAAGAGGAGAGATTCATCTTGTGGTTTGCAATTCTAATTTCTGCCTGATAATCCATACTTAGTGAGACTTCTTTATAGTTTATTAAATCTAAACTGTCTGCTTTATTCTATTGCTCGATTGCTTGCTGAATTGAAATTCTAATTCCTTGTGGTAAACGGTAATTTCCCAAGAGATCTGTCAATATTGGGAGTATTTTTAATGTTTCCTTGGTAAATGGTAAATGGTAATTTCCCAAGAGATCTAAACTGTCTGCTAACATTCCAGAAGAACCGATCAAATAGATAGATGAAAGAAAGGAACCCACAGCTTCCGCCCAAGTGCAGACTCTGCATTCCATTTAGTGTATTCCAATGCTATTTTTATTTCCGGTATCTGTGTCAATGTGCATATGGGTGTGTTGGTATGTGGCTGTAAGTATCTAATGCTTTGACAATGGTTTGAGAGAGATGAAACTGAAAGTGCTTAGCAAGGTGTCTTGTAGCATATCATTGAGTTGCAAATTCATATGATTTTTACAATGTATGTGTACTGGGTGATTTTAAATAAGGAGGAAGCATATCTCCTCTCCCTGAGAATTTGCACAGTATGTAGGGCCTTCAGCCTATACAAGTGGGCCCCTTGACTTGGCAATCCAGACCATTGAGTTAATGGGCCTCACTTCGATGAACTGTGCTGTGAAAGTCTCCTTAATGGGAAGTCCTAACCCTTTGATTGGGGGTAATTCACCTTTTTTTGTTCTTTTTCTTTTTCTTTTTCTTTCTTTCTTTCTTTCTTCAGGAGTGTTTTAGTTTTACAGAAAGAAGAGCAAGGTTAAGAACAGGTAATTCACCTTTGATCAGCTCACTGTTTTCTACGGTTACAGAAAAATCTGTTCATCTCGTTTTAGTTAACAATAATTATGTATTAGAGATTGTTATCTGTATTACATAATCACTTTTAACATGAACTCATTATCTATTAGAGATCAAGATTAATGCATAGTTTCTGTTAACAGAGAATACAACAATAGCACAACCACTAGGCCCTTCTCCATCTAGTCATTCCCTGCATGTGGCGCTCCCTCATCAAAAGTCACACCCTCTATATACCAGCGCAGGGTATGATACTATTGTCCTTTAACAAACCACTTGCCACTTATCCTATAGCTTTTTCTTGGATTATATATTCTCCTTGTTGTTTTCTTTTACACACATACACATAGTTCTGTAAATTACAATCCACTATTTAAATAAATATTTTTTTAAAAGGCTACAATCCACTATTTAATACTACAATATTATCCAAAGATATTATTATTAAGTTGGTATTACTTATAATCCATGGATCTAATGTGGACACTCAAAATCTTTAGATCATTCTGATTTCAAGGTGGCTCCATATGCAATAAGCCCAATGATCTAACTAGTCTGGATCAACTATATGACCCTACGAGACTCTATATGAAGGCGATTACACATCGTTACTAAAATTCAACTATATATGATGGATTGAATGCATGACGGACTCAAATAAACTAAACCCTAAATATGTGGTGAATTCCCCTACAAGAACCCTAGGCTCTGTTACCAAATTTGATGCAGGACATGGAAAATTAAATATAACATGCAAGATTTTAGGCTTAGATCTTACCAATTCAGAAACAATCACACAAATTCCACATCCCACATGAAAAATCCAAACATTCAATTAAGAAGGGGAATCTATGTGGGTCCAAGTCGACACAGACTAGGGCTGGACCAATAAAAAATTATAAGCCAAACAATGTCAAAGGGAAATAAAATCAACTACTCATGCATAAAAATCAGTCCCTAATCCAAGGGATTCCCTAATCTCAACTCAAGGAACCCTAGGGTGAGTAAAAGGGCAAATCAGTGAGGGATTATGTAATCTAGGTATAGGGTTATGCAATTAGGTATATAAAAAAAAGAAAAGAGGAAAAACCTGAACCCGAGATGCTCCCGGCGTGTGGACAGCGGGCCAAGTGCAGGCGCATGTGCGCCTGAGGCTGGCCGCACGTGTGAGGGGGAAGAAAATTCGGAAAAAGGATTCCTAGGCCTTGGTCGGCCAGGCCTAGGTTGTAAAACTCCCGATTTTGACGTCGATCCAAGCTCTGATCTGGGCGTGGTGCTCCGTCAAAGTTTCGGCCCCCCTGCGGGCCGAAATCTGAGAACCTACTGTAATGAAAGGAAACTGATGCAACCAAGGACGAAGGTGAAGTATGAATGGTGGTGAAAGATAGAAGAAAAAAGATGATGGAGGATGGGGATAAATCGGGGTCGATGTGGCTTCGCACCACGGTAGTTAGCCCTTCGAAAACGGAGGGCTTCACACCCACTTTTGAATTCTTCCACAACTCACGAAGAGAGAAAAAAAAATAAAGCAGGAATTTTTATTAAACTTGAATGAATCAAAAGAACTACAAAGGGTGCCTATTTATAGGGAAAGTCCTATACTCCAAAACTCGCACCATGTGCGCAATCTATTACTTGGCGATGAAGTAAATTAAAATAAAAATCAAACGGAGAAATCTAAAGCGTTCACAATGTTCTAAATAATAACAATAAGCAAAACCTAAAATACGAAATCAATTCGACGAGTGAGACACGATCATGAGATCCCGTGATGGATTTTTCTTAACTATCGGGTCCACTTTTTAAAATCAAAACTTGTCTTCTAAGTAGGAGGCCCTTCCTGAACGTTGTCATCGAGCCAGATCGATGGTGGGGTCCTCCTTCTGCGTACATACGTGCGTAGGGGTAGTGGTGTGCGAGGTGCGTGTACACGATGTCCTCATAAGAATCTCGCTATTCAACCTGTCGGTAGCTAATCCGCGTCTAAGTATGATGCGGATTGGTTGGTGTACCTCACACCAGCTATATAGTTGTTGTATTGACGTCAGCAAGATTCGTGGGTCCCATCATGAGGTATGTGTTATATCCAAACCATCCATTCATTTGGCGAGATCACATTAAAGCTTGTAACGAAAAATAAGGTGCAAAAAGCAGGGGGGATTGAACGTCTACCATTAAAACCCTTTTTGGGGTCATAAAAGTTTTGGATCAATATGATTTTTTTTCCCCTCTTCATACATGTATTTGTGACCTTATGAACATATTGGATGGAAAATAAACTTAAATAGGCCACATAAGTTTTGGATCAATATGTTTTCACTTCATCCAATTGGGAATGACCTTATATATAAACTGTTTGGATAGTATATAAATATAAGGTGGGCCTTATTTGAAGGTTTTGTTGCTACTGGTGTTCTATCCTATACAACACATAGCGACAATCTTCCCACTAAGAGGACTTGAGGGCCTTGTGATGATATTTTAGTTTTTTATTTAGTATTTTACTTTACTTGAATTAAATATAATGATTTTATTTTCATTTAATAAACAATAATTATAGGGGCAAATGTGTCAAATTAACATATTTCAGACATTTAAGATGTTTGTTAACAAACAGCTTGTTGCACATTCAATACTTAATTTTTAGACTTCAGCCACAATTTATCAAACAAGTTCTTTTACTTGAGATTTCAGATTCAGGCTTCAAATTTCAGATTCGGTCTTTAGACTTCAGATTTAACAAACGGGGCCTAAGATAAGCTGCTTGTGAAATAAATAGCTTATATTAAGCAACTTATAATCCAAACGCCCCCAAGTGCATGCCCACACACTGCCTTGGCATTTCTCCTCACATTCATTTATTAATTCAAACCATGGTGAAAAGAGGTGAACGCTGTGGCACCATTCTCATTGAGAATAATTGAGATTCCACCAATTCCTGGCAAATCCAAGCAACGGCTGTTAACTTATTTTGTTCATTCAAGAGTAGGTGGACAGCTATACGAATTGTTTCGAAATTGCAAACAGCCATCTAGATCCTTCAAAACTAGGTGATTGATGATTTGGACGATTCAAAAATATATAGAGCATTCAAAAGTCCATGGACAACAACTTGGACCATTTCAAGATAGTGGAAACAAAACCCATATTGTAGAGTTGCTGTATCTAACTAGGCTACAACGACATCACAGTTGTTAACGCACGAGATTATATTGTATAAACTATAATTTATTTATTTTATTGAGAATAATAGGAATATATAGAAAAGATTAGAAATCTATAGAAATCTCAGTATATATTAGAGTTGTGCATCGGAATGAGTTGGATCGGATTGGGTCCAACTCGACTCGGTCCGAAATCTACATGGCCTGACTCAAACTTGATTTGATCTGGGACCGAGCCCGGGTCATTGGACTCGAACCGATCTGATCCACTGCTGGCCTGATCCGATTCGAGTCTGACTCGGTCAAGAAAATCGAGTCAGATTAGATTGGGCACGGTTCAGATCGTTCCATAAGACCTCTAAGCTTTTCTGCTATTAGAGGAATGAAATCCTCGAAAGCTATGACATTTTTTGCCATTTCTAAGAGAATCGAGATGGGTTTTTCGTAGGAGAGGTGATGGATTCGAAATTGGGAAGACGGGTGAGACACTAACAGTGATTGAAAAAAGAACTCACCAAGCCAATCTAATAGTATTGATTGAAAAAAGAAGAGAAGAAAAAACACTCAACGCTTCTTGGAGACACCAACAGTCTTTTCTCTACTGCCTTTTTTTTTTTTGTTAGCTGGTTAGTACACCCACTGTTAGTTCACACTTCACAGTTAGCCACCCCCACTAGGGAATCGATACCAAGACCTCAGCGTTGAAACAAGGTATCTTTTACTCAGTCTACAAAAATAAATAACTTCCTCTACGGCCTGTTGTTTTGGTGTGCTGACCACGAACACGGAGGCCCCATTAGTGCCTCAGACCACGATGGTTTCTGATCTTTTTTAGTCGCTACAAATCATCTCAACTTCATATCCTGTGCATTTGAGACAACCTGAGAATACCTCCCATCCTTGCAAATGATAAGACCACAAGCCACATGAAACAACACATGAAACAACGCCGGCACATATGTAGATTTCTGGTGGACAGGAAGTGCTCCGGCGCCGATATGGGGAAGTTCCTGTGGTCAAAAGTTATGTGGGGCCCACAGAGATTCCTGTGAGAAATCCACTCCGTGAATCAGTTTCTTAAGTTCACATTAGGCCAGGAGTGAAAAAATATGGAAGATCCAAGACTCAGGTGAGCCACACGATAGGAATTAGCGGGGATTGAATGTCCATCATTGGAAACTTTGTAGGGGGCCATGGAAGTTTTAGATCCGGATGATATTTTTTTTAATTACAGTTTATCCCAGTGTTAATAACCTTATGAACAGTTTGGATGGAATATAAGCATCATGGTCTGCTCCAGGGAGGTTTCGACGGCAGACATTTGCGTTTTCACTGTTTCCTGTCGCGTGGCCTACCTGAGTTTTGGATCTGCCTAATTTTTAATTTCCTGACCTATTGCGAGCTTGAGAAACCGATGGACAGAGTGGATTTGTCACGGTCGTCTTTTTGGGCCCCACATACCTTCCAACCACATGCGGCCGAGGGAGGGACGCCGCGGATTGGGTACTACCCCGCTTGACTCTTCCTAGGAACGGGCAGGTGATCTGAGGGACACTGTCATGTGTGGAGTTTATCCACACCGTTGATTCATTTTTATATGTTATTTTAGACTATAAGCACAAAAATAATGCAGATCCAAGGTTCAAGTGGACCACACAACGAGGATTAAACACCTACCGTTGAAAATTTTTGATCTTTGGATCTGCCTATTTTTGAGCTTGTATCCTTAAATGACATGGAAAAGCGGATAAATGCCATACATCATGGTGGTATGTTACTAGCTAGGTCCCGTTCATTTCTGGCTGTCCATCCGACGGGAGCACGCTGACTGATCCCGTGAATCATTTTTTGGCCATCCATCTCATCATACATGTGTTGCTCATCCTATGAATGGATCGACTAGATCCTTTGGCCGGCATGATGGCCCCGTCAGTTGGACCAGAACTTGCACATGCGTGCATGTTGGCACGAGTGGCACAAGTCGCTTTATCCTTTTTTGGTGGAAACGGATTGGCTACTCCCCCTGCCAACAGCCCCGTGGCTGGTGGTCGGTGCTCTTTGGGCCCACCATGATGTATGTCTTTCATCCATACCGTTCATCCATTTTTATGTATCATTTTAGTGCTTGATACCTAAAATTAGAGGAATATAAGTCTCAGTTGGACCACACCACAAGAAAACAATAGTGATTAGATATCCACCATTAATATCCTTCTAAGGGCCACTGTACTGTTTATTTGACATCCAATATGTTATATGTTGATTAGGTCATACAGACTCAGATGAAGGGAAAAAACAAAGGTCAACTTGATCCAAAATTTTTATGGCCCCCAAAAGGTTTTTAATAGTGGACGTTCATTCAATACACGTTTCCTGTAATGTGGTCCACTTGAGATTGGGATATAACTCATTTTTTGTATCATATCATAAAATGGACTAGGAAAATAGATGGACAGCGTGGATGAAACACATACATCATAGTCACTTCAATCATCCTTTCCATCCTATCCACATCGTACAAAGTTGAAAAACCAGTCCGGAATCTTGAACCGGCGGGGCTTGGCAACAATCACCGTGAGGTTTTCCAGTTCTGTAGCAGATAATTCACCAGCCCTCTTGCTCATGTCGACGTCAACCTTTTTGCATATGATGTTGGCGAAACGCTCCCGATCCCTTTGATGGACGTCAGAGTGAGCATGACCTTTTGTTTTCCATCAACGTTCGTGTTCAAAAACAATCGAAATCAGAAACAAATCTCACACTTACATTTATGCGTGCGCTCAATGGCATCGTCAAAATATCTAATCTGTATTAACTGCTAACTTACATTCTTATAATAACAACACACTTTCAATACATTACTGACATAATTCTCAATCCATACACGCAGAAGATACTCAATGCATGCTTAGGAAGTTATTTGCAAGATCAAGTGGGCCACACCATAGGGAGAAGTGAAAAAGGGGAAGCGGATTGCATCCTATCCCCGCCATATCAAGCCATGAACAGCCAGATTTGTGTGGGCTACTACTATGATCTATCTGTTTATCCATGTGGTCCATCCCTTTCCCGTGTCATTTTAATGTATTAGTACAAAAATTGAACACATTTGACAATTAATGCTACTTGCACTTAATGCTTTGTGCATTTAATGCAACCAACCTTACTATTTGGTGTGGTCCACTTGCATTAGATCTGCATCATTTTTTGAGCTCATACTACACAATCATTCCACCCTCTCACTTATGCATCCTGGCCCAAGAATAAGGTCAATCAACTCAGCAAGTGGGACAAGAATAACAAGAAAGCCCAAGAAAATGTTGGCCACATATCCACGTTCAACATTCATGTGGCCCACTTTGATGTCAACTTCAATTAATGGCCAACACAGGAAGGGTGGCATGTATCTTCCACATGTGTGCCAGATTGGTGTTGAGAAAAATAATACAGAAATAATATTTTCTGTAAAATATGTAAATCAAAAAATAATAAGGAATTAGTACATGTTGAAGCACGTATGAGAACGTTGTCCTTAAAGCGTTATTTACCCCTACCCAAATAAATTGAGTATGTTAAAAGGTTAATTCCAGGCAAATTGCTTTTAGGAAATGGCGAGCCTGGTGATCTGCGTTCGGAAAATACGAGGATTCACAAATGGAACTCTCGTACACAAATTTCTGACAGAAATAACTAAAAGAAAATTCTGAAAATTAGAAAGAAAATGAGTATTAGACCACATCACTGGTCTATTCTTCGGGCTAAGGTTCAAATGAACCGTTTTAGACCATAACACTGGTCTGTTCTTCAAGATGAACCTTGCTAACTTGCTGGAGTGTACTGTATGCAATTCTTCCTTTGGTTTGTATGAGTATGCTTGGGAGTGTGTTGCTGATGGATTGTAAATCCATCCAGGCATGCTAGGATGACTGAGAGTTTTGGTCTAGGGCCCTTCAATCCACATGACCGTTTCTAACTGTTGGTGAGAAACTAGCTGTTATTGACTTCTAGACTCCTAGCCACCTGCCTTATCTCTCCGTCGCATCGCGACTCGCACTCATTGCAAAGTGTGCCACTAGCGCCTCTACAGTCAGATTATCTTACATGCCCACGCCCTCACATCGAACCGTGATTGAACTCGCGCCTGAGCGCGTGCAAGCCCGATACACCACGGACCAAGCATGTAAAATAGAAAGGTACTCCACCTTTCTCATATAAAATCCAAAATTCCCTTTCTCTTTTCCAATGTGGGACTATTCCCAAAACACCAAAAAGTGGGTTTTTTTGCAAAACAACTTTATAATATTTATATAAATTTTTTATATTAAAAATATATTTAAAATCAATATTTTATAACAATTGGCACAACTCGGAGCCAGAAGAGTAGTATCAGCTTACTTCTCCACGAACCTGATAAGAAAATATTCAACAATACCTCACAAATGAGTCTCTCCATCAATCTGGACTGTCCAATTTTGGCTACCATGGTGTATGAGCACACTTGTAGTATCCCACCTGATGAATGTCCTTGATCTTCTTCACATTTAAATGACACTTAAATAGAAGGTATTGAAATGTTCACGTTGCGTTGCATATTATGAACGGCCACGATGAAATTTCATCCTGTGCACCCAATTGGTAAACAAGTAAAAAGTGAAACATACCATCTAGCCCTGATTGAGGCCATCTTGGACTAAAATCATCTCACATGCAATCCAACTAATTGGGAGAGAATCAATAGATTCTTTTTAGAGAGCAATTCATCTTTCCATACAACTCTCTCAAGTGTGCTTATTCCTCCCTTCTTTTCTAGCATCGCAAGTCTTTGTAAAATAACACCGATAATAAAAAAAGAAAAGAAAAGAAGAAGGCAGTAAGAGACCCTCCTAGCTTAACCATAGACAATATAAAATCCTTTTTCAAACCTACTTCCCCAAGCAGATGATCCTGGCTCGTGGTGAAGCTCTTCGAAATCCCATCATATCTCTGAAAATCCTCGAACGTGCTTTAGTTACCGTTGCGCTAATCTTAAAATTCATCTCCTCGAGCACAGGCGCATTTTCGAGTACAAACTCTATGAAACCCAGTTCGTTTTTGCTGCCGATAATTCCATTTACGGTCACAATCTGGAGGTTTGCAAACAAGCCATCAAAACCTTCTTGCACTTCCCAAAAGCTCTCATGAGGCATACTAGCAGCATGGATTGAGTGGACCTTGAAATGTCACCAAAACTCAAACAAGTTTGTTAGACTGTAATCACCCTACTCAAGATCAAAAGTCACAGAAATGGGAACAAGTTAGAGATGGACACCCTTAATTTTCACTGGGGCCCACCTGAGTTGCGAAACCGTCTGATTTTTCGCCTGACCATTCACCCCATTAAGGGTTGTGACGACCTATATTATATATAGGTAACATGGTCGGTCCGAATGTAAATCGACAGTGCACATCCACTCTCAATTTGTTCCCTGTGTCGTTGCTTGAGGCCTCTATGAGAACTATTCAAAAAAAAAAAAAAAAGAAAAAAAAAAGAAAGAAAAAACATTCCAAGTAACTCACCTTGGCGTTGATTTCATACAAGTTTGGAGAGCTTCTACATAAGCAAAGAACCACAGATAATTGATCCAGATTTTCAAAATTTATATTCAACGTTAGATTCTTTAGATGATTATACATAGTTGGAAGCCTTTCTGGTACATTACCTGCAGCTAAAAACTATGATCCAATTCATGAAAAAAAGAAGAAAAAAAGAAGTTAGTTTGCAGACAGTCCATTTGCATTGAAAATTGAGACTTGAGATCGGCTTTTTAAACCCAGGCTGAGCCCGACGGGACTGTTCCTGGCAGCCTAAACCATAGTTCTTGACTTGAAACTTGAATTCGAGCCAAGTCACGACGAAACAACTCGCTGACTTGGTTGATGTGACTCAGCACGACTGGAACCGAGTCACTCATTGGGTGATTTATTATTATTATTATTATTTTTTTCAGAATAAAAAAGAGAAAGGGCAAACAATGATTTAGACCTTTCAACACTAGGTGGTCAATGTTAAGAGAAGAATTGGTGAAGAATATTTTTCATATATTTTTCATTGATCTCTATCAGAATATATAGACATTCGATGTGGCTTTACATGGAAGGAAAGTTTTTTATAAATAAATGAAATCTATAAAAAGAAACATATATTATGTAATGGTGAGATTGCTAAAATCATGCATGGGATTGCAATAATCATGGAATTGCTAGTCTTCTGTAATAGTCAATGTTATGCACCATTCAAAAGTAGGTGTTAAAAGCTTATGGACAACCATCTGAACAGTTCAAAGACGGTGGACAACAAAATGGACCGATTCTTCCATCAATATATACCAGTATATTGCTACTTTGGTATAATCATTATTTTAGACATATGCTAGTCCTCGCAAAGTATTTTAGACATATATGCTAGTGGCAAGTAGTTTGTTAGTGTTCGGCTTTGTTGTTTTTGTGTACTATGGGATTGTGTATTTGACTATTGAAAGCTAGTGCATGCTTTTACTATATATATATATATATATATATATATATATATATATATATATATAAAAGAGTATTTCATAACGGTAATGATTGATGTAACGGACACCACTGTTATCTTCATGATACAATTAGTGATAACGACTGTTATAGTCTCTGGTTTTTTTTTTTTTTTTTTTTTTTTTTTTTTTTTTTTTAAAATACCTGAAAATCTTTATCGGCCCTGTAACGGACTTTTATGGAACCGTTACAGCTTTACAAGGGAGGTCATTTGGGTCATTACAACCCCGTAATATATAACGGTTGTCACCATTACTTTTATGTACGTAATAGCCTTTACAACCCCGTAATGGCTGTTACGGCACACCATGGCTAGCAGCCATAAGTCGATTCTGATGCAAATTGGTAAAATAAAGAGACTCTTAAAATGTGGATGCTGACATCTAAAGAATTTTTTTTGGGTGGTTCTGTCTAACAGCGGTTTCATAAAATCCATTTTTTAAAATAAAAATTATCTGAAACTGCAATTAATTAGAGGAAAGAGCTTATTGATGTGCAAAAATATGATACAGAGAACTAAGATCATGATTATAACTAAATACCAATTCAGTGGGATCCCATGCCCAAACAGAACCTAAATAAATGCATAAGCGCTGTTGGCCCACATTTCTTAAGAATGCATTTTTAGTAGTTCAAAAAATAAGTAGTTTTGATGGGAAAAGCTTAGCTTATGTTTGCTGCAAAAGTAGTTTGGAATTATTTCTTTGAAATGAAGAATTTTTTGAAAATCTGTTGTCTGGGATGCCCATAAAATGATAAATAATAGGCTGAGATGCAGCCATAAGAGGGCTCTATACATGCATAGTTACCATGCCTAACTAGGCTCTAACAGCATCACTACTGCTAATCCACAAGAGACTACATTATAAAAACTGTAACTTATTTAATTTATTGAAAATAAAAGGAATATACATCTAAGTAGCTATCGTAGTAAGCATCGCATACTTTAATATCTATCTCAAAATAAATGTGCAATGAAAAGAGTAATTTGAGTTTGAAAGGTACAATAAACATTTATTCAATAGAAATTTTACAACAGCCATAGAATTTTATTACCTGCAGAAGAAAACCTTCGAGAGCGAGCCGCTTAACACCATGTAGACAACCGACAACATTGATCAGATTGGAATCCGTGCCTTTCTCGTAATCATTTACTGACATCATATTAATGAGTGCAGTTGCTACAAGCGGGATATTTTTGAAATGGAGATATTTTAATTTACCAACAATATCCAAGTACAGGAGCTTGGGGCCTTGAATATTAAGACAAGTAGGACCGTCGAAATTCCTCAGTGTCAACGCCTCAAGAAGAGGGGATTTGGAAATGAAGTCTTCGAATGAGCTGTCAATGGAAATGTCTTGAAGATGAAGGGTCCTGAGATTACACAGACCATCGAACTTTCTAGGCGGTTTGAAGATGCACCAGGATAGCTGAAGATGAATAAGGTTTTCATAGCGGAATAAACAAGAAGGCAACTTATATCGTTCCAGCCGCAAATTATCAAGTGTGAAGCTCTTCACACCATAATCCGAGAGGTGAAGTAGCCATCGATCGATGGCGGGGCAGCTTTCTAGGTAAATCTGGCACTTGAACTCATGAACTGGGCCTTTATGTAGTAAGAGAACTTGATCAACAGCATTGATGAGCTTAAGCTCATTGAGCTCTGAATAATCGGCCAAAGTTGGAAAACTTAGCTCGTCAAATGTTAGACGTGGAATCGTGACCCACTTGTACCTCCAATCACGCGATAAGATGCTCGTCCTCACTGCATCTCTCAAAGGCAAGCATGTGAGGATTACATCAATGACATTTGGTGGAAGGGAGCTCATCATATCCAAGTTTTGAAATTGTACTTGGCTCGACTCCATCATGTAGTGAGGATTTGATGCCTCTATGCCTATCCTACAATGCAAGCAAATTTATAAAAAATCCACCATTACAAAGAGCAAGAAATGATAATTTTTATACAGGTTTGTTGGAATACATTCTGATGTATCCTATAATGCTAGATGTATTCTATCAAACCTCACTTCTATGTGATATATATATATATATATATATATATATATATATATATATATATATATGTGTGTGTGTGTGTGTGTGTGTGTGTGTGTGTGTGTGTGTGTGGCCCAAGAATTATGTCAATCCACCATTTTAAGTAGAACACAATGGTTAATATACACTCATGATATGTGGGGCCCACCGTAATGCGTATGGTACATCCAATCTATCCATCATGTACTTCCCTTGATTCGATTTCCTGTGGCCATAAAAAAAACAGCTCACCCATTATGATCAAATGCGCTGCATTAGGGAAGGATGGGACATCCACCATTAAAAACTTCTAGATGGCATTTGGGGCCCACTGTGATGGGTGGAAGACATCCAATCCATTTATTTTGTGCATGCATTAATGCTCTCTTAGGGCCCTTAAAAAAAAATCAAGTCTTTCTTACATGATTTGCATATTTTGAAAGGTTCACTGTCCAAGCTCTATGGTATGAATACCTACTTTATTCATTGTAAATACTTTATACGTTGGCCAAATATACAATTTGTTTGCCTGTAAACATATTACCACCTAAAACCCAAATGAAATAGCATGTAAACCGATTACACCTGAAAGTCCTTTTAGGTGTAATGTGTTCACAATTAAAAAAATTATGGGCATCCAAACGACGTAAAATCTAGTCAAATCGAGTCAACTAGACATTTTGAATTTTTTAAACAATGATTTATGGTAGAAGCTTCCTCTGAGGAAAATGATAATTTAGGACCGTTCACCTGTTGGGCACTACTGCTGATAGCCCATGGCATCATGGCTGTCTTCAGTTTGCCCTACTGAGGCATACATGGTGGGGCCCATTCAGGTGGAGAGGCTTGATTCACCATCCCTCCCACAATACGGTCAAAGAGACTATCACAATCTATGATATTATGCAGAGATGATGGTTGGATGGGCCAGATTTTGGGGATCCAAATTTCTTGTACGGCAACCCTGATGAACAGCTTGGATTCCATGCACACCCTGTGGGCCCCACCCTACAAGGGCTTGTAGGCGAACTGCCATGTTATTATTATTATTTTATTTATTTATTTTTTGGAAAATTATGGGCAGTTTGGATGCCTGTAAATTCTATAAGATGTATATAGTTATTGCATGTATAACACTATACAACTATATTGGAAAAGAATTCATATCCAATCGACTCTTCTAACAATACAATGATGAAAATGTTCTTTTGGAGATGAATATCAAATCAGAAAATGATATGCCTAAAGTGGAAAGAGTATTTGGAGACTTTGAACAAACTATATATCCTGTCCAATATTCGAGAAGAAATTGCCACCACACTTATACATGCAAATCATTGATTTTCTTAATATGTTTTTTCTTCTTTTATAAATAATAATATTTTAGTTTTCTATTAAGTATTTTAATTTATTTGAATTAAATATTAATTTTATTTTCATTTAATAAAAAATAACTTCTTTATAATGTAAAACATTTCCAAACAGGATATAGGGACAAATGTGTCAGATTAACATATTTTAGACATTTCATATGTTTGTTAACAAATAGGTTGTTTCAAATTTAGTACTTAATTTTTAGACTTAAGCCATAATATTATCCAACGAGTTATTTGACTTTAGATTTCAGGTCCAGGTTTCATATTTCAGATTTAACAAAGGGGGCCTTATTAGATTGATTTTTCCATAGGGCCACCTGCCTTTTCAGATATGTACAAGTACCTCCTTCATTTAATTATTTTTCAAATCCCGATTATAGTTCTCACCGTTAGTCATTAAACCACGTGCTGTTGAGTATCCATGCGAATTGATTTTTGTATTTTTGCAGTTACAAAACTACCTGTACTTTACTGCAGTTCGCAACGGAAACGGATTAGATATTGACTGACCCTGCCTAGCCAATGTACAGTGGTCGGTGCTCTGTGGGCCCACCATGATTGATGTTTTTCATCCATGTCGTCTACCCATTCTTCTAGATTATTTTATGGCATGAGACCAAAAATGAGGTTGATTGTTTTTTATTCCAAACATGCCAGCGCTTTAGAAAATGGCAAAATGGATGATACTTGCCAATTTCTGTGAGCCCCACCAAGATGTATTTGTTGTATCTATACCGTTTATCCGTTTGGAAAGTTCATTTTAGAACATGAGACCAAAACCTTAGGCAGATCCACTGCTTAAATGAACCACACTAGAAAAGGAACTGGGGACAATGATGCCATCATTGGAACATTCCTAGGGCCCACCATGATGTTAATTTTCCATCCAACCTGTTCATAATGTCACACAGATCTGTATGAAGGGGCAAAACAAATATCAGCCTGATCCAAAACTTCTGTGGGCCCCAAAAAGTTCTCAATGATAAGCATTCAATCCCCGCTGCTTTCTATGTTGTGGATAACTTTAGATTTGAATCTTTCTTATTTTATACTTAATACCCAAAAATGATCTTGCCAAATGAATGGACGGTGTGGATTTAACACTTACATCATGGTATGGCCCATGGAACTTAAGGGTAACATACTACTAAGCTCGATGGCTCACCGCACCAGCCATCCCGTTTCCAACGCTGATGGAAACGAATTACCTCACCCAAAACTTTATGGTCGTTATAAGTGAGGCTCGACTTGATTTTTTTTTTTCTATATCCATGCCGTCCATCCATTTTGGAAGATCATTTTAGGACATGAACCCAAGAATGAAGAAGATCTAAAGCTCAGGTGGACCATACTATCGTGGACCATACTATCGGAAACAGTGGTGATTGAATGCTTTACCATTAAAAACTTCCTAGGCCCATAATAATGTTTACATCCAACCTATGTAATAAGGTCATATAAACTTAGATGAAGTGAAAAAAAATAAAAATCAGCTTGATCAAAACTTATGTGCCCCATTAATTGCCAATCACTACAGTTTCTTACGATATGGTCCACCTGAGAATTAGATCTGCTTCAGTTTCGGATTCATATCCTAAATTGATATATAAAAAACGGATGGGTGGTGTGGATATAGAATACATACATCAAAGTGGGCTCATAGTAAAGCTACATTGACTTGAGTGGGGCTGCACGTAAAATCTGCTATCGACACGAGGTGGAAGCGGATTTCCTTGCAAAGGCTTTATAGCAATGCGCCGGAAAGAAAGACCTACTGTGTTAAGACCTTCATCGGCTACATTTTGATGTTTATATAATATCCAAGCTGTTTGCAAGGTAACCAGTGGGATGAACTAAAAACAATAAAAACTTGGCAAGATACAAAATTTTTGTGACCATAGGAATGTTTAGGGGTGGTTGTTCAATTCCCATTTTTTTTTTCCCTCTCGTGTGGCCCATTTGAGTTTTGAATCTAGTTCGTTTTTGATCTTATATCCCAAAATGAAATCATAAAATGGATGAACGGGATGGATTTATCATAACATCACGCTGAACCCCCACCTAGGCTCCTAGTGCAAAAACTTTGGATGGTCCGTTGTGTCGCGAAGTTCTGTGAGCCCCACCATGATGTTAGTGTTATATCCACACTGTCCACCCATTTGGAGAGATTATTTTGGAGCATTAGCCCAAAAATGAAGTAGATCCAAAGTTCAAGTGGACCATAATATAAAAAGTAGTGGGAATTGAATGCCTAGCATTGAGAGCTTCTTGGGGGCGCTAAAGTACTTTTGGATCAAGCTTATATTTGTTTTGACCTTCCATCTACATATGTCTATGTCTGACATTATGAATAGGTTGGACAACAAATAAATATCATGGTGGGCCTTAGGAAGGATTCAACTGTGGGCATCATTATCTGTGATATGGTTCATTTTAGCTTGGATATGCTTTTTATATTATTGGGCTCATGACTTAAAATGAACTCTCCAAGAGAATAGACGTGTCGATATAGCATATATATCATGGTGGTGTAGTTTTCAAATTTGTCATATTAAGCTTGCATTCACTCGACCGCATAGTACCATTTCCACACACACACACACACACACACACACACACACATATATATATATATATATATATATATATATAGAGTCCCGGTCTCCTGCGAATGAGGCCGCACGGAGTCTTAATGCGAGCTTGCATATGAGCGGTTAGATTCCACTCACGGCCGGGATTCGGCAGCCGTGAGAATGAGAGAGTCTGCAAAACAAAGACTCACGCCAAGATTTTTGAAATCCCACAGGTTGCGTCGCTTAGTACCTGTAATGTACTAAGTAAACTCCGTGGGGTCCGCTGTTATTTATTTATTTTATTGACTCCGTTCATCCATATTAACAGATAATTTTAAGGCTTTAGTCCAAAATGGAAGCATATCAAAATCTCAAGTGGACCACACCACAACAGTGTGATTGAACCTCTACCATTGAAAAATTCTTAAAGGCCACTGAAGTTTGGGATCAAGCTGCTGTTTGTGGTTTCTCTTCATACAAATCTTTTTGATCTTATGAATAGGTTGGATGATAAATAAACATTACTGTGGGTCCTAGGAAGATTTCAACGGTGGAAATCATTATTCCACACTGTTTACTGTGGCATGGTCCACTTAAGCTTTGGATTTACTTCAATTTTTGGATCAATCCTTAAAAGTAGCAGGAAAAATGGATGGACGGTTTGGATAAACTACATACATTCACGGTGGGCCCAACTGAGTTTACTCAGTACGATAAAAGCATACTGAGTAACTCAGTACGCAATCTGATTTCTTGAAACTATGGTGAGGTGGCAACGGACCGTGACTTTCCTGTAACACAAAGATCTGTGGGCCTCACCACTATGTTTTTGTTGCATCCAATCTGTGGGCCCCACCACTATATTTTTGTTGCATCTAATCCATCGATCTGTTTTTTCACCTCATTTTAAAACATGAGCCCGAACATGAGGGAGACCCAAAACTCAAGTGCGGCCCACGAGTGAGTATTGAACATCCACCGTTGAAAAATTAGTGGGTCCACAGAAGTTTTAGATCAGGGATATAACTATGTTTTCAGTTCATCCATGTAGGAATCACCTTATGAACGGTGTGGATGGCATATAAACATCACGGTGGTACCATGAAGGTTTTAACGGTGGTACCATGAAAGTTTTAGCGGTGTAATGGACAGTGCTTTGTGGGCCGATCATGATGTATGTGTTTTCCATTTATCCATGTCTGTGTAATCTTCTCGAGTAAAATGGATGGATGGAGTGGATAAAATAGGTAAATCATGGTGGGCTCCACAGAGTTTACTCAGCATGTTAAGCATACTTAGTTGCTCAGTACATATAATCCGCTTTCGGTTATGATGGAGGTGGTACCGGTGCATTTGGGGACGAGGATTGCCTTCTTACTTTGCCAGTCGCTAGGTGGCTACTGTAAGGTACTTTGTGGGCCCACCATGATATATGTGTTTAATCCATGCCGTCCATCCATATTGAATGATTATTTTAGGGCATGATCTAAAAACGAGGTAGATCTAAATCTCAAATGGACCACACCACATGAAACAGTGGTGATTTAACGCCCACTATTAAACAGTGGTGATTTACCTATTTTATCCACTTCGGTCATCCATTTTACTGGATAAGATTACACAAACATGGATGAATGGAAAACAAAAATATCAGCTTGAGCCAAAACTTCTCTGGCCTGAAGAATTTTTCAAAGGTGGACATCCAATTCACACTTTTTCTTATGGTGTGCTCCACTCGAGCTTTGGATATGCTTCAATTTTGGGCTCAACCCATAAAATGAGTTGGAAAAATGGATGGACGGTGTGGATAAACCACATTCATTAATTCATGGTGGGCCCAACATAGTTTTGTTGAGCATGATCAAAGCCTGTAGAGTAACTCAGTACGATCAATTTTATTTCACAGGACCCTGCGACAGCCGGATGGCAAATAAACATTACAGTGGGCTTAGGAAGTTTTTAATGACGGGTGTTTAATCACAACTGTTTTCCTGTGGTGAGGTCTATTTGAGATTCGGATATACTTTATTACTAGGCTCATAATTGAAAACGATCGGAAAAATTAGATGGACGGCATGGATTAAACACATACATTATGATCAACCAAAAGAGCACCCTCCAATAGCTTCCTAGCTATGTATAACATGCGCGCGAGTCATTGTTTTGCAAACTCTCTCACTCTCACGGCTATCGAATCCCAGACGTGAGTGGAATCTAACAGCTCATATACAAGTTCGCATTAAAGCTTCGTGTGGCCTTGCGCACAAGAGACCATTTCTGTATATATATATAGGGGGGGGGGGGGTGTGGGGGGGGGAGATATGGTTCTATGCAGTTGAGCTCATGGGAACTTCCCATGAGGTCGAGCTGTGTGGGGCCCACCATGATGTGTGTCGAACATCTGCCCCATTAGTCAGATGCATTATTCCATGGTTGGCCTCGGGCTTAAAAATCAAGTTAATCTATGACTTTTGTGGGTCACACCACATACAAAAGTTGAGAAGGGTTACCCTCCCATTAAAACATTCATAATCATTCATTGGGTCCACTGAGATGTGGTTCACAAATCCAGCCCATCTATTAGGATGAAGGGTCAGACCAAGTTTCAGATGTATCCAAATTTTAGGTGGGCCCCACCAAGTGCTTTTATATGTTTCAGGCATGTCTTCACATGATTTTAGATGGTATGGCCCACCCGAGTTATATATATGGCTATTTTTGGGATATCCCATAATTTAAAGGGGACCCATCAAATGCATGATGTTGATGTTCGACATGTGTCATGGTGGGGCCCACACAGCTTGACATCATGGGAAGTTCCCATGAGCTCGACCACATAGAACCTTTTCCATACACACACACACACACATGGGAACTTCCTATGCGGTCGAGTTGTGGGCCCCACTGTGATGCGTGTTGAACATCTACCCCATTAGTCAGATGCACCATTCCATGGTGGGCCTAGGCCTTAAAAATCAAGTCTATTCGTGACTTGTGCAGGCCACACCACATACAAAAGTTGAGAGGGTTACCCTCCATTAAAACATTCATAATGATTTGTTGGGCCCACTGAGATGTGGTTTACAAATCCAGACCCATCCATTATGTGTGTCCCACTTGGATGAGGGGTCAGACCAAGTTTCAGATGCATCTAAATTTCAAGTGGGCCCCACAAAGTACTTTTATATGTTTTAGGGATGTCTTTACATGATTTTAGATGGAATGGCCCACCTTAGTTCCGTATATGGCTGATTTTTGGGATATCCCATAATTTAAAGCGGACCCATCAAATGCACGGTGTTAATGTTCGACATACATCATGGTGGGGCCCACACAGCTCGACCTCATGGGAAGTTCCCACTCAACCTCATACACCCACAAACTGAGAACAAGAAAGTGGGCAAGCCAGGCCCCAAAGGGGCATATTGACTGCTACTGGTCCGAGCAGAATCCTGAACCCCTATGCTCGACCAAGGCCTGACAATTGCTATCATTATGGCCAACCAGGTCTGCTATCAAATACTTGTCCCCAACGACAAATGGCGAACCTAGACATTAATGATGGTAGTGCTGAAGACGCCGATGAAGACCAAGATGTGAAGGAATTGGAACACGCCACAGAGGATGAGGCGGATCATAAGATAGGTTGGGTTCAGCAAGATCATGACAAGTAACTCATCGTGAGGCGACTTTTGTATGTGCCGAGGAAAGAAGTACACCCATAATGACATAACATCTTCTGAAATAGGTGTACGGTGAATTGAAAAGTTTGTGATGTGATCATCGACAGTAGGAGCAGCGAGAACATCGTCTCTAAAGTCATGGTGGAAAAATTGTAATTAAAAATATTACGTCATCCCTCCCATATATGATTGGTTGAATTACGAAGGTCAGTAAGACAAAGGTAACCGAACAGTGTACTATATCATTTTCAATTGGTAAGCATTATAAAGAAGTAGTATGTGATGTAGTTGACATGGAGGCATGTCACATACTACTCGGTCGACCTTGGCAATCCGATCGTGATGCCACTTATAAAGGGCGAGATAACATGTATATGTTCGTTAAGGATGACCGTAAAATCATATTTACCCCTATAGATCCAGAGGAACTACCCAAAACTTTTAAAGTGGAGAGCCGTTCTCTCTTAACCATACAAGATTTCATGGAAGAATCCAAAAAAACAGGACATGCCTATACATTAATTATAAAAGGGAAGGAACTCGAGCCTACCATCATCCCTGAAAAATTAAAGCCCTTGTTGCATGAATTCAAAGAAATTTGGCCCGATGACCTTCCCGATCGATTGCATACCATGTGAGATATGCTGCACCATTTGTCTCTGGGTCTAGCTTACCCAATCATCTTCACTATCGAATGAGTCCAAAGGAGTGCGATATTTTGTAGGGGCAAATAGAGGAATTAATTCGTAAGGGGCTTATTCAAGAAAGTATGAGCTCATGCGCTGTATCGGCTCTATTAACTGTTAAAAAAAATAAGGGAGTTGGCGCATCTGTGTCAACGACCAAGCTATCAACAGAATTACCATAAAATGCAGGTTTCCCATACCACGGCTGGATGATATATGTGTTGGACATACTTGAGGGCGTGAAAGTATTTTCTAAATTGGATCTAAGGAGCGGCTACCATTAGATATTCATACAGCCAGGTGATGAGTGGAAGACGGCTTTTAAGACTAAAGAAGGGTTGTATGAATGAATGGTCATGCCCTTCGGTCTTTCGAAAGCGCCTAGTACATTCATGAGGTTGATAAACCAAGTTCTGAAACTACTCATTGGGCTGTTTAATGTGGTTTATTTCAATGATATTTTGATATACAGTTAGGATGAGGCAAGCAATATAGAATATCTCAAGAATGTCCTTCAAGTGCTCATTAAAAATAAAATGTATCTTAATTTTAAAAAGTGCATCTTGTTGACTGATAGCCCATTATTTTTGGGCTTTGTCGTGACATTCACGGACATTCGAGTGGATGAGGAAAGGTGAAAGCCATTAGGGAATGTCTAATCCCAACAAACATCTATGAAGTGTAAAGTTTTCACAGATTGTCGACATTCTATCATCGCTTCATGAATAACTTTAGCACCATTGTATATCCAATTACAGATTGCATGAAGAAGGGATAATTTCGGTGGATTGACGAAGCTGATAGGAACTTTGCTGAAATTAAACACAGGTTGTCCACAACCCCGGTTTTGGTATGTCCCAACTTTGACAAACTATTCGAAGTTGAATGTGATGCTTCATATGTCAGGATTAGGGGAGTCTTGTCTCAAGAAGGTTGGTCGGTAGCCTTCTACAGTGAAAAGCTTAACGATGTACATAAGAAGTCATCAATATACGAGATCGAATTATACGTAGTGGTACATGCACTGCGACATTGGTAACGTTACTTGATACAAAGGGAGTTCATCCTTTATACAGATTACCAAGCTCTCAAATTCATTAATAGTTAAGCTAACGTGAATTGTGTGCATTATAGGTGTATTTTATTTTTGTAGTAATTCACGTTTGTGCTGAAACATAAGTCTAGGCAGCAGAACAAAGTGGTTGGTGCACTGAGTCGCTGTGCAACTTTGTTAGTAACTATGAACAGTGAGATTATCGGGTTTGACCGCATCAAGGACATTTATGCTGAAGACGACAACTTCAAGGACGCATGGATGAGATGCCAAGAAGGTCACCCCAATGACTTACATATGCAAGATGGGTTCCTTTTCAAAGAGAATCGAATGTGCATCCCCAAAAGCTCATTGAGGGAACATATCATCCAAGAGCTACATGGAGGTGGCTTTAGTGGATACCTTGGATGGGACAAGATGCAAGCTCTTGTCAAAGAACAATATTACTAGCTAAAGTTAGTACGCGATGTGGGTAAGGCGGTGGAGCGCTGTCATGTTTGTTAGGTCTCCAAGGGGTAATCTCATAATACGAGCCTCTGCACACTGTTACCTATACCTGACGACCCTTGGGAGGACCTATCTATGGACTTCGTGTTGGGTCTCCTACAAACACAACATGGCATGGATTTGATGATCGTGGTGGTAGATCGTTTCTCAAAAGTGAGACACTTCATCCCATGAAAGAAGACCCTTGATGTGATGCAAGTGGCGAATTTATACTTCAGAGAGGTCATGCGGATACACGGGGTCTCCAAGACTATAATTTTTGACCATGATATGAAGTTCATTAACCACTTCTGGCAGACTTCGTGGAACCGATTCAGTACACGACTTCAATTCAACAGTGCCTACTACCCACAGACCGATGGGAAAATTGAAGTTATGAACGACACATTGAGGGACCTCCTTTGATATATTTTTGGAGAAAAGCCGAAGCAGTGAGATTTAGTCCTACGATATATTTCAAGAGAAAAGCCGAAGCAGTGAGATTTAGCTTTATCTCAAGCAGAGTTTGCATTCAACAACATAGTGAACCGCTCGACATAGAAGTCCCCGTTCTAGGTTATTTACGGCCGAGTGCTTCGCTACACACTTGACTTGGTCCCTTTACCCAAGCTTTCGGGCATGAACGTTATAGCAAAATATATGACAGACAGGATCATGGGCATTCATATGGAGGTGCAAGACAAGTTACGTGTCTCAAATAAAAAATACAAAGAGCAAGCCGACAAGCATCAATGAAAAGTGGATGGGCGGCATTTTTCAAAATTTCTCTAGTTGGTTGCTAGACTTATTAGGTTCATGTTCGATGCCATTAAACCTAGTTTCGATGTCATCGAAACTTAAGTTTGATGAGATCGAGACCCATCGAAGTGCAATCGAGAATTTCTGGATTTTCATTTTGTCTCTGTATTGTTTTGGTGTTAGTTTGATGCCATTGAAGGTCTTTCCAACGTATCATAGATATTGCGCGGTTCTACATATTTACGGAATTTATTTTCAATTTAGTTTGGGATTCTTCCCATTGCTATAAATATGGGTTGAAATCGGAATTAGGGTAATTTCAGAGCTTTTCTAATTTGTGTCTAAGCGTTTTAAGGGTGTAGTGTGGGTTGATTCGAGGTTGTTTGGATCGGGTTTTCTCTAACTGTTGTAATTTTCTACTTTCATAGTGATATCTGTCGCTTTATGCCGTTATTTTTTCCTATAAGAGTTTTTCCACGTTAAAATCGTTGTGCTTGCATTGTGCTTAATTGGTGCGATTAGATTACTTCACTTGATTCCTCTTTATGTGCTTTCATAGTCCCCCAACAACTGGTATCAGAGATATCGTTGGGGCACAGGCTTGAATCTGAAAGTGAATATCAATGGCCGTCAATCTTAAGTTCGATGTTAAGAAATACTTTAGAAAAAATAAATTTGAATTATAGAAGGTCAAGATAATTGGTTTATTAGTTCAACAAAGACTAAATTGGATTCTTGAGAAACAACCTGAGTCTATGGATGATTATAAATGGAACAAACTGGATAAGAAAGAGAAAACCTCCATTCAATTGTACCTAACTGCTGAGGTTCTTTACAATGTCATGAGAGAGAAAACTGTAACGAGTCTATGGGTGAAATTAGATGATATCTATGCAAAGAAATCCCATAAAAATCTTCTACACATAAAGTTACGGTTATTCGATCTTAAGATGGCAGAGGGAGGAGATGTCGAGGTCCACATTAACAACTTTAATAAGATGATTTGAAAATTACTGGATGTGGAGGAAACGATTTGAGATGAAGATTAAGAATGCATTTTGTTAAATTCTCTCCCGGCTTCATATAAGTCTTTCGAAGATACCATGTGCGCTAGTAAAATGTCTCTAAGCATTAATATCGTTATCTCAGCCTTTCAGGGAAAGGCGATGAGGAAGAAAAATGGTAACATGGGGCCCTCTACTAACACATTGTTTACTTGGGGGCAGAATTCTGAGCGAGACACTGGATCTTCTCGATCGATATCTAAATTCAAGGGCAAGGGCAAATGTAAATTGAAGTGATGGAACTGCGGGATGATGGGAACATGAAAAATGATCGTACAAATTTAAAAGCTAAGAAAGAGAACTCGGAGACTTCTTCCAAGGAGGCCAACACTGCCACATTTGATGAAGGCACGAGTGGAAGTAATGTGTTATTTGTGTCCATGATTGGACACTTATACAATGATCGTAGGGATGAATGGATTCTAAATATAAGAGTATCACATCACATAACTTCTCATTTGGGTTAGTTCACTAGTTATAGGGAATATGATGGTGGCCAAGTATTTATGGATAATGATAATGATTGTAATGTTATTAGTGTTGGTACTGTCTATATCAAGATGTTTGATGAGATGGAGTGTACTTTGACTGAGGTAAGGCACGTTCCTGATATTAACAAGAGTTTGATATCTCTTAGTGCACTCGAGGTGATTGGGTGTAGATTCGCCAGTTTTAATGGTGTCTGTAAGGTTTCAAAGGGGGTACTCGTAGTTATAAAGGCACAGAGGCATGAAAATATTTATAGGTTGATCGGGAGGATATCAATGGATGGAGCTGCGGTGGTTATAGAGGATTCCACGTCTGCACGTATGTGCCATGCACATCTAGGCCACATGAGCGAGTGGGGTATAAAGGTACTTTCTGATCATTGTTCAATTCCAGGTTTTAAAAGCTTTGATTTAAATATATGCGAGCATTGTATATATGATAAACAATCTAGTTTACTTTAAATTTGGAAAACATGTATGTAAGAGTGTGCTTGATTATATACATTCTAATGTATGGGGGTCATCACCTGTGATTTTTGCTGAAGGGTCGTCATGGTTTGTCACATTCATTGACGACTACTTTAAGAAAGTATGAGTTTATTTCATGAAAAATAAATCCGATATTTTCACCAATTTCAAACAATGGAAAGCAATGATGGAAAAATAGTCAGGGCGAAATGTGAAATATTAAGAACTAATAATGGTGGTGAATTTACTTCAAATAAATTTAATCAATTCTGCAAGGATAAATGGATCATAAGACACAACACAGTGCATCACATGCCCAAACGAAACAGTGTGACTAAGCGGATGAATCAAACTCTTTTGGAGAGAGCCCGATGCATGATTAGTGATGCTGGGTTGGGCAAGGACCTATGAACTGAGGTCGTTAACATGGCTTACTATTTGGTGAATCGGTCCCCTTTTACTGTAATTGATTGTAAAATTTTAGAGAAAGTGTGTAGTCAAAAGGTAGATAACTCAGGATTACGTGTGTTTGGTTGTGAGGCTTATTTTCATGTATTGTCAGTTAAGAGAGATAAACTAGACCAAATATTCAAAAAGTGCATCTTTGTTGGCTATGGTGGTGGTGTGAAAGGATATATGTTATATGACTGGGTCACACAGAAGATCATCATTAGCAGGGATGTCAAATTCGATGAAGGGTCCTTATTCCACAATAATGAGCAAGATGAACAAAAGGAACCATAAAAGTTAGTTGTGGATGTTGAGGTTGACACAAGTGATCTTAGGCTAAGATAGATTTGCAGACAGAGGTGCAAAAAGAGTTGGAGCAGCCACCTAGAAGGAATCCGTCGTGCGATCACATGTTACCGACGAGATACAGGGACAACTCAAATATCGGATATGATCTTGTTACAGATGAGGGGTACCCATCTACTCTTCAGGAGGCTCTTGAAAAGCTTGATGCAGGAAAGTGGAAAGCAGCGATCGATGACGAGATAGACTCCTTATACAAGAACGACATATGGGAGCTGGTGGAGCTTCTAGTGGGCCGAAAAGCGATCGGGTGCAAGTGGATCTTCAAGAAGAAACATAAAAGATACAAAGTAAGGTTGGTAGTGATGGGTTACTTTTAGAGAGAATGAATCGACTTCACAGAGATATTCGTGCTGGTTGTAAAGAAAATATAAATCAAATTCGTGTTAGACCTAGTTGCTCAATACGATCTCGAGATGGGACAGATGGACGTGAATATTGTATTCCTATATAGGAAATTTGAAGAGCAGATCTACATGGAGCAACCAGAGGGCTATGAAGTACAAGGTGTAGAGAACAAGTTTGTAGGTTAAGGAGGTCGTTGTACGGCTTAAAATAGTCGCTTAGGCAGATGTATAAAAAGTTTGATTCTTTTATGGTGAGTAAGAAACTTACAAAGAGTACTGAATACGATCATTGTGTCTATTTCAAGACACTGAGTGATGGCTAGTTGATCATCCTAGTATTGTACGTTGATGACATGTTGATCTCCGGTCATAGCATGTCCGAAATTAATCTACTAAAGACTCGGTTATCAGGGACATTTGAGATGAAAGATCTGGGGGATATAAAGAAGGTTCTCGACATTGATATACATAGATACAGAAAGATGAGCAGGCTTTCATTATAACATATAGAGTATCTAGAGAAGGTATTGATCAAGTATGTGATGGACAGGGCAAATCCAGTCAGCGTTCCCCATACGGCTCACTTCAAGCTATCTTCAGAACAATGTCCTGAAACTGATGAAGAAAAGCAGGATATGTCTTGTGTGCCTTATTGAAATGCAGTTGGTAGTTTGGTGTATGTCATGGTTTGTACTAGACCGGATATTTTATAGGCAGTTGGTATTGTGAGAAAGTATATATCTAACACCGGAAAGTAACACTGGGAAGCGGTGAAATGACTACTTTGATACATTTAATATACGAAAGACTATATCTTAACTTTTGAGAAAACATGGGCCAAGTTAGTTGAGTACATGGATTCGGATTGCACGGGTAGTGTGGATTCTAAAAAATTGACTTAAGGTTACTTGTTTGTTCTAGCAGGTGGAGCGATCAGTTGGATGTCGAAGCTTCAGTCTGTGATGGCTATTTTCACAATTGAAACAAAGTACATGGCAGTAATAGAGGCATTCAAGGAAGGTGTTTGGTTGAGAGGCATGATAAATCAGTTGGGGCTTCAACAGGAGGCCGTGCTAGTTAATTATGATAGTGAGAGCGCTATCAATTTAGCTAAAAGCTCAGTTTATCACTCACGTATTTGACAGGTACTTGAGGAAGGAGGTGTGACTCTAGATAACATTCACACCAGCGTGAATCTGCCGGACATGCTCACTAAGGTGGTTCATGCAGAGAAGTTCAAGTTCTGTGCAATTTTTCTGGGCTTGGCAAAAACATAAAAGGATGACGGATTGTGCACGAGAAGCAATGATGGAACTATGATGCAAGGTAGAGACAAGGGAAGAGGTCGAGAAGCTATATGATTGAAGATTCAAGACATGGTGAAGATTCTTGTTTTTAATGTCTTAAATTAATTCAGAAACAAGGTCTGTTGATGCCATTAAACAACTGCTTGATCCCATCGAGATTTTTCTGGAATTTCTCCAGTTGGTTACTGGACTCATTGGGTTCCTATTCGATGCCATTGAACCTAGTTTTGATGTCATCGAAACTTAAGTTTGATGCCATCGAGACCCATCAAAGTGCAATTAAGAATTTTTGAATTTTCATATTTTGTCTATGGATTGTTTTGGTGTTAGTTTGATGCCATCGAAGTGGGGTTTGATGCCATCGAAGGTCTTTCGATGACATCAAGACCCATCGAAGTGTCATTAAACGTATCACAAATTTTGCATGGTCCTGCATATCTGCGAAATTTATTTCCGATTTTGTTTGGGATTCTTCCCATTGCTATAAATATGGGTTGAAATTGGAACTAGGGTAATTTCAGAGCTTTTCCAATCGTGTATAAGGGTTTCAAGGGCGTAGCGTGGGTTGATTCGAGGTTGTTTAGATAGGGTATCCTCTAACTCTTGTAATTATCTGTTTTCATAGTGATATTTATTGCTTTGTGCCGTGGTTTTTTCCTGTGAGGGTTTTTCCACATAGTGATCGAATTATCTCTGATATTACCGAAATATCTCCGATATTATCTTTATATCTAGCTTAGCGATACTGATAACACTAGTAGTTATACCGAAAAAGCTGGTAGTATAATAACAATTCCAGGTATTAGCAATGTATCGCAAAGTATCACCAATGTATCAATTTTGCCAATCTATTCACCACTATTTTCTACCATGTGAATTCTAAATGTTGCTTGTATTGCAAATGCATCAATATCGCCAATGTATCGCCAATATTTTTTACTATGTAAATTCTAAGTAATGTTTGTATCACAAGTGTATCGATGATATTTCAATATTATCGCCAACGTATTGATATAATCAAATTTTTGTTTATTAGAAAAAAAATTATTATTATTATTTTTTTTCATGGGCACATGGTTATATGTAGTGTTCAATTTATCATTGATAATATTGATAATATCTCAATATTATTGATATCACAGCATGCACGATATTGAGACCGCGATATTTCGTTTTCTTTTCTATCGTTGATGCTTTCTCGTTGAAATATCATGTGTTGTTGATATTTTGCAATATCGATGGATATTTGAATGAAAGGTTGGATGGTTAAATAGGTCGAATGGGATGCTTGGACTGATTTCTTACAATATACAACTATGTATATATATTTTAACATCTCCTAAAGTTTCGCTGAAAATTCTATCGTTTTTCCCATGTTTTCCCGTATTTCTAGTAATCAGTGATATCGATATTGTTTCCATATCCTAGGCCAACAAAACTTGTAGCGATACCAATACTTCAAACACTAGTGTTTCCACATTAAAATCGTTGTGTTTGCATTGTGCTTGATTGACGCAATTGACTTACTTCACTTGATTCCTCTTTGCGTGCTTCAGCAGTCCCCCGACATTGTTTTCATTAATAAAATATGGAGTTTGCATAAAACTCCAATATTTCCATCCACCCATCTCTTATTTGGACAGGTGTGGTAGGACTCAATCCTTAAGTTATTGTCAAAGAAGTACCTTATGTTAGTTTTCCTTTGCTATTGTTATATTTTTTTCCCTTAAAATCACAAATAAATAAATAAATAAAATAAAAATACCCACCAATTATTAATGTTGCATAAAAAAAAGCTGGATGTAATTATCGATTTATTTTATTTTTTAAGTCTTTAAAAGAGAAGTCCTAGCATTTTTCTCGTAAGGAGATTACATGGGGATGTGGCTACCGGTTGGTGCTGTATGGGCCCATCGTGATGTATCTGTTTTATCAATGCCATTTATCCATTTTGAGATCATTTTCGAGAGCCCTAAAATGAGACCGATCCAAATGTCCAGTGGACTAGACAATAAGAAAGAATGGTGATTGAACGCCCACCATTAAAAACTTATCAAGGTCCATCGTAATGTTTATTTTCCATCCAACCTGTTGATTAGGTCACACGGACCTGGATGAAGCGAAAACATAGGTACATCTTGATACAAAACTTTTGTGGCCTCCAAAGAAGTTTTTAATGGTTGGTGTTGAATCACCAATATTTCTTATGGTGTGGAGCACCTGAGATTTTGATCTGCTTCATTTTCAGCTCATACCATAATATGTCATAAGATGACCGGACAAAATGGATGGTCAGCGTGGATAAAACACATACATCATGGTGGGGCCTACAGAGCTCAGTATGCAAACCGCATTCAAGTTAAATTCAAATTAAACGCTGTACCTGCATTCCACGCTGATTGGGTACAGGTGCGGGCCAGGCTAGAGATGGACGGTCCTGTCACAGGCTGTAGAGGGTCCACCTTATTTTATATGTTTTATCATACTATCCATCTATTTCAACAAATCATTTTATGTCAATATCCCAAAATAGAGATAGATTAAAGGCTCCAGTCTATCACAACACTAGAAGTAGTAGTGATTGTACTTCTACCATTGAAGCATGTGCCCCAAAATGAAGTAGATTCAAATCTCAGGTGAGGCCTGAGCTAGGTTTAGAGCATGAGCCCCAAAATGAAGTAGATTCAAATCTCAGGTGGACCACACAGCAATAAACAGTGGTGATTGAATGTCCACCGGTAAAAACTTATCATGGGCTACAAAAGTTTTAGATGAGATATTTACATAAACATTATGTGGACATTATGGTGTGTTGTAGAGGTTTTTAATAGTGGGGTTCAATCAGCACTATTTCGTATGTACTACACTATATAAGAAACAATGGTGATTCAACCCACAACCATTAAGTGAATAAAAGTTTTGGATGAATCTATACCTATGTTTTCCATTCATCTTGGTATGTGTGATCCAATCAGGATGGAAGATAAACATTACAGTGGGCTTTAGTAAGTTTTTAATGGTGGGCATTCAATTACCACTGTTTCATGGTGTGGTCCACTTGAGATTTGGATCTGCCTCATTTTTGGGCTCATGTCTTAAAATGATCTCGAAAAATGGATGAATGACATCGATAAGATACATACATCACGGTGGTTCCGACCCTTTTAAAGGCATTTTTAAATAATTACATGTCATTAATGATAATTACATTTAGCTATATAAAGGAAACGGATTGTGTCGTGCTTAGCAAAATAGGTCTAGGTAAAGCTCCATGGGAACCACCGTGATGGATGAGTTTTGTCCACGTTTTTTATCCATTTTTTTGGTATCTAAGGTATGAGTCCAAAAAATGAGGCGGATCCCAGGATCAAGTGCTTCATTAGATGGGGATTGAACACCCACAGTTAAAAACTTGGTGGCCACATAAGTAATTGATCTAACTCGCACTTGTTTTGTCCCTTCATCCAAGTTTGTGTGACCTTATAAATACGTTGGATGAAAGTAAACGTCACGTTGGGCCTTATGAAGGTTTCAACAGTCAACATCATATCACCGCTGCATCCTATGGTGTGGTCCACCTGATCCTTGTATTTGCCTCACTTTTTGGCTTATATTATAAAATGATTTGAGAAATTGGATGAACGGTATAGATTGAGCCCTTTTTAATTTCCTTACCCAACATTGTGGGCATTTTTGTCATTTAAAACAAAATTGTAATGGAAGCTAAGAAAATCAAACAGAAGCTACCCTTTTACATTAACTTGATTAATGAGGTACTTCGATGAGAACATAATTTACAAAGATACTGGGATGTAAATATTGTTTTAATGAGGTACTATTTTATAAAAATTCCTTTATTTTATTAATATTTAGAAGTGATTGGAGATTTACAGAGATATAGGGATTTTATCAGGTACTCTTCTTAATAAATAAGAAAGCATCACAATCTAATAGAAAGTATCACAAACTTAATTTTTACCAACACTAAGTTTTAACCCCAGCTTATTCGGACCAGGAACTGACCCAAATCCAACCTATACACTGGTAGATTGGGCCCGGGTTTGAAACTCAGATCACTTATCAAAGGGAACTGATCACCTATACAAGCCTGCACCACACGCAATCGTACAGTGCATTTTCTGCCATCCAAATGGGGAAAAAAGAATATTTAATACATCCAATGGCTAAAAATGTCCTATACCACAAGGAGTGGTGCTGGTGCCTGCAGGTAATCAGTCTGATAATTAGTCGGGTCAGCTCAGGAACTCAACTCATCTCACTTGCACACCAGCCATGATGGAAAATATCTTAATATGAGAAAAGACAGAAATTTCAATAGATTTACCTACCTGAAGTTTGGCTCCTCGGTGTCTATCCAGTAGCAACTCAAAATAAAATTAACAACGCATTAACTGCTGCAGTAAGCCTGAAAGCGCCTGAAAGCCTCATACTACATGCCTGTATAAGCTGAACGATGGTAGACGTGAAGACGTGTGATGGAGTATTGGATGCTTGCTTGCATGAAACGGAAAGGAAAAGAGAAAGGTATATGCTTCCTTCCATGGGAGAGAGGGATTTACCGTGGAAGAGAGGAATCTCTTTCACAATAAAAAGCAATTTTGGTACTCTTTACCGTAGAAGAGGCTAGAGTTTGCGTCTTTCGAGGGAGTTCCTTTTTGGAATTAGTCTTGTTGTTGCTAAAATCTGGATCACCTCCCACCATGCACCTGGTACTTGGAGCGAACCTGAGTCTTGTACAAAAGGAAGACAAATGAGACCCTAGCTAGAGCAGGGGACCTTCCGATGCCAAAGTCTGGCTAAGAAACTAGGTCTAAGTTGCGTAGAGTAAGTTTAGGGTGTCAGATATTGCGTACCTTTCTTTGTTAAAATGTCCTCTATATATACCTTCGGGTCGTAATGAATGTGCCCGATAATCTTGGCATGGTCTTTGCCATTACACGAGAGCTACGCGCGCGCGGTCGTCAGTCGTTACCTGGAGATTGTGCCCCGGATGATGCTCCAGATTTGCATTACGGGAGTTAATCCCTCAGCGCAGTCTTCGGCCACGTTCTTATCCGAACTGAGCTTTACTCACGGTCCTCTGAGCTTATGAGCGACCTGATCCTAGTCGGAATATACGCATCGGATGTGTGATGGCTTCTTTCGAGTTCCAGGTCGGTGTCAAAGTTCTACAAGAGACCTTGGAATCGGCTCAGGTAGAATGCTGTCGATCCAAGGCTTTGCTTGTTGATATCTCTAAGTCAACCTCGGTGTGGGTCGATTCAAATTTACCCATAACAGAAGCCCCCTACTTTCTAGGTCTGAGCTCGATCTTAGAGAGTAATTACCTTTGGAAAATGAGCCGCCACTCCCCTCATGATGACTAGCCGTTAAGGCCAAGGTGAACGATCACAATGATAACTCTTCATGATTTGGGCTCGGTACAACGACAACCATTTCTTTTGTATGAGCCACTGGGCGTCGAACACGTGGCTGCAGGTGAGGAACTGAATCGGCTGAGTGAATCGGACAACGCCACATGGACTCCGAGAGGTGAAGAACCGTCTGCGCATTGAATGCTAACTATGCATGACTCGACGGATGTCAGATCGGACGTATTACATGTCGCCATGTATATAGTCAGGCTTGGAACCGACCCGCTTCAGCTTCGGAGACAGTTGTCCGTCATGATTGCGGATGGCTGGCGTTGGCTATAAAAACCCCTCGACTCTCTCATTCGAACTCTCCCGCATTTGAGTTCTCCAGTTTTTTCATTTTTCTTCTTGAGAGTGCTTGCTGCGAGAAGCTACCGGAAAGAGGTTCTGCACGCCGGAGAGAAGCTTGTCCGGAGAGATATTTGCCCGGAGAAGAGGAATTTTGCCCTGAGAAGAAGAATTTTGCCTGGAGAAGAGCTTGCCGTGAGTCTTCCGTCTTCCCCATCTCTTACTTCAGTTTCCTTTATTACCATGTCAAACGACTCAGATGAGGTTCGGGTGGTCAGGGATGAGTCCGAGCCAGAGAGTATGGACTCCGAGCACAGGGACTCGGAAGGTCCTTTTAAGGCGATCCCGCTCCACCCTCCACTAAAGAAGACTGCCAGTTCGAAGTCTAAAGGTCGGTCTAAAGGGTCAAGGAGGGTACCCCGAGATCCGTCTGGGAGAGCCGTGGCCGGGCCTTCAGGAGGTCGGTCCGAAGCAGCTGTTCTTAGAGGCTCGGTTCTGGTCGAATCTCAGATGGCCCAAATTCGTGTCGAGTACTAGATTCTGGACTCTGTGTACATCAGGGCCCCTTCCTCCCTTGACGCACCCGGAGATCCAGTTGATGGAGAAGTAATAATCTTCATCTGCGCTCTTTAGTGTGGGCTTCAATTTCCTCTCCAACCCTTCGTGCGTATGTTAATGACACGACTGAAGTTGGCACCGGGTTAGCTCGTCCCGAATGCCTGACGAATACTGGTGTCTTCTTACATCATCTGGCAACAGTCGAAGAACCAGGATTTGTTACCAGACGAATTCCTGGTACTAAGCCAAGCATGACTCAGCCGAGCTGCCTGATACTATTTCTCTGCTAGGGCCCAATGTACTTCGGGCCTCGTTGCCAAACTTCCCTCTTCCAACAAGGACTGGAAGGGAAAATGGTTCTGGGCCTCGGGAGAGTGGGAGGCCTCAGTGTTTAAGATTGGATATCTACAAGCCAGAGTGCCCATAAAGTTTGCTAACTCAGGTAGACTCCTTTAAGATCTGTATTACCTTTTTATTTCCTTGGCTCGTTCTTTGTTTTAACCCCTGCTTCTTGCTTATAGATTATCCAAGAGGTCCTCCAGAACAATTATCTTTCCTCCCAGCCCAAGTGGCCATGGATCGACTGATCAAGGAAGAGGACTGCATATGGCACAGCCTCATCAGCCCCGACAATCTTATTCGGTTCGGTTTTAGTAGATTCAAGCCTTCCCTACTGCCTTAGGTAAGCTTCGCGGCTTCATGTATAGTTTTGGTTTCCCTTGGTAGAAAGAACTGACCCAAGTTCTTGTGATCAGGTATGGTTGAGGCGTCTAACTCCAAAAGAAAGAGGGGGGCAGTGGCACGTCCTTCTCTTAGCGTCATTATGGCGTCTGAGCCTCTTGTCAAGATTGCGACATGAAAGAAGAAGACCCCTACTCCTGTAGTCGAGCCTGCCGCAGTTGAGCCAGTTGTGGCTGAGGCAACTGCAGCCCCCATTCCGGCCTCCAAGGCCCCTTTACCAGCACATCCACCCCCCGAGATTTGGAGTTAGGCAATGGGAGAAACTGCCGCAATGGATATCTCCCACAATGTCTCTGGCGATCCCGGGAACCTTGTGTTGACCATCGCGGAGGTGGATGATTTCTTGGCCGGTCGAACCGATGCATTAGTCGGAGGTTCTGTCGTGCCAGAGGTCGAGCCTCAAGCCTCGGTTGCTAGCGGTGTTGGTCGAGCTGCTAGCCCGGTCCCTCCTTTGGGGTGGGTGCTTTGCGCGCCTAATTACCAAATGTCATTATTAAATGACTGGGTGGCCAAGCATGCAATCGAGGCATCAATCACCAATACTCTTACTCACCTCCCTGAGTCAGTGATGAACGACTTCGCCTCAGTCTGCTACAAGGTATACTTCTAAAGCATCATTCATTAATCTTTATTTGTTAACTCCAATTATCGATCTCACCCTCTAACATTTTGCTTCTTTAGGCACTGCTGATGTTTGTTCGAATCCGAGAAGGACTGAGGGCGATGACTCGGATGGAGGGAGAGAAGGGCGAGCTCGAAAGGCTCTTGAAGGCCTCGGTCGAGGAGTCAAAGAAGCTAAAGGGCTGGGTGGGGGAAGGCCAGCTGAATGAGCTGATGCTTCAGGGGGAAGTCAACGAGCTCTAGTCTTGCGTGGACTCAGCTGAATCCAAGCTGGCTAGCTTAAAATCTCTCCTCAAGCACGTGGCATAGGACAACGCGCGACTGGCTGCTGAACTCATGGTCGCCAAGCACAAATCTGCTGAGGAGCTGACCAAACAGCCCTCCGAGCTCGAAGCCTTGGCCGCTTCTCAAGCCATGACGACAGTGGAGGAGTTCAAGTTGTCGGAGGAGCAGTCCATTGAACTGGACAAAGTCTACAACTATGCCTATAATGCTGCCTACAACGCATGCTTAGGTGATGTCCGATGCATCTATCCAGATTTGAACCTCGACTCCTTGGCAACGGACGACGTTGAAGGCACTCCCGAGGCTGCCGAGGAGGAGAACGCCCCAACAGCGGTCGAAGCTTAGAAGGCCTCCGAAGCTCAACCCGCGGCCGATCCGACTCCTCGAGAGGAATGACCCCCCCTTTTTTAATGTAATATTGTAGCAAAACGTTTGGAGCTTCATCAAATCTATCTTTTTGGATGATGATTTAGTGCGTGAATGCTTTATTTGATTCTGTGAGATTGTCGAATGACGAGTTGACCTTTTCTATAAGAGCCGGCTTGTCCGAGGGTCTCATTTCTGCAGGTGAGAAATGGCCCTCTGTAGCGCGCTGAGGCAATGAGGCGAACATTCTTAAATGGTCGGCTCATCACCAGGATTATGTTCCTCGGAGGGAAGCCCATGTAGAACAATGTAGATCGATATTATGTAGAAAAAAGACTCTTTATTAGCAATGTCGACACGCCAAATAACTTCAACCCCATATATTATTCCCCTTATGGGTAGTAGATCTTCAGATGCTCGGCATTCTATGGATGTGGTAACGGTCGGCCTTATAAGTCTTCTAGGCGGTAAGACCCTGGTTTGGCCGAACCGGCCACTCAGTATGGTCCTATCTAATTTGTTCCGAGGGACCCTTCTCCGAGCTCCGTAGTATTTTGAAACACACAGCGAAGGACGAAGTCACCACGTCAGAATCGCCTTGTCCTGACTCGAGAATTGTAGAACCATGCTACTTGTTGCTGCCGAGCTGCGACCCGCAGTTCTGTTGTGTTCAGCAATTCTTCGAGCAGGTCAAGATTTGTTGAGATCAATTCAACATTCTATTCGTCTTGATAAGTGTGTATCCGAGCAGTGGGAAGCCCTATCTCGATTGGAATGATAGCTTTCGAGCCATATGAAAGGGAGAACGGAGTTTCTCCTGTAGCTGTCCGAGCAGTAGTCCTATATGTTCACAAGATGAACGAAGTTCCTCAGCCCAATTGCCCTTGGCTCACTCCAACTTCATCTTGAGGTGACTCTTGATGATTTTATTCACTGCTTCCACTTGGCTGTTGGACTGAGGATGTCGGGGGGATGAATAGGCATTGACGATGCTGAGCCTTTGACACATATCTCTGAATTTGTCGTTGTCAAATTGCTTCCCATTGTCTAACACAATGGTGTGCAGAATACCGAACTGACAGATAACATTCTTCCAAATGAAGTCTATTACTTTCTGCTTAGTGATTGTTTCCACGGGTTCTGCCTCTGCCCACTTGGTGAAATAATCTATCGCTATGATCGTGAACTTAGTTTGCCCTTTGCCTTAAGGCAAAGGTCCAATGATATTGATCCCCCACTGGGAAAATGGCCACGGACCACTCATAGGGGTCATCTCTTCCACTGGCTGCCTTATAACGATAGCATACCTCTGGCATTTATCACACCTTCGCACAAAACCCTTGGCATCTTCTTGAATGGTCGGCTAGAAGTACCCCTAACGTAGTATCTTCTAGGCCAAGGCACGACCACCAGAGTGATTTTCACAAATTCCTTCATGAATTTCTCAGATTACGTAATCCACTTCATCTGGTCGGATGCATCTGAGGTACGACTGGGAGTATCCTTTTTTGTACAACGTATCACCCAGGATCATGTATCGTGCTGCTTGGACCCTCAAACGCTGAGCCTCCAACCTATTTGACGGAACCTCGCCACTAGTGAGGTACCTGATGACAGGGTCCATCTAGCTCGTTGTTACTTTCACTAGGTTGATAGTTTCTTGATCGGCTCGGTTGATACTGGGCTTATCGAGAAACTCCATGAGGACGATCCTTGGAATATTCCCCTCAGTCGCCGAGGCTAATTTTACAAGGGCATCAGCCCAAGAGTTTTTAGCCCTCGATATCTGACTCATGGTGCAGTCTTTAAATTTCTCCATTACTTTTCGAGTTTCGCCCAAGTAGGCTGTCATCTTCTCTTCTTTTGCCTCGTACTCCATAGACACTTGGTTCACAACAAGTTGAGAGTTGCATCAAACATTGTTGAGTGTCAAATATTGCATATTGGACCCTATTTATTACTTGGTTTTATGAACATGATAATGCTTAATGTTCTATTTTTAATCATGTTTGTGTCGTAAGGTGAATTTAAGAGCTTAGATTGAAAAGGATGTTAAAAGCATGGATTTAACACTTAAGAATCACCAAAGTTAAGAATGGATCTTTCAAGACCAAGAATGAAGAATGCACACACTGAAGATCTAAGAAAATCAAGTTAAGAATGAAGAAAATCAAAGTTTTGAAGTAAAATTCTGTGATCTTCGACTAGTCTTGGCCTTTGCTTGACCAGTCGAAGGTGCCTCGACTCGAATTCTAGCGAACAAAACTTCTTAATCTTCTTCACCCACGACCAGTCGAAGGAGACCCACGACCGGTTGAAGGTGGCCCACGACCGGTTGAAGGTGGCACAAAAGTTGCGCGGACTGTGTAAATTTAAGACAGTATCCAAAAAATTTCGACCTTTGTGTGAAAGTTTAAGTTGCAAAACTATAAATAGGGGTCCCTAGGGCATCGCTAGGCATCTTCTAGGGTTTGGGGAGTGAAGCAAAAGCGTGGAGAAGCCGTCGCCAAGAGTTTTTCTTCATTTTCCTTAGTTATTTTTATGTTTTTCTTAAGAGATTTTAGTTCAATCATGTCTATGGTTGGTTAAACATCTTAACTAGGCTAAGAGGTGAAGCTTGTAGCGTGATAGGATGTTTCTTTTACTTTGATTCATGTTTATGGTGAACCTTCTTTGATTCTAATTTGATTTTAAAGGAATACTTTCAGTTCTTAATGATTTATCGTGACTTAAATTATAGTAGATCTACAATAGCTTTGTGTATCTTCTTTTCCTAATTTTGAGATTGTGGGATTGGTAAATCCCATTGTTAGCCATCGTCTCATGGGCATGGTTTGGTGATGAAATCCCTTCTAATTATTATAATTCTCCTTTATTGAGAATTAGGTCAAGGAAAGTTCAGATTGATCTTAATTGTGTATCTTCCAATTGGATAAGATAGGACTCCAATTCCAATCGTCTGACTCGAATCAAGTAAGACGGCTCCCTGATCTCTATAAGTGGATCCTTGAAAACCTTAGTTTCCCACCTTTGAATTTCTTAAGTTTTTCATTAAATCTCTCATAATTACTCTTTATACTTCTAGATTTAGGTTTTCATCATTTTTCTAGTTCTTTTTCTATTTGCTTTCAGAATACTCACGAGATTAGTCCTTGTAGATTTGACCTCGATCTCACCGAGATTATTACTACATACAACCCTACACTTGGGGTTGTGAATAAGTATTTGGTGCCGTTGCTGGGGAACGGTTGTGTTTTTCTGAGATTAACTAGTTTTAGAATTAGGTTAAGATTATGGTTTTTTACTTTCTATTTTTAAGATTAGGATTTCTCTAAATATTTTTTAGAAACTAACTTAACTTTCTAATTCTAGGTTTAGAACTTTCCTAATTTGTTTTAGAAACTTTCTATTTTCTGTTTTTAGAAACTGACTTGTTTTGTTTTGTTTTGCAGGATGTTAATTAAGAACTTCTAATTTGGAAATTTCTTTCTAATTCCTTCTTTTTTTCTATTTCTAGATTTCTATTTCCCTTCTTTTTTTTAGGTCCAGGTTAGAATATGAAATTGAGGGCTGAGAGTGTTTTATGCCCAAGTGGGTCCGTGACAACACTCAACATCTTTTCAGTGAAGGAGGATTGGTTGAGTGGTTATCTATCCATCATAGGATTAGACACCACTTGAGATCCTCAAAGTTAATTGAAGTGATGCCTGCAAATCAACTGGTTAATCAACCATGAAGACAACCTTAACCTCGTGTTGAAGAAGTCCATGCTGAAAATGAGGTGCATCAAGCACCCCCGCCTCGTATGTTGCAAGACTATTTACAACCGGCAGGGGTGAGCATGCCCTCATGCATGGTTTTTTTAGAAAATACGAGATATATGAATATTAAGCCAGGGGTGATCCAACTCCTTCCAAAATTCCATGGACTTAAATAGGAAAGTCCATATTTACACTTGAAAGAGTTTGATGAGATCATAGCCACTTTATATTTTTCGAACGTGTCTGAGGACACGGTCAGACTGAAACTCTTTCCCTTTTCTTTGAAAGAGAAAGCTAAGACATGGTTGCATTCACTACGTCCCAGATCTATTGGCACATGGAATGACATGATAAGGGAGTTTATAAAGAAATTTTTTCCACATCATAAAACGAACACACTCAGAAAGTTAATCATGAACTTCGCCCAAAAGGAGAATGAAACATTTTTCCAATGTTAGGAAATGTTCAAGGATCTTATCAGTTCATGCCCACAACACGGTTTTGAGACATGGCGCATTACACACTTTTTCTATGATGGATTGACATCTTCCATACACCAATTGGTTGAGACAATGTGCAATGGAGAATTCATGAATAAAAATGTCGATGATGTGTGGGATTACTTGGACTGACTTGTTGAAAATGCACAATCATGAGACACCTCCCTAAAACCAAGCACCACTTCTAGGCCCACTCAATCAAAGGAGAGGGGCGGATTATACCTTCTAAAAGAGGATGATGATATCAATGCTAAAGTGTCTAATCTCATCAGGAAATTTGAGGCCATGGAACTAAAGAAGGATAAGGTTAAGGAAGCTGTTTGCGGTATTTGTGCTTACAACGTTCACACAACCGAAAATTATCCAACAATATCTGCCTTTCAAGAGGTGCCGAATGAGTAATCTAATACCGTGAATAATTACCAAAGACCTTTCAATGGACCTACCTCCAATACATACAATCCTAGTTGGAGAAATCATCCAAACTTCAGTTGGAGGAATGGACAAACCGCTACGCCTCTAGGTTTCTTCAATAAAATTCCAAATCAAGGGAAACCTCAAGAGGATCTGGTTCTAAAACATCTTTAAAATCAAGAGCTTTTCAATCAGGGGATGCTACAAGCCTATCAAGACCTTACAAAAGCCATATAAGAGCTTGACATAAGGAATACGATTGAGAATAAGGGGAGCCTTCCAGCTCAACCTCTTCCCAATCCAAAATCATAATATGAAGTTAGTGACCCGAGCTCTTCAAATAAGATGGAGCAAGCTAAATCTATCACCACTCTTAGGAGTGGGAAGACCATTGACAACACTATTCCGGTTAGGGCTGAAAAGCCTAAGGACTCGGAAGAGGATAATGATATAGACCTAGCATTGCTCCACAAGAGTTAGAACCTGAAAAGGCCGAGCAATATGTCCTAGAGGAGGGGGGGTGAATAGGACTATGCCAAATTAAAAAAAAAATAGTGAAATTTAAATAAATTAAATACAGATAGCAATAGACAATCCCACAATGCTGAATTTAAAGACAACCTCAAATGAACGAGTATTGAGATGTTGATACAAATGTTATTTTAAGGACAACCTTACACCATAAAAACCAAGGGTTTATGGCAGGATAACCTTACTAGAACGGTTTGTGTATCAAAAACTCAAACTGATACAGAGGAATAAAGAAATAAATAGCAAGAAAGGAAATCTAAGCTATTACAACATTCCCATACATCCACATAAGGATTACAACATTCTCCACAAATGTAAAAAGGGAAATTACAATCATCCACAAAAAGAAATAAACAATCAAACCACAACACCAGAAATTATAGTGGTTTACTTGTGTGTACACCAACTGTTAAACAACAACCACACAACTACTCCACTCTTAATATCTTCACATAGTGGATATTAGCGTTCACTATGAAAATAGGTTTTTTCAGGTTCACCTAAAACCCTCACAATTGTGTCTTTCAAGTGGGCTTACACAATTCAAAAACCCCACGCTCTAAGTTTTCTGGATCACCTCAGACAAACCAAAATAGAGAGATTTTTCTAGCACAATCTCAATGAAACCAAAACAAAGGAATTTATAAAACCGTAAAATACCTGGATATTCTCTTTTTGATGCAGCCCGGTAGAACCAAATTAGAGTAGAAGTTCAATGTCCACACTCACATATGAAATGGTTCTAGGTTCTAAATTGATTTTAAATTAAATCAAGTTGGGCTAGCTCTATTTAATTTTGATTCCAAGAAAAGGGCAAGTCTCAATCCCTTCTTCAAATATGATGAATGGAATATAGAAAACAAAATCAAATATAATAAAGCTAAATTAAGAGAATATTAAATGAGCACAATATAGTTTAAAAAGATGACTAACTTATCTCTCAGAGTGACGGATTGAATTAGCTTGAATTGAATTAAAAAACTTTAAAATTCGTGCTCTATTTATAAGTGAAGAAATCACGTTCACGACTGGTCATGTGGACACTACGACCGGTTATATGACTAACAGATTTTTAAAATTTTGAGCGCGATCGGATAAAGCCGTTCAATAACTGGTCATAGGCCTTACACGACTGGTCAAGGGACCTCCACGACTGGTCGTGTGGAACTAGATTTAGTTGCTGGACTTTGAGTCATGGCTACAGGACTGGTTAAGAACGAGTCGAGGACTGTTCACACGACTGGTCGAGCAGTCTCCAAGACTGTCGTGGCTTAACAAAAAATTTTAAAAATTTGCAACAACCTTAGGACTGGTCGAGGAATTTCTTGGATTGGTCGAGCCAGTGCTAGGACTAGTCGAACAGAGTCTAAGATTAGTTGAGAAATAGTCTATTCACTTATAAAATGATCTAAATGAATTATGTATTCAAAATGACCTACGTACCCTAAGGTCAATCTAGGGTCATTCATACCTTATACTTGATGTATGAATATTGAAACTTCTTTTCCTTCGGTTGATAGTTGATCTTTGAAGTTCACAAAGCTTGTGATCATTACATGATGAAGCTTGAACTTGAAACCTTTTGAAGCTTTAATTTGAAACTTGAATTTGTAACTTTAAGAAGCTTGAATTTGAAATATCTTGAGTCTTGAGCTTGAGGTTTAAAGTAAAAGACTTTGTCTTGACTTGGAGCTTGATCTATATATGAATCTTAAAACATTGAACTCACACTTGTTGCTGTACTTGAACATGACCATGTAAACTTGCATTTCTTGAAGCAAAGATCTTTGTCCTTGAGTGATGCACAGTCTTCATTATGTAGATGAGCTACACAAGACACAGATTCCAAGAGAGGTTTTGGCACTACAAAATTTGACAATTATAGGAGCTAGGGACCATAACACTTACAGAACCAGAACTTCAAGGCAAGCCGATTACCCTATTCCCCCAATGCTTGGTTGCACCAAAACCTCTCTCTAGCTCTCAGGACATTCTAGAGGTGTTGAAAGAAGTGAAGGTCAATATTCCTCTACTTGATGTCGTAAAACAAATACCTTCATATGCCAAATTTCTGAAAGACTTGTGTACAACTAAGAGGCTACAGAGTATCAAAAAGAAAATTTTTCTGATAGAAAAAGTGTATGCCATCCTCAAGCAAGATGTGCCACAAAAGTACAAATATCTAGGTAGCCCAACCATCGCTTGCGTAATTGGGAACTACTGAATTGAGCACACACTTCTTGACTTAGGAGCGAGCGTGAATCTAATCCCATACTCGGTATATGAGCAACTGGGTTTAGGTGAATTAAAACCCACCCGGACCACATTACAACTTGTCGATCGCTCAGTTCGTGTACCGAGAGGGATAATTGAGGATGTGTTGGTCCAGGTTGACAGATTCTACTACCTGGTAGATTTTATTATCCTGGATACTCAACCCATCGTGGACATGAGCACTCAAATTCCCGTCATCCTTGGTCACCCATTCCTTGGCACATCAAATGCAATCATTAATTGCAGGAATGGAGTCATGAGTATGTCTTTTGGGAATATGACACTGGAGTTGAATATCTTTTTTAACACAAGCAAATAGTCAGAGGATATGACGACTCCCACAATATTAACCTAATTGATTCTTTCGTGGAAGATAGAATACTTCTGACCCTATCCTCTAACCCTTTAGAGATGTGCCTGACCCACTCTCATGATTTTGATGATGATATGATTAGGGAGATGGGGACCATGCTGGATACCGTGCCGGTACTTGAAGTTAATCGGTGGAGGCCATAATTCAAAGAATTGCCTCAAATTGATGTAGTGCCTCTACCGTCTAACCTCAAGGCACCGAAGCTTGACCTAACACCTTTGCCCTTTGATTTGAAATATGTCTATTTAGGTCAAGATGAAATATACCTGGTGGTGATTTCATCCCAGCTTGAGTAAGAATAGGAGAGTATGCTCATCTCTACTCTCATTGAGCATAAGGGAGCCCTTGGATGGTTGATTACGGACCTCAAGGGAATTGACCCTTTGATTTGTATTCACCGCATTCATCTTGAGGATAATACGAAGACCTCTCGGCAACCATAACGTAGATTAAATCCAAACATGAAGGAAGTGGTTAAGGCCAAGGTTCTTTAGCTATTGGATGTGGGTATCATATACCCTATATCTGAAGTCAATGGGTGAGTCCAACTCAAGTGGTCCTTAAAAAGTCTGGAATCACCATTATAGCCAATGCCAACAATGAACTCGTGCCAACCCGAGTTACTACTGGTTGGAGAATGTGCATTGACTACAAGAAATTGAATACTATCACAAGGAAGAATCACTTCCCTTTGCCCTTCATTGATTAAATCTTGGAAAGGCTAGCTGGTCACTCGTACTATTGTTTCCTTGACGGGTATTCAGGCTACAACCAGATAGAGATAGCCCCTGAAGATTAGGAAAAGACCACATTCACATGTCCCTTTGATACCTTCGCATATCGAAGGATGCCATTCAGATTATGTAATGCCCCCGCCACTTTTCAGCAATGCATGATGAGTATTTTTTCTGATATGGTGGGGCAATATCTAGAGGTCTTCATGGATGAATTCTCTGTCTTTGGTCCATCTTTCAACAATTGCTTAGAAAATCTTAAATGTGTATTGAAAAGATGTGAAGAAAAGAATTTGGTACTCAATTGGGAGAAGTGTCATTTCATGGTTCGTAAGGGAATTGTCCTTGAACATATCATCAGGGGCGTGAACTAGTTCAACTCTTTGGGATGGATAGGGGGATGACAGTGGACCTTGGAGCTAATTGGTTATTAGTCCATGAATACATTTCTTTTTCTTCGCTATTGGAGTGCTTCATGTAGCTTTTCCTTATTTGATTGCAAGTTTGTATTCTTGAGTTGGGAGCTTTGTGTATCATGTCTTGACATCTTCACAAGTTTGCATTTTCTTTTTCTTTTTTGTTCTGTTTGCCTTGTGCAGATTCATATTTTTACAGATGTATGTGAAGTAATTTCCTATTAATTATTGTCGATGTTTTTGGTGTATATATGGGTTGTTGTCCATCACAAAGCATACTGAGGCATGGACATTTTCTGCATGTAGTACTGAGTGTAGGAAAATTCTATATCATGCTCAAGACATAAAAAAAGAAAAAAAAAAAAAACTATGGACCTAGCTGGTATAATAGGAATTAGCTTGATTTTTTTTTATAGAATATTGATGTCATGTTTGGATGAACCCGTTTGAAAGTGATCAAACCATTTGAGTGATAGGCATATTATCCCTTGATCCCATCATCTAGATGTTAACATCCAGTCCTCACATAAAAATAGCAAAGACCAGTTTTTTTTTTTTGGTTCTAACTAGCTATGGAAACGGGTATTCCTTGTTGTATTAGAAATTGCTACTTACATCCATGTAATGATGAATGTACTGCTTCTGCTTGTTGATTTTTTTTATTTTTTACTTTATTTTTATTTTTTTATTTTTATAAGTTGTCATCATCATCTAAGCCTTTATCATAGCTACTTGTGTTAGGCTTTGTCACAAGTTGAAACATGTTCGATTAATGCTCGTCATGACTTGAAAATGTAAAGCACGTAACAGTTTTTCCATACAACATTGATTTCTTTGTGACATTCATGAGGAAGTAGGACTTATTTCATTTGAAAAAAAAAAAATCTTCTTTTAAAAAAGCATACTACTAGTCATTTGCTATTGATCTCATTTCTCCCATTTGTAGATCAGGGATGGGTGTGGTTCTCTGGATAGAGAAGACATCTTCTCAATCCGGTGTAGTTGGTGTTGTGGAAGCTGTTGTGATTGTATAGGTAATTAAAAAAACCCCTAATTTACAGATTTATTGACCGAGTTTTTGATCTGCCTAATTTTTGGACTCTTGTCCTAATGTGAGCATGAGAAACAAATGGACAAGTGGTTTGAACATGATATGAAAAGAAGGAAAAAGATAAGTGTCTCTAATTACAGTTTATAATTGTATCTAATTTCATCAGAGATGCATTTAAATGAACAGATCAATTGAGTTGCTGAACATCTAATTATATTTTATAGTTGTTAATTGATCTTGCTTAATAATATTTTATTGCTTCATTTATAGTTGGTTGGATGATGAATATACTTGCAATTGAGAATAGAAATAAACAACTTACAATACACACACACACATGTTATCCCTGGAGGATTTATTTTTTAGGGGGACATGTTATTATTGTAGCCTATGGTATGATGCCCCAATATTGCTTGTATGTTACTAGTATGTAGTAGATAGTACTAGGTTAATTATTTTAATTCTACTTGTGCAAATTTTGAAATTTATTTCTTCAGTTTAAACACATTCTATTATTAGTTAGGTAGATGATGAATATTTGTTGTGATTGATTATGAAATTGTTTAAGTATAGGACAATCAGTTACCCATTTGAGGATATTTATGTGGCCAAGCATAGATATAGTGTGCTTTTGGATGCATAGAAATTCTCAAATTGTCCCACATATGGACAGTTCAAGGTTGGATAGATTAAAATACTTTATATTCCTTTATTTAAATGCACATGCTTGTTTTGGGTTGTATCTGTCCATTTCTCTCTGGTTACGTTCCTTACATTTATTTCTAATGTCAAATATCCTCACAATGTGCAGATAATTAGCGTGAGAATCAAATGCAAGATCAACGTATTTAGAGAAACATGGGTAGATGCTGCTAGAATTTTAGCGTGGGCATTTAAATGGGAACTTGAAAGCATTAAAATCTATCCAGTCTTGGACGGGTGACTGATTTAGTCAGTTAGTTAGATATACCATTAGTGATTCTTTAAGATGCCTAGATCATTGTCGTTTGGGGGTAGGTTGTCGTTGATTAGTATGTAGATAGGTCTCTGGTTTGTTACAGAGAATCCTGTTGAAAAAAAAATCATCATGTAACTTTGCTTCCTTTGCTAAATAAACAAATGATGATGATGGTGCTTGTTTAAATTATATTAGGAAGCTTTGTCAGACCCAGACTGTATTTTCACTAACCCGTCGGAGTGACTAAGGAAGATAGTTATGGATAAGAGTTGGATTCATTTGCCAAGGTACCCATTTAGAAACTTCTCATTTCAGCTGGTGTGGCTTAGTGGTCAAGACGCATTCTTTTGACATATCCTCCAATTTCATTGGATGATTTAGGGTGAGCTACGCATACTTAAATGGAGTTGCGAAATTTCTAGATTTTGTATTTGCAAATGCAAGTAATAGAGGGAGGATTCGATGTCCATGTAAGAACTGTAACAATATGATGAGGACATCATGCACACGCACGCCCGCACACCACCACCCCTACTCATGTATGTATGTAGAAGGAGGACCCTACCATCGATTTGGCTCAATGACGACCTCCAGGGAGGGCCTCCTGTCTTAATTAAATGATTTAGACTGTTATGTGGGATGTGAAATTTGTGTAACTGTTTCTGAATTGGTATGATCTAAGCTTGAATTCTTGCATCTCATACTTAGATTTCATGTCCTGCATCAAATTTGGTATCAAAGCCTAGGGTTCTTATAGAGGAATACATTATTTGTTTAGGGTTAGTTGTTTTGAGTCCTTCATACATCCAGTCCATCACATATAGCTTTTAGGAGTCTATAGTCTCTTATTTTGTCAAATATATTGCTAGATTTTGGTAGCATTGCATAGTTCCCTCATATAGAGTCTCATAGGATCATTCAGTACTTTTAGGCGCATATAGTTGCCGTAGTAAGTCCTTAAGTTGAGTAAGTTAGTATATGTCCATACGTACGGGTCACGGTTTTGGTTTGCACCCTACACTAAACATGGAGCAACTGTAGGAATCATTGGCCAAATTAATCGAGCAGGTTGATTCCTTGAGTAAGCGCTTGGAACAAAGCATAGATCAACGCCTTAACCAATTTGATGATCGCGTTACCCAACTACAATCCTCCCTCGGGGCACACCCCACCATTGGGGAAGACGTTCAGTCTCAGGCAGGTGGTCGAGAGATTAGACCAAGGAATGGAAGAGGCCAAGGTCATTGGCGCGTACCTGTGCACTCACCTCGTGAGGGACATCATTACCAATTTGACCCAGACGCGCAACTCCTCAAGGAAATTAAAGTAGACGCCCCTACATTTGATGGCCACTTGGACCTTAAAGCCTTTCTAGATTGGCTAGTGGATATGGACCACTATTTTGAGTGGTATGATATGTCAGATGCTCGACGAGTCTGATTCGCCAAGATGAAGCTTATGGGTCAAGCAAAGAGTTTTGGGTGATGGTTGAGCGAAAGAAAGAAAGAGCGAGAGAACTCCCAATAGTCCATTGGGGAGAAATGAAAGAAACGCTGAAAGAGAAGTACCTTCCTTTCTCTTATCGCCTGCGGTTGATTGAAGAGTGACAGTCTCTTCGACAGGGTGTCATGAGTGTTGCTGACTATATTGAGAAATTCGAAGAGTACTTAACCCGCTATGAGGTTGATGAGGACCCCGTACTCACCCTTGCTCGCTTTAAAATGGGCCTCCGTCTTGACATTAGGGGAGAATTGCTAGCCAAAGACATATACACTATCGAACAATTGTATCAAGTAGTGTTGGACGTCGAGCAATATCTCAAAGCATCTGTGGGAAGGTGGTTTGATTTTCACATATCTAGTGCTAAGGTCAATCCCTCTGGGGCTAAACCTAACACTGGATATAAAAAAAAACCTTCCAATAATTTGCAGCCTAGGTCCAAGGATGATAGGGTAAAGAAATTGTCGGGTCTAGTTCACGGGGAAGTAGAGCTACTAGGTATTTTAGGTATCAGGGGTTTGGTCATTTTATTCACTAGTGCAGCACAAGAGAGGACACCAAAGTATTCTTTATTGATGGGCAGGTAGAAGTAGTACCCCCAGAGTGTGATAGCGAAGAGGAAGAATATGAGCCCGTAGAGACCCCTAATGATGAAGAAGAGGGAGTTTAAGAGTCTGCGACCCTCGCAATTGTGTGTTGCGCTTTGGTTCAAGCCAAAAACACTGATGACTGACGCCGCAACATGATCTTTTACGCTTATGCAAAATATGGAGAAAAGAGTTGTAAATTGATCGTAGATAGTGGTAGTTGTGCCAACATGGCATCAACTAGCACTATGAACCATTTGGGCTTGAAACTGGAAGCTCATCCTCAACCCTATAGAGTTTCTTGGGTTGACGAAACATCCATTCCAATATCACACCGTTGTCTTATTCCTATTTAGTTTGGATCTTATAAAGACACGCTTTGGTGTGATATTATTCCCATAGACGTTGGGCATATTATTCTAGGTAGACTATGGCTCTACGACAACAATGTCATCATATTTGGTCGTTCAAATGTGTGTACATTCTGGTTTGAGGGCAATAAGGTCAAGCTAAACCTCTGCCACCTAAAAGTATAACTGGAAAGGAGTCCACCACACAAAGTGGTGTGAGCGGCTTGAAAGAAGCAAATGAATCAAAGTCCAAGTCCAAACCGCTCCATATTCTGAATGCCGAAGACTTTGAGTGAGAGACGGAGGCGGACGCGATGGTATACGCCCTTGTGGCTAGGGAGAGTGTACCAGATGCTAGCGTAGAGTTACATACTGAGGCCATTCCGGTAGTACATGAGTTTCGTGATGTCTTCCCTGATGATCTACAGAATGAGCTTCCCCCTATGAGAGATATACAACATGCCATCGATTTAATCCTTGGGGCGACTCTACCAAACCTCTCACATTACAGAATAAACCCAAAGTAGCATGCTGAGTTGAAGAGACAGATTGATGAACTCCTAGAGAAGGGTTTCATTCGAGAGAGCATGAGCCCGTGCGTCATGCCCACCCTTCTTACACCTAAGAAGGATGACACATGGAGGATGTGTATTGATAGTAGGGCCATCAACAAAATTACAGTCAAGTATCGGTTTTCCATATCGTGTCTTGATGACATGTTGGATATGATGGCCAATGCAACAATCTTCTCAAAAATCAACCTCAAGAGTAGTTTTCACAAAATCCGTGTACGCCCTGGTGATGAGTGGAAGAAGTCGTTCAAGACAAAGGATGGGCTATACGAGTGGCTAGTTATGCCTTTTGGGTTAACTAATGTCCCAAGCACTTTCATGCGTGTGATGACCCAAGTGTTGAGGCCCTTTATGAAAAAATTCTTGGTCGTATACTTTGATGATATCTTGATTTATAGCATGACCAAGGAGCAACACTTCAACCATTTGAGGCAAGTTTGTGGGATCCTTAGGGCCGAGAAGTTATATGCCAACCTAAAGAAGTGTATATTTTTGTCCAGTAGTGTGATCTTCTTAGGTTTTATTGTGTCAGCTGAGGGCGTATCGGCGGATCCCGAGAAGGTCAAGGCCATCGTCAATTGGCCTGAATCCTGGAATATTCATGAGGTGCACAGCTTTCACGACTTAACCACCTTCTATAGGTGGTTCATTTGAGGTTTCAATAGACAAAGCTGCCATGAAGGCCTTCAAGGAGATAAAGGTCAAGATGACCGAAGCTCCAGTCACACGACTTTCAGATTTTTCAAAAGCCTTCGAAGTCGCATATGACGCGTCAGGAGTCGGCATAGGAGGAGTGCTTAGTCAGGAATGACACCCTGTCGCCTTTTTTAGTGAGAAATTGAATGGGGCGAAACAAACATATTCCACCTATGACAAGAAATTCTACGCGGTAGTGCAATCTCTGCGCCTTTGGCGTCATTACCTATTATCGCAAGAATTCGTCTTATTATCAGATCATGAGGTCTTGCTATATTTGAACTCTCAGAAGAAATTAAACCCTAGGCATGCCAAGTGGATTCAATTCCTTCAAGAGTACACTTTTTTGCTTAAGCACAAGGCCGATGTAGAGAATAAGCTTGCCGACGCATTGAGTCATCGAGTCGCTTTACTCAACTCCATGAGCGTTAAAGTAACGGGCCTTGAGCGCATCAAAGAAGAATATTCTGAGTACCCAGATTTCGGAGTTGTGTACGTGTCGTTGTTGGAGAGTCCGTCAGGAGCAAACAATGAATATTCGATATTAAACGGATATTTGTTTAGAAGTGACCGCCTATGTATACCACACACTTCCCTCCATGATTTTCTTGTGTGAGAATTACATTCAGGAGGGGTCGCGAGTCATTTCGGTCGTGACAAGACTATTGCCTTAGTGGAGGATAAGTTTTATTGTCCAAGTCTCAAGCGAGACGTGACCAAAATTATAGGGTAGTGTCGTACTTGTCAACTGGCAAAGCAAAAGAAACAAAATACAGGATTATACACACCTTTGCTAGTCCCATTCATCCCTTGGCAGAACATCAGTATGGACTTTATGCTTGGATTTCCCAAGACTATTCAGAAACATGATTCCATATTTATTATCGTGGACCGTTTCTCTAAAATGACCGACTTCATTCCTTATTTTAAGACCTCCGATGCATCTCATGTTGCCAAGCTGTTCTTTAGTGAGGCCGTCAAACTGCATATCTTACCAAAAATCATAGTGTCTGACCGCGATGTGCAATTCATGAGCTACTTTTGGAAGACATTATGACACATGACGAATACTAGGCTCCAATTTTCTTCTGCCTATCACCCTCAGACCGATGACCAAACTGAGGTGGTTAATAAGAGTCTAGGGAGTTTGCTTAGATGTTTAGTGGGGGAGCATACTAGGACATGAGACACTGTACTACCTAGAGCCGAGTTTGCATTCAATAGTTCTGTCAATAGGTCCATAGGTCTGAGTCCTTTTGAGGTTGTTATTGGTTACAAGACTAGGAAGCCTATTGACCTTGTCCCTATGTCATTGTCTCATAGGTCATCAGAGTCTGCAGAGTTTTTTGCACATCACATGCATTCATTGCATTAAGAAATCAGGTGAAAGATCACTACTAGTAATGATCATTACAAATTTTCTGCAGACTAACATAGACGTTTCAAAGAATTCAATATTGAAAACTCTGTAATGGTCTGCATCAGGCCCGAGTGGTACCCTCCATATGCTGTTCGTAAGTTACACGGACGTAGTGCTGGGCCCTTCAAAATTATAAAGCGAAACGGTCTCAATGTGTATGAGGTAGATCTTCCATCTTCCATGGAAATTAGTTCTACATTTAATGTGGAAGATCTAGTTACTTTTTAGGGACCCATTGATACTTTGTCTGGCCCTTCGCCCACTCATCCTCATTCTCCAGATTTACCCCTTGATCCATGGCCTCTTCCCGACCTTTCATCCTAGCCTCTACCTCCCATACCTAGCCTTCACAAACCCAGAGAGGAAATAGAGGATATCCTGGACCATGATATAGTTTCAACGTTGGACGATGGCTTTCAGAAGTACCTCGTTAAATAGAAGTCACGCCCCGCTTCAGACAGCACGTGGCTCACTGAGGAGAAGCTTCAGAGACTTGATCCTGACATCCTGGAGCGGTTTAGGAGTTTTATTTCACCAGTGGTAAAATCTTCATAGCCGGGGAGAATTGATGAGGACATCATGCACACGCACGCCTGCACACCACCACCCCTATGCCCGTACGTACACAGGAGGACCCCACCATTGATTTGGCTCGATGATGACGTCCAAGGAGGGCCTCCTAACTAGAAGATAAGTTTTGGTTCAAAATAGTGGGCCCGATAGTCAAGAAGGGCCTCTTAGCTTGGTAGAAGACAAGTTTTGGTTCAAAAATAGTAGGTCCGATAGTCAAGAAAAGCCCATCGTGAGATCTCATGATTGTGGCCCACTCGTCGAATTGATTTCATATTTTAGATTTTACTTAGTTTTATTATTTAGAACATTGTGAATGCTTTAGATTTCTTTGTTTTGTTTTTAGTTTAGTTTACTTCATCGCCAAGTAATAGGTTGCGCACATGGTGCGAGTTTTGGGGTATAGATTTTTTCCTATAAATAGGCAACCCTTGTAGTTCTTTTGATTCATTCAAGTTTAATAAAAATTCCTTCTTTATTTTTCTGGTCTCTTCGTGAGTTGTGGAAGAATTCAAAAGTGGGTGCGAAGCCCTCCCTTTTCGAAGGGCTAACCACGTGGTGTGAAGCCACATCTATCCCCACCCGTCCCTACCCTATCCCATTAATATATCTCATCTTCTATCATCATTATTGCTTTGAATTTTTCATCTTTTGCAGCTATTCATCCCTCTACAGCCAGTTTCTAGAATCTGAACCTGTAGGAGGGCTGAAACTTTTGCGGAGCACTACACCTTGACTTTACGTCGGATCGCCGTCAAACTTGGAGGGATTGGATGTCTCTCCTGGCTGAGCAAGGCCTAAGTGTCATTTTGGAAAGACGAGCTTCCATCACACATGCGGCCAACCCACCCACACACGTCCGTTAGCACCGGGCCACCATCTGCACCCAGGAGCTTTCTCCAAGTCAGTTTTTCTTCTAATTTTTATATTTTCATTCCTATTTCCTAAACCCTAGCCTTAGTTTACATTAGCCCTAATTTATTTACCCTTTTTTTCACCCTAGGATTTCTTGAATTGAAATTTGGGAATACCTTAGATTAGAGACTAATTTTTATGCATGTGTGGTTGATTTCTATATCCCTTTGACATTGTTTGGTTTATAATTTTTATTGGTCCAGTCCTAACCTGTGTCGGTCTGGACCCGCATAGATTTCCCTTTTAATTGAATGATTTGGACTGTTATGTGGGATGTGGAATTTGTGTAACTGTTTCTGAATTGGTATGATCGAAGCCTGAATTCTTGCATCTCATACTTAGATTTCATGTCCTGCATCACAATAACTTCTAGGTGTCTCGAGAAGTAGCATACGATCATATTGTGTGTGACGAATTTAATACGAGTTACACCTACTGGCGTTTCGATGGGGAAGTTACTTCTTCTTCCATGCCTGTTACCACAAATATCGTAGGTGATAATCCAAATCCACATGATGATATGCACGGATTGTTACACGATGCGTTTGGTTTTTCAAATCTAAATGGTGAAGAGAGTGATGCAGGCCACGCGCCATACGGACCTACACCGGGACAGAATACTGAAGCACAACAATTTTACAAATTGGTAGAAGATGCTGATCAGGAATTGTATCTAGGTTGCAAGAAATTCACTAAGTTTTCTTTCGTTGTGAAACTATATCACATAAAGTGCCTTGGTGGATGGAGTGATAAATCATTTACCGTGTTACTTGAATTGTTGAAGGAGGCACTTCCCGAGGGTGAAACGTTGCCAAAGTCTTTTTATGAAACCAAGAAGATTATTGGGGAGTTGGGCCTCAAATAGAACAAAATTGATGCATGTCCTAATGATCATTAGGTATGTATATGTATCTTCTTGTTTTGCTTCATATTTTAGCATTATACAATCTAAATTGGTGATTTTTAATTGTAGGAACAACTAAATGAATGAACTTCACAGTAGCCAAAGGCTTCACAGAACAGTACTGGGAGGAAAGATGTATTCTTGGAAGTCATGGGTAACGAATGACATGGCCATGTCCGCACTTACGGGTTAGGTCCCTCTCCTTCTAATATATGGGGCACAACACCCCATAATGTCCAATCCCGAGGGATGGCCTCCAATGCTCAGAAGAGAGATGAACAATATGAGGGATTGCATGCTGAAATTCTTCCCTAAGAGAAACCATGGCTGATAGATATGCTCAAATATCTTCCATAAGAGAAACTATGGCTGAAATATCATCCTTGAAAGAAACTATGGTGACATTCATGTCCGCCATAACGAATCCAAGCATTAATCTAGCTACAATGTTAGGTGTTTCAGCTAATCCTAACTTGAACCAACCGTCCTCATCATCAAGCCACATGGTTCTAACCCCTCTGGTAAGTATATTATATACATGTATATTTTTATGTGTAATATGTTTTCAATTATACATAGTTCAATCTATATATGATGGTTGACATTGATTTATCATTTGTAGAGAGACTTGACGAATAAAGGGAATTCTACGTGTTGCACTAATGTGACTCAAGTTCTTCTTAAGAGTATTGTAAGTCCTGGGGATACTGTAGTTAAAGGAACTGTTTTGAGCACGGATCCATTCACAAAAGTAGGGGGTAAAAACTTAGAGTTGGTTTTTGGGAAGTATTTGTTTAAGTGACAATGGTACGTGATGAGGATTTGATAAGGTCCTATGGATGATATACAACAATTGGGGATACAATTGGAACGAGTATTGCTTGACCCACTACTTTATGTATGGTAAGTTAGAACGTATTGTATGAGATCTTGATTACTAATTGATTTATTTTTGTTATTTTTTGTAGGTTGTAGACAGAAATGGATGATGACTAAATGGGAGCATTTTTTATTAAGTATTTGGAACTAAATGGTTTCAGACTTTTGGATTGAGTTAGACACATCTAAATAGTTTATTTTTATCTTAGTTTAATCATAGAGGGCACATCTAAACTCATCAAATCTCTTTAATTTAATCTTAGTTTTATAAGATTATGATTTGTGATTTGAATTCTACATTTGGATGTCTTTATTTATGGTAGTTCTATTTACTGTAGTCTAGATATTATTATCGATCAGCCAGTTTTGACCATCCAACCAATGTTTACCCACATTAAAGTTCACAACTATGAGAGGTGGGTCCATAGTTATAGACACCCATGACTCTGTTTTGAAATTTGCACAATACACTTGATCTCATCCAATTACAGGGCGGCACACGCCAGGAACCTTCGGGTTCTATTTATGAACACGGGATGCATTTTGAAAAGGATAAAGCATGAGCTTGACGATTCCAGCTTGTGTTGATTGGTGAGTATTTATATGTTCTCCATCCTTTTAGCACCAACACACTTTGTAAAATCATTCCGTTTCTTTTCTTTTTACAACTGGTCACTTGGTCATCATATTTGTAGTGTCAGAGTTCCTATCATACCTTTTTAGTAAATTTGCATATAAGTCTTAGGCTCAATTTGGTCATCACATTAATCTTTATGAATATAATTTTTTCTCAAACTAAATGGAGCTTAAGCCCTTTTTTAACTCTGCCAATGCAACTTCTTGTATTGTTGGTCCCGAGCCCGGGTAAAGGAGGGAAAAGGGCGTCAAGGTGAGTTATGTCCTTGTCTTCCATTTTATTTTACATACAACGTTAATGCATATTTTTGAATGATCGGGGTTTTACTATTTCCTGAGTTGACCCTTTTTTCCCCATTTTGTAATTTATTAGAAGATTGTGCTAAAAGTTGTACCATCTTTGTTCCTGTCTGACAGAGCTCATAGTCGTGGCGGAAGGCAAGAAATTCCAGGTATGGGCGATGTATTGCTAAGCATCGTGAATGTATCGATATCACAAATATTTTTGACTGTGCAAATTCCAGGTGTGGCTTGTATTGCCAATGTATCGCCAATAATGGCCATCATGAATGCACCCAATTTGTCTCCAAAAGACACGGCGACATCATTAGGCAACGTGGCCCTAGAAACCATGGCTCGGGTCATTTGTTGGATAGATGAAGTTGACGAATGAAGGACATCAACCTCATCACAACATGCGGCAACATCATCCAAGTCCCGATTGAGCACTGGTATTACCGAAGTGATTATCTCAACATGCATATGCTTCTTTCCAATTCTTGAAAGCTCGATGTTTGTTGCCGCTGTATCATTCTACTTCCAATTTAGCATCATTCCATGACAGATATATGCCCGGTCGACGCCCCACCAGTATGACGTAATATTTTTCTTTCTCCATCTGCATTGACATGTCCATTATTAGAATGTATACAAATATAATTGATAATATACGCGTATAAAAATGTATTGAAAGAGTAGTGTTCATGATCAAATGTATTGAAAAAGCCGTGAGTACGTACCCTTTCTCCGGTGGAAGTGTGTGGTTCTACCTGTCTTAATGTGCATCCAACAAGCATATGAATACATCTATTAAAGTTATTACATCTCCAAAATATTCATGGGAACATCATTTAGTTTGGTATACATTGTATTCCAAATAAACCAATCCCAAATTAAAAGTATCATTTAAAAAAGTTATTACAGGTCCATAAAGAAATAGATCAAAGAAACAGGGCACAATCCCTGTCAAACCGAACCAACACCTACATCCCCAAACTTATTGCGGAGTGTTTTCTTCAACCACTCGACGCCACGCTCAAGTCGAAGACTGACAAAGAATGATGCTTGAATCAGAAGATGAAACAGATCAAAATCCTTGAAAATAAAAATCCTAGAGGGATATAGATTGAAATGTCATAGTTGAAGCATGAACATGAAGGAGATCGACATCTGTTTATTTGACTTACATGAGGGTAATGTTATTCCATGCCAACTAGCTCATGGCCTAAGAAGAATGAAATACATGGAGACGGAAATGAACCAGTTACATGAGGCATGAAAATGAAATAGTTACTTAAAATAAAGGAACTGACACAAAAGCTGTAAAAATTGTTTTGGACTAGTTTACAGGATAGGCTGCCCATAGTTAACATAGAACATGAAATAAAGCAAGTAGCTTAGGATCCAAATTTACAGAAATTAAAATATATAGAATATAGGAAATGAAATAGTTTCAGAGTTAGTACTGAAACTGAAAAAATTCTATAATGAAACTCTAAGTTCCATTTGGATAAGCATGCCTTTCAATGCTTTATAGAAAATGCATCACCAATTGTTCACAGTTGAAGCATGAACATGAAGGAGATTAAAATCTGTTTATTTGAAAAACATGAGGGTAATGTCTTTCCATGCCAACTGGCTCATCATCCAAGAAGCATGAAATACATAAAGATGGAAATGAACCAGTTACATGGGGCAAGAAAATGTCACAGTCTACGAAAACTGTCAGTTCTTTTTTACAAAAAACACTGTTTATAGTTAACATGGAGTAGAAAATGAGGCAGTAATATGAGAACATAAGTTAACACAAATTATATGATGCCAGGAAATGGCACAGTTAGTTGGAATCAAGGAAGGAACGGAGAGAGTTTACAAAACATGTACTTAACCAATTTACAGAATACACTACTTGCAGTTAGTATAGGAAATGAAACAGTTACAAAGAATAAAGGAAATGACAGATAAATACAAAATTGTCCACTACCAGTTTGCAAAATCAGAGGATAATTTAAATATAGATCCTTGAAAATGCATCCTTGAAGGATATACATTGAAATGTCACAGTTGAAGCATGAACTTGTGAGACACAATAGTATGATTCTATAGTAACATGAGTCTGCTTACAATGAAATGAAACAATCTCTGTATGTCAACCTAGAGGCCAAATTTATAAGAATCCATGGGAAGTAACACATGTAGATTAAAAATAGGGAGAAGCTCATGATTTCCATGCAAGTAACACATTTTGGCTTCAGTGACCACATGCATGTAACCCATCCATATCCCATTTGCAAGATCATGATTTCCATACATGGATAAAATATAGTCATAGAAGGCATCCCACCAAGATTTACAAGAACATGTCAGTCCTAAAAATCCAATGAACTACCATGCACAGTGTAGGCAGCAAACCCCCAAATTTTAAGAAAAAATTCATACAGTCCTGAAAATCAAGTGAACTACCATGCACATCGTCTGGGCAGTAAACCCCCAATTTTATAGGAAAAAAATCCATACAGTCCCGAAAATCAAGTGAACTACCATGCACATTATCTAAATAGCAAACTCTCAATTTTTAAAGAAAAAATCTATACAGTCCCGAAAATCAAGTGAACTACCATGCACATCGTCTAGGCAGCAAACCCCTAATTTTAAGAAAATTTTCATAAGTGCCGAAAATCAGAAAGCATCCCACCAAGAATTAGAAGTAGATATCAGTGCCGAGAAAACCATAAATCAGACGATGTTTGTTCCGGAAGAGAAGAAGGAGACTTACCTTTGCTGTATTAGGGTTTGGTGCTGTCATTGCTCACCTCTTCTCCACCAAAGCATGTCCGAGGACCACCACAAATCTCAAACATCTCTATAAATAAATCCTATTTTAGCGCCAACATTTCCACTCCCGCCATCTCGCCCGGCCACCTCTACCTGAAACCTCCCATCCCGTTAATCCGTACGATGGATCGAGGAAGACTTGCATTCAATTTGTGTCTATTCATTTCGAGTCAAGTGGGCTTTCTCCAAGTTTCTAAACTATGAAACACCGGCCTCGTGGAGATGTTTATGGGGTGAGTTTACCACACCTATGAGGCAAACATGCTCGTCCATGTATTCAATCCAAATTGTGGGCTCCATTGTTGATGATGCATAGCCCAAGAGTACAGAGTTATCAGATGATGTGAACTGTCAAATGGAGATGTACGAAGAAAATGGTGATGGTCCAAATTCAGTTAAGTGAAACCAAATGGTTAAGATTGCCCAATCTGTTTGATTTTTTGAGCCATGCTCTAATACGGATGTGTCCGTAATACTAATGGTATGGATCAGGGTACATGTATGCCTTAAGATGTGTAAGAGGCCGGTTCATCTACAAGCCTTTATAAGGTGGAGCCCACAGGAGTGTGTGCATGGCATCCAAGCTGTTGATAATCAAGGATGCCCCTAACAAAATCAGGCCCATCCAACGATCATGTGTGGATATATAGTATAATAGATTTATTTATTGTTATTTTTAGTATTGCGGAATTGACGGATCGACTATGCATCAACAATGGGGATTCAAAATTATAATCTAAAAGCGTACCTGATTGGGAAGACATTCCGCCGACAGGAATCTTGATCTTCCGCACCTTACACCTTTAGGAGAACCTTCAATGGGACTAGGGTTTCTCGCTTGTGTTGGTGAGGGGACTAAGACATCTATTTATAAGAAAGAGGGCTAGAAGCTTACCCATCACACTTCTTCCTCTAGGATCTCTACACCATAGGTTTCCATATCTGTCTTAATAACCAAGTATAGGGACATCGGTTCAAGTGTCCCGCCCCAAACCTATTTGCAATGATCACAACTGTAGTGGGAGCCCACTGAATCGCTCAATCTGAATAATCCAACGGTCATATCTAATGATCATGTGTGGCCCACCTGATAGGAGTCTTACATTCTCCCACTTGGGCTACACTGATCTCTGAAAGAAAACAAAACGTTTTATTTTAATCGTGAAAATAATTTTTTTTTGAAAAATGTATTTTCTTTTGAAAGTTCCTAATGGGCGCCCTACTGAATTTCAAAAAAATACCGTTGGATATTTATGAGCAACACTTGTCAAATCAGGTCCATCAAGACTACAGATATTGAATTGTGCTAGTCAACACAACATTTATACATTTCGAAGTGCGACGAATCACAATCATGAATACCAATAGCCGCAACGACATGGATCAAAGATATGGGGTGTGGTATGAAGATTGCACATCTAATGTGATCACATGTGCTTATTTTCAAGTGGTCCATCTGAACGTGTCACCAAGACACAAACCAAAGTCTTGCTTACTCAAAACTAAAAGTGCACATTGAAGGAGAAGCAAGATATGAACTGAATAACAGAATCATCAATGCATATAAAAGAGATCTCTGAAGTGATTGTATATAGTCGGATCAAAACTGAAAACTCCTATTATTCAAATATATCTTTGGGATCTACAACTCCCATAGACGTTATATGTTCCTTAAAGAGCATAATACTTTCTCAACAGTTATCCAATGGTTCATTTCTGAATTACTAAAGTACTTGCCCAATATTTCAACCGCAAACGCAATATCCAGATGCGTACATACTTGAGCATACATGATGCTCCCTACTAATGACGCATATGGAATATTTTTCATCTTGTCCTTTTCTAGGTTGTTCTTAGGACACTGAAATTGGCCAAACCTGTCACCTTTTACAATAGGTACTTATCCAGGAGCACAACCTTGCATGTTAAACCTTTCAAGAACCCCATCGATATAGGCCCTCTGTGACAAGCCAAGCAGTCTACGAGATCTGTCCCGGCTAATCTAAATGCCGATGACAAATGATGCATCACCAAGATCTTTCATCTCAAGGTTTTGATATAAAAATTTCTTAGTTTCAGGCAATAGTCCAATGTCACTACTGGCCAACAAAATGTCGTCAACATACAAGACTAAAATAATAAACTTACTCCCACTGGTTTTCACATATATATACTCAACCGCAGTGTTTTCAATGAAACCACATGAAGAAACAACTTCATGAAACTTTAGGTACCACAATTGTGATGCCTATTTTAAGGCACTTCTTTTCTGGTTCTAGTCTGTTTACTTTAATGCAATCTATGCAAACCCCAAAGTCTGAGAAGTCCAGATAGTGAAGAATTCTTTCACGCATAAGCATTTCCAATCTCTCACGAGAGATATGGCCTAATTGCTTGTGCCACAACATGGAAAACTTTTCACAATCTAACCTTCGCTTGATGCCTTTTATGTTTACATGTGACGAGTTAATATTGTAGACATGTGAAACATCCAAATCTAGCTGATAATGGTTATTAACTAAAGTGTCAGAACCAATTACAACTGAATCATAGCAAATACTTAATTTTCCATTTCCAAATGTGAACCCATAATCAAATTTGTCTAAACAAGAAATGGAAACCAAATTGCACCTTATATAAGGCACGTAAATAGTATCTACTAGATCAGGAAAGAGTTCTGACGATAACTTAAGTCTACAGACTTCATTAGCTTCCACGTCTGCTCTAATGTTGTTTCCCATATAGATGGATTTTTCTTTATTAGTTGATGTCCGGCTTTGGAACATATCCCTTAGAAACGAGCCATTCTTTAAACTCTTCGCAATCCTTCTTTTGATGACCAGGCTTCTTGCAGAAGAAGCAGCCATCGTTAGGTCCCTTCTTTATCTTCTTTGATTTTTCCTCAGAGTTAGGCTGATTGCCACCCGCATGACCCGAAGAATGATTTCCTGAATTATTCTTCCTTTTCTTATTGCCTTTTCGTCCTTGACCAGATGTCACTAGGTGTGCACTCTGTGTCTTGCTCAACCTTCTAAGTCTCTCTTCCTCATGAACGCATTGAGATATCAGTTCGTTCAATGTCCACTTTTCCTTTTATGTATTATAGCTTATATGAAATTGACCGAACTGTGGAGGTAGGGAGTTCAGAACTAAGTAAACCAGGAGTTCATCCACAATTTCAAGGCCTAATGAGCGGATTTTGGCCACCACATCAGACAACTCACCGATGTACTCCCTCATGCTTCCTTGACCATCATAGATGGCTTGAGTTAGATTATGCAGGAGCGAACTCAACTCAGCTTTATCCGACCTTATGAATCGGTTACCTATTTCGGTTAGGAACTCTTTGGCTTTCTCAGTGTTAGGCATGATACCCTGCATGGTCTCAGAGATCGAGTTCTTTATGATCTTGAGACACATTTGGTTCGACTTGGTCCAGGCCTTGTAGTAAGCCTTTTCTGAATCCGTACTCGAGTTAGTTGGAACGGGAGGCTCGGCTTCCCCTAGGGCCAGATCCAAGTCCATGCAACCTAGGACTATTTCAATAGACGATTTCCATTTCTGATAGTTGGACCCAGTAAGCAATGGTATGGAATTGAACTGGTTTGAAACATTGGAAACAATCATGGCTGGACAAATAAAGCATAATATTCACATTAATAGAATGAACAAGTCCCATAAAATAATACATGAATGTAAACCACAAACATTATGCATGTATAAACATTCGATTGATTTGGGCCTTCAATCAAATGACCCAGAATGATGATGGGTCATAGTCATCAAATTCTGGCAAGAGCCCGGCGTATTATCGCGATTCCTCCTTTGGGTGAAATTACGACACACAGGAGGCTCTACTGAACATGAAGCTGACCAGTGGTAGTAAAATAAATTTAAGACGTCCATCACCTTTGGGCAAAATGAATTTCTCAAACTTATATATAACCATCACTAGTCACTTCACCCCACTCATATCCTGCCAAGTAATGATACCTCTTTGTTCTGACCACCACCCGCTATGGAAATGAACGCAACTAAATACAATCCTAATATGGATGGTCACTGTATTCCATAAACTGAAGTCTGAAAGTAAAACTTTTTGCCAATTGAGGTCACTTTGGTGGCTAACACAATCAGCTGCAATCCCCACTCCCAGACCCAAGGATTGCTATATGGTCCTACCCAAAACGGACCATTCTGAAACAATTTTGAGTTGGCCCAAAAGATGGCTGATGTTGACCACCCGTAGGCTAAACATATTCTAAAGTGATAGTTGGATTGAATTTTTAATGGTCAACTATTCAATATCAGCCTCAAACGTATGGGTAATGGCCCTTTTTAGGTCAAATCAGAACCTATAAAGTTAACCATATTTACTGAATTACCAAGGCCAATTTAAAAGTATAACCTACCAACTATCAATTAATGTTTTATTCAGGTTATTTTTATCTGAAATGGCCCTAGTACAATTATAGCAATGGTTTAGATCATCATTTTGGACAATGGGCCCAAGAACCTAAGTTGGCCCCTAAAGGTCCATAGAAAAATGATAAGACATTAGGACCCATTGGTTAGGCCTAAAATGATCATGAAAGAGGCATATGTTAGGACCCAAAAAAAATGGCTTTGAAAATGGTCATTGGATAGATCTAATAACGCACTGAAAATAGGCCCAAAATTCAGCCCATATTCTAGCCATTCAAGAAATCCATCAAATGGCCCAAAGAAAATCTTAGTGGGCCCTGAAATGTGGCATGGAGTCTGCCTAAATGAGCTCAAAAAAAAAAATAATAATAAAATAAAAAAATTGGACCCAAAAACTGCTGGAACCGTGGTCATAGTTCAAACTGAAATGGTCCCAAAATCAAGTCCAATCATTGCCATTCAAGAAGGCAAATAGCTCACTTGGATTAAAAAACAACTAGGCCCAATTTTGGGTGCTATAAACAGTTCAAAAATTTGTCCAATGGGTAGTTTAGGTGTTAGACACAACAACAGATCCACTTGGCCTGAACAACCAAAATGGGCCCAAAAGCTGGAAAAATACCCAAAGGCTGGCCCAAGTTGAACATGTCAAACAGACCCAATAGGAAATCTATGTACATGTGCAAGAGCTAATAAACAGGCCCATCACTGGAGCTCTAGATTTGCTGACAAGAGGCCCAACGCCAGCTGTCATTGCCCTTTTCACGGCAACAGCCATGGACTGCTCCAAAAAAGGCAAACCCTTTCCAAAGGGAAAATGCCATTCTCAGTCTCAAGAACTAATCCCTGTTCAAAATCCTAGCCTGAAATCCTGCCGCATGGGATCTCTTCCTCCACTTTCCATATCCGAATGACAGCTACAAGATCCGACCACCCGAACCACCATCTCCATTGCTCCTTCCCCAACTGTCAACGATAGCAGAGATGGGTTCGGCATCCACCGTTGCCGCTGATTGAATATGCATTCCGCCACTAATGGTGGATGCCTGCCACTGCTCATCTACCACTATAAACGACAATCAAATACCGTTGCAGGGTCAGAACTGCTGGACGGATCTGATTAGGAAGATGAAGCAGAGGTGGGTTTCCGCCATTAATGGCCAATGGAGGTGCTGAAAGAGGAAAAAGAATTTGCAAAGGGTGGCTGCCATGGGTACCGACCCTAGTTGCAGCTGTTGCCGCTGATCCAAAAGTGGCTTTCTCTAGGTGCGGCAGCCAGCTTTCACCAAGTGCGGCAGCCATAAATGGCAGTCGCATGCTTTCAGCCGTGATCGGTTTCATCCCATTAAAATGGCATTGGCAATGCCACTGTATCCAATGATCGATTAGGGATCTGAATCCATGGCCACGATCGGTTCCAGATCTGAATGGAGAGGGCAGCCATGGATTCCCTTTAAGCCGTCAACTGCCAGCGATGCCGGAATCCCGGGCTGCCGTCCCCAATCATGGTGCTACCGTTGATGTCAGAATCCATGGCTATTGAATCCGAAATCAATGGTTATGGTAGTCATCGAGTTGGTCGCAACAGGCAAAATCGTGAGCATTAGCCATAGATGTCAGATCTTGAATGGGAATTGAGATAGCAGTAGCTTTCAACCCTCACGGCCATTGATTTAAAACGATTTCACAGATCATCTGTTTTCATAAGACACAAGGTTTTGTAAAACCATTGCTGACAACAAAACTAACATCTCCCGTTGCCAATCTATGGGTGTGCAGATTAGGCGCCAATGCGTTTGAAATCCACCCAAATCAAGAATTCCATCTTGATGTAGATGGAACTCATTAGAGATAAGATCTGAAGTCTTGGAATCCCCAAGATTGATGTATAGAAGGCTCTGATACCAAATGTTATTTTCAGTATTGCAGAATTGACGGATCGATTATGTATCAACCATGGGGATTCAAAATTATAATCTAAAAGCGTACCTGATTGGGAAGACATTTTGCCGACAAGAATCTTGATCTTCCGCACCTTACACCTTTAGGAGAACCTTCAATGGCACTAGGGTTTCTCGCTTGTATTGGTGAGGGGACCAAGACATCTATTTATAAGAAAGAGGGCTAGAATGAGACCATCACACTTCTTCCTCTAGGGTCTCCACACCGTAGGTTTCTATATTTGTCTTAATAACCGAGTATAAGGACATCGGTTTAAGTGTCCCGCCCCAAACCTATTTGCAATGATCACAACTGCAGTGGGGGCCCACTGAATCGGTCAATCTGAATAATCCAACGGTCATATCTAATGATCATGTGTGGCCCACCTGATAGGAGTCTTACATTTATATCCTACCCATAGGACTATGGCAGGGGATGGTGAATCAGGCCTCTCACCTGAATGGTCCCCACCTTGGATGGTCCAAGTAACACAACTAAGGACAGCCATGATGCCATGGGATTTTAGCAGTAGGGCACAATAGGTGAACTGCATGTCCTAAATTATCATTCCCCATGAAGGAAGTTCTCTATCACAAGTTATAGTTTAAAATTCAAGAAAGTTAAGTTGATTAGCCCAAACTGACTCGATTCGATCGGATTTCACTACAACTTAGAAAATCCCTGCATGATCATGACCATTGTTAACAAATAGGGCTATCAATAAGTCAGGCTGGCATGGGTTGGGGGGAATATAAATACATCATGATGAGCCCACACACAGAACTGCTCGAAGACAGGTGGGGTAGGACGCAATCTACGCATCTGAGACCGGGGATGCCGATTCCTTACTAACGCTTCAGTAGCTAGTAGTTACTAAATGGTGCCATATGGGACCCACCATGATGTATCATTTTAGGTCATTTTAGGGCATCAGACTAAAAATGAGGGAGTTCAAAATCTTAGAAATAGTGGTGATTAAACGCACACCATTAAAAACTTTTTTGGGGCTGCAGAAAGTTTTGGATGAAGATTATATTTGTGAATTCCCTTCATCTAGTTCTTTGTGACCTAATCAACAGATTTGGATGGAGAATAAACATTACAGTAGGCCCTAGGAAGTTTTTAATGGTAGGCGTTCAACCAACACTGTTTTATTGTGGTGTGGTCCACTTGAGATGGGAAGCCCTAGCAACACCTATTCGACCTATTGCTTCGCCAAGTCAACCATGTGAAGTTGAAGGACGCTGCTGATAGAGCTTGGAACAAGTTGATTACGCCTATGCTCCTTCATTGGATTGGACTCTCTTTGACCATCCTGTCAGGTAGATAGTAGATGGTGGAATTTACTTGGAAGTTTTAATATTCCATTTTTTTACTGTAAATATTTTGTTACGCAAAAATGGTTGACATCCCTCGCCTCGCAAAAAGTGTTCGGCCTCCTTTTGAGGCCAAGATGGCCCAGAAGAAGTCGTCGGTGAGGAGAACTATTGTGGTCCCCGGTGTAGAGGTTAGGATCCTCCACAGTCATGGAGGGGAGGTCGGCCCCGCACTGAGGGACTCATGGTAGAGTAGTTGGCTTCGGCCGCTGCTGGTGAGGGAGCTCAGGACGCTCCTCCTTCCAAAATTCCTCCTCAACCAGTGGCTTTGGAGGTGGTTGATTTGGAACCTTTCTCGCCTCGGGAGGAGGTTCCCCCTGCTAAGGAGCTCTAGCACCCCAAAGCCCAAGCTCAGGTCGAGGGGGTGATACTTGGGCTAACCAGCCGGTGAGGCCAAGGGGTCGGGTGCCTCCGGGATATTACATGAATAATTTTGCCTCGTGGATGACGCAGTATGTCCTAGAGGAGCAGATCATGGCCCTGATCAATACTCATCCGACAACCCTTCTGGGTGGTGTGGCCGTGACTTGCTATAAGGTAGATCTCCTCCCCTTAGGCTGTTGCATTTATTTTTAAACTTTTGTTGTCTTCTAACAAGTCGTCTTTAATTTTCTTTCAAGTCATCCCCGCTCTCATGTCCATCCACCGAGAAATGGGGCGAGTGATTGAGGAGTGCAAGCAAGTATAGGCGGCACTCAAGCCAAGACCGCCAATGTTGAAGCCCTCCGATGGGCTCTAGAGAAATCTAGAGAGGAGCTAGCATCTCTGAATATCTACTTGGATGAGGACTAACGGAAGGAGGGCTCGGCATGGGTTAAGTTGGAGGGGGTGAGGTTGCGCCTTTCTTGGTCCAAAGGGGAGCGGGTCGAGGTGGAGGCTAAGGCGACAAGATTGGAGGTTGAGTTAGCTGATATATATAAACAATATCGATATCGCCAATAATATTGCCAATAACCAATAACGTAGAAAAACATGGAAAAAACTGTAGAATTTTTAATGAAACTTTAGGAGATGCTAAAATATATATATTTTGAAATAATAAATTATAAAAAGAATGTACACATAATAAGTTTTCATTTAATGGAGCCTTAAAAGCATGTTCTACTTTAAGAATTTATCAATAGTGCATAATATTGACAACTCGTTATATTTTGCCAAGAAATCATCAATAACTAAAAATGAAATGAAAGATTGTTGTCTTGATATTGCGCATGTTGTGATAACAATAATATTGAGATACAATCAATATTAGCAACGACAAATTGAAAACTACATGCAACAATGTGGTCATAAAATTCTTAAAATAGATATTTTTTAATAAACAAACTTTATATGATATCTCTACATGGACAATATTATTGAAATATTGTTCATACACTTGTGATACAAGAGTCACGAAGTCAACTAGAATTTACACATTCAAAAATATTGGTGATACATTGGCGACATCAATACATTGACAATACAAGTGATGCGTGAAATTTGCAAAATTGAAAATATCGGTGATATCAATATGTTAGCGATACTTGGTACATTGTTTATGCTTGAAATTTCTAATACTATCATTATTATCGGTATCACTACGGGTGTTATCACTATCATCAACCTAGAGATAACAATAATATGAGAGATCATTTAAACAATGCTCTCGAACCATAGAGAAAAGACGTGAGCCCTATGGCAACATTACCGCCATAAGCTTACGGCGGCATTAGGCAGATGTGGTGTCAGTACAATCCAACCCTTTTATCAGATGCATCACCTCAAGTTGCTTCAAGGCCCAAAACTCAAGATCAAAAGCCAGAGAAATGGGAACAAGTTAGAGATGCACACCATTAATTTTCACTGGGGCCCTACTTAGTTGCAAAACCATGCATGTAGTCCACACCGTGAAGCTAACACGGTCGGCCCCGAATGCAAATCGACAGTGGATGTCCACTCTCAATTTGTTCCCGGTGTTGCAGCTTGTGACCTCTATGAGAAATAGTCAAAAACGAAAGAAAGAAAAAACATTCCAAGTAACTTACATTTATGTAGATTTCAAGCAAGAGCTTCTACATAAGCAAAGAGCCACAGATAATTGATCCAGATTTACAAAATTTATCATCAATGTCAGATTCTTTAGATGATCATACATAGTTGAAAGCCTCTCTGGTACATTACCTGCAGTTACAAACTATGATCCAATTCATGTAAAAAAAAAAAAAAAAAGGTTAGTTTGCAGACAGTCCATTTGCGTTTAAAATTTGAGAATTGAAGCTGAGCCCGATGGGACTGCTCCGGGGAGCCAAAACCATAGTTCTTGACTTGAAACTTGAAATTCAGCAGAGTCAGCACAAAACAGCTCGCTGACTTGGTTAATGCGACTCGGCATGACTTGAACCGAGTCACTCATTGGGTGATTTTTCCTCTAAGAATAAAACGGAGAAACAGCGAACAATGATCTAAGCCTTTCAACACTAAGTGGTCAATGATTTGCACCTTTCAAAAGTAGGTGTTAAAAGCACGTGGACAACAATCTGGACCGTTCCAAGATGGTGGACAACAAAATGGACCGATTCTTCCATCAATATATAAATAACAATATATTGCCACTTAAGTATTATCCTCGTTTTAGAAATATGCTATAGTGGCAAGGTATTCCATAACAGTGATGGTGGACATAACGGACACTACTGTTACCTTTACGATATGGCCATTATAATCTTTGTTTTTTCATAAAAAAAAAATACATGAAAATTCTTTATCGACCCTGTAACAGACTTTTATGGAGCCATTACAGCCTTCCAGGGGTAACTAGGGTCATTTTTCTTGTAATAGCCATTACAAACCCATAATGTAGAACGATTGCCACCATTACCTTTAAGTAATAGGCTCTACAACTCCATAACAACTTTTATGGCACACTATGGCTAGTAGCCATAACTTGGTTTCAATGAAAAGTGGTAAAATATATAAAGAGACCCTTAAAGTGTGGATGCTTACATCTAAAGATTTTCTTTTTTTTGGGTGGTCTGTTTAATAGTGGTTTCGTAAAATCCATTAAAAAAACATAAAATATCCGAAATTGCAATTAAATAGAGAAAAGAGCTTATTGATGCACAAATATTTGATACAGAGAACTAAGATGATGATTATAACTAAACACCTATACGGTGGGATCCCATACCCAAACAGAACCTAAACAAATGCATAACCGCTGTTTGGCAAACATTTTTTAAGAAAGCATTTTTAACAGTTTAAAAAATAAGTAGTTTTGATGGGAAAAGCGTAGCTTATGTTTGCTGCAAAACTAGTTCGGAACTATTTATTTGAAAAGAAGAAAATTTTGAAAATAAGTTGTCTGGAATGCCCATAAAATGATAAACAATATAGGAAGGGATGCAACCAACATACATAGTTACCACGCCTAACTAGGATCTAACAACATCACTACTGCTAACCCATAAGAGACCTATATTATAAAAATTGTAACTAATTTAATTTATTGAGAATAAAAGGAATACATATTGTTGGTGCAAAAAACTAGTGAACCCTCCTGCAATCTATCTCCTGCACAAGGATGAGACAAAGGAGACCCTGGCTAGAGCCGGGGACCCTCCGATGCTAAAGTCAGTAATTGGACAGTATAGGAAGGGTTTTGAGAAGGTTTTTCTGCGTACCTTTGATCTTAGAGACGTCATTCTTTTATAAGAGTAAGAGGTCCCGTCGTGCAATCTGCTTATAGTTGCTTCCCGATATCGAGATTTTCAGGGTCGAGAATCCTTCCACAAGATTTTTGTGACAGTGTTCATGCTTATACTGTCTCTTCCTTGTTTGGCTCGGCCTTAACTGACTCTAGTAATAGATGAGTCTTGGCTGGCTGTAAGGACAGGGTTTTTCATCTTCTATCTGATGAAACAGAGTCGGCTCGTAATCGACTCCTTCTTATTCCGATAACCGACACTACAATCGGCTTAATATGAGTTGGTTTTAAGATCAATTGATCGACTTTTAGCCTTTGGACCTTAATTGATCCTCTTTAGACATTGTTGGCTCGTTATCCGAAATAACTTTATGTGTCTGATATATTCAACCTATGGCTCTTGACTCTGTATCTCTCGGTTGGAATTTATTTTCTGCAATCCGAGTTGAGTCTCTCCTTTAGGCTTGTATTGCCTTGGTCGGACCCGTTATCTCGGATCCTCGGGTAGTGTCAGTTGAGTTGGTCTATTCCATAACCGAGTCTCGGGACTTATCATATTTTTTCCTCAATATTAATCCCCCTACTCCTTCTATTAGCTATGTCGACACTAAGGAGTAACGAGTTTTTAAGTCTGTGTACCCTAGAGACTGTAAGATTCTTATCCTTGCCTGTATTGTTCCGTCGACTCCCGCGATCCTTCCCGTCGAATTCCTACGATCCATGATCAACGTTTGCGCGCGACCCTAAGTCGTATCATGTAGATTTGAGTTGGCTTAATCCAAGGCTTGTACCATTGCGACCGCACCATTGCCGCAGTTCCAACGCCACGTCTTGCATACCAATCCGATTCACTGGCAGGGAGATGTAGGCTGGCGTTTATTTTGAAAAAAATGTCGCACGTTTTTAATCCAAAGAGAATCTCTACATCATGTCCCATCAATCAATCACTCAAATCAATCAATCAAAGCTTTCTTTCTCCTCAAGCCAAGTAACTCCAAAGTCAACTCTTTTTCACCCTCTCTCTTACACACCCATACATGTTAAGTACACCATCATCTCACATCCATCACTCCATCACCCATCACTTCTCTTACAACCACCCTCTCTCTCTCTCTCTCTTCACATTTTCCAAGCACCAAAATGAGCTCACGTCCAAGCTCTCCCATGTGAGAAAAAATGACTTTGGGTGGCCCACCTTTCTAATCCCAAATCCTTCATCCTAGTCATTCGCTTTTCATTTTCCATCATCAAAGTGAAGCACAAGGAGATCGGCATTCCAACGGACCAAGAAGATCGAACGGTGGGTGCTCTATTAGGCCTAGATTTTCTTTTTTCTGATGAAGGGCCAAGTGAGGCCTACCGATTGATGGTATGGATCTCTTTTTGGACCCAAGATGTGGTCGATGACCCACCTTGATCCACACGATCATTCCATGATGGGGCCATTCCCCATGGACCCCATTATAATGTTTATTTTCTTGGCATGGCTAAAGGTCATCTAGACCTTCCATTTTGGTGGAGAAGGAATCTCCACCATTGATCTTTGATTTGATGTATGTGATGATGATGTTGTCTTTGTGATTTGGGTAAACTTGTGGTTATGCTTATTACGAAGACAAAAGTACATTGGAAATCTTCTTTGTAGGATCCCATGATCGGAATCGAGCATGTGAGTGTCGGGATCCGAGAATGGGTTACTACAGAAGCTGTCGGTATTGGATTCGGCGATCGAGAATTTTGCGAGCCCGTTTTTCGAGTTTGGGGAGTGACAGAGACCAAAGTTATGATGAAGCATTTAATGCTTCTTGTGTTGTTCTTAACGTACATCGGTTCGTTGCTCGAGGTCGCTTATGAGCATCAAAGGGTGCACTTATGAGCATCGAACACGTTACTTCCGTTAGTCGGCGTGCGCCACGTGTCGGGCGAGGGAGTCGAAAAAGGCGTTAATTCGATTCGTCCTTAAATGCATCTGCCACGTGGCAAGGCTATAAAAGGAGGAGCGGGACTCATTTTTTCATTTTCGCCCGTCCGCTCATTCTTCTTTTAATTTTCTCTCTTCATTGTTTTCATTTTTCCCACTGTTCTCGTCCTTCCTTCTCTTTTCCTATCTCCCCGTCAGTGTACTTTTTACCTCTCTGGTGAATTTTTCTAACCTCGTCGATCAGAACATGGTCTACATAGACTCGCGTAATAGTTGCATATAAGAGAAACTCTCCTCATCATCATAAAAGTCCGGCTCCGCTTCGCAAGCATCGCCATTATCTGAAACTAAAACAGGGTCTGGTTGGTGTTTAAAATACCATCCCATAACGTGGGAGTAAGTGATAAACTCAGTTGAACAATAAAGAAAAGGTTAACATGTTATCAATTCAGTCAAGCAGTAATGATAAAATAATATAATCAAACATCCCTAAGTACTCTAATTAATGCGGGAATGGTATATATAAATGACGCATGCCCTCACCTGCACTCCCTCTGTGATCTTCATCTAACGGTCGCGCATGTCAGTCACTTCCTCAGTGCTCTCTACTCAACACTAAACGACACATGCAGTGCGGTGCAAGAGCGTAATAACCAAATTCTTATCAGTCTTTTTCATACAGTAGGATTGGGAAACTAAGATACCTTCCTTATATCATTTTTTAAATAACGATCCATTTTAGGGTCGTCAGTCCTAGCAAAATTTATACGATATTGCAATTCTAGGTCACTACAAAGGGCTCGTCACCTGATCAGTATACGCCTAGTTTATACTATAGTTGCTACGGAAAGACTCGTTGCCTCAACGCAGTCCTAGAGTATACTCGAGGGTACTACCACGGACGCCCTACCAACTGGCAGTCTATTTTTGAAGGCTCGTCGCCAACCCGACTAGGGACCACAGCCAGGCTGCACCGGGGTAAGCCTATTTCATGCTCGAGGTCATTACAAAGGGCTTGTCACCTGATTAGTGTAGGCCGACAACTTGAATACAGTGTCCCATACCACCGTATTCGGCTTACGAGTTTATCCCTTTGTAGTGACCTAGAACCATAACATCGTATGAGAGCACCGAACTTCATGTGCCGTTTGACGTTGAGTAAAGAATACTGAAGAAGTGACTGACATGCGCGACTATTAGATGGAGAATGTAGAGGGAGTGCAGGCGAGGGCATGCATCATTTATACATACCATTCCCACATTAACCAGAGTACTTAGGGATGTTTGATTGTATTGTTTTATCATTACTATTTGACTGTATTGATAACATGTTAACTTTTGCTTTATTGTTTGACTGAGTTGATCACTCACTACCACGTTACGGGATATGTTTTAAACCCAAACCAGACCATGTTTTAGTTTCAGATAATGTCAATGCTTGCGAAGCAGGGCCGAACTTTTATGATGACGAGGAGGGTTTCTCCTATATACAGCTATCAGGCGAGTCTATGTAGACCATGTTCTGATCGATGGGGTTACAGGGTTGCTGATTAGATGTCATTATACTTGTTATTTTGTACCTTTAAAACACTCATGTATATTCATTTAGTTTATTTTTAGAGTATACATACATATATTTAACCTGGTAACATGTTCACACTTTGGAGGCTTACAACAATATGCATATATTTTATATATCTATCACAGTCTACCGCTTGCATAATTTAACTGTCTCTGGAGTATAATATGTTGTTTTAGTATAATCTCACTCATGTTTAATGCACTAATACGAACAACATTCAATCATCATTATCTATGTTGCATAAGTGATGCGTTGGAACTCGGGAGCAGAGCTTCTGCTCGACCCCCGATTTTTAGGGCGTTACAAGTTTGTATTAAAGCATGATTTGGATTAAACTGGACCTAGGTTATGATCACACAACGTACGCTAACGCATTTAAACTTATGCGGGTGTGAGAAAAATGTAAAGACAAGCTTAGGTTTTCAAGTTTCGCCAATTGGGGAAATTTACAGAAAACGATCGCTGAGATTAGGTCTGTGCACATCCGTGATGGCTGGAGACGACCCCGGATCACCCCTAGACCCTCAATCAATGGGTTTAGACCACGATTTACCTCATCCCAACCTTTAACAATTGATAAATGTGAATCTGCATCAGAAAATACTTGAAGTGACCCGAAATGATACAAAATGGAGTAAGGGGGCTAGCGGGACATGTCTAGGGAGACCTAGAGTGAGTCCCACATGTTTTTAGGGTTTAGGGGGTAGGAAGACCTCGCCCCACCGGCGATGGCTCGTCGGAATGTCCAGAGAGTGGCGACGCACTGGCCAATTTGCGGGTCGGGCCTGTGAGGCCGATGCGGGCCGGCACTTCTAGGGTGCTGTGTGGGCCACCGAATGAAGTTTTAAAGTTTTTAAACCCTCCCTCCTGTGCTCCTCTTCATTCTCCACCCCTCAAAGCTCTCCTTTCTTTTAAAAATTTTAAAAATCCCCTCTCAAATTACCCTTCCAGGTTCATTTTCTCTCTTCCTTTTACACCCGTTGCACTCCTTCACCAATTTCAGCCAACTTCCTCTTTTATTTCTTCTTTCCCTCTCATTTTAAGCACACAAATGTCACTTTGTCTCAAGGATCTTGGAATTCAAGAACCCATCCTATTTCTCCATTTTTCTTTTCCTCTAATGGTTTTTTTGAGCTCATGACAACCATCTTCTACATTTTCACCCTCCTTTCTCTTATGGGGAAGAAGCGGGCTCCTATGGACGAGGCCGGGCTTAGTCGCCTTACTCGTTCTCAAAGACAGAAGGCCCCCGCCACAAGCACGAGTGCTGATCGAGAGATGTGGATAAAGCAAGATCTCGATCCTCAGGCTCCTCTCCGAAGAACCTTATTGGCAGAGTTGTCCCATGAAAGATTTAAGGGCCACAAAGTCTTTTTTAAAGCACATGTGGATAAGAAGCTCTTTAGAGATTATCTATTATTGGAACGCTTGGGAGAGGCCGGATGGGGTCCCGTGTTTGAGGACAAGTCTCGTGCTAATGTGGACACTGTTCGAGCATTCTACATCCATATTCGGGAGCCTACACTAGAGCATTTGCAGTACAAGTTTCTCATGGGAAGAGGTTGGGAGGCCACAATTGACGCAGGTGGAGCAATCGCAGTGAGTGCACGCACCTAATGGTAGGTAGGGAGAAAAGTTGTGCGTGCTTACGTATTTACTACGAAAAATAGTTCTGACAACACGCTCTACTAGGGTGTCTGATTCGCTCCCATTCGAGTGACTAATATACAAGATTACGCGTGAATTCGCCTACAGACTTGGTGCAGAACTTCTCGTGCCGATCCATTTCATTAACGACGCAACTCTCAACAGCATGGAGATTGAGCCACGACAACGCCGAGCCCGACTCGATAAGAGTGAGGATGAGACGGGTAGTGAGGAAGATGAGAGTGATGAGAAAGGCAGGAAAGAGATAGAGGAGGAACATGAAGAAGAAGAAGAAGAGAAGGCTCAGGACACGGATGAAAGCTCCCCTCCTACGGCTGTGGAGCATGACACTGATCGGGCCCTCTTAGCTAGACTTGAGGAGGCCAGGCTGCCCTGCGGCAGGAGATTATGATGTCCAGGCCCTCATAAAACACAAGTTTAAGAAGGTGACTCGCACCTTAAAAACTATCTTGTGTTACTTACAGGATAAGGGTGCCCCTCCTCCGTCGTCAGACTCAGATGCCTAGTCATCCATGTCATCGATATTTAGCTTGTTTTGTTGCTGTTTTAGTATGTCTATGTGTTAATGTTGATGGGCTTAGTAGTGTAATAGGTAGAAAGTGTGTTTGTGTTTGATAGTTTGGGCTTAGCATAGCTGCATGCGTTCCTGTCATAATTTATGTATAACTTTATTTCATGTGTTGTGGCAAATTTTGTTTAATGAAATGCATGCGACTCTTTTTGTTGTGAACGATGTAAAATGCTTGAAGAATTGAGTGTTATATGATAAATCTTACGGGTTTCACCCTATGTTGTATATAGGGCATGCCACCTAAGAGCACGCGGAGCTCGGCACGTCTCTCGCTGGGTGAATCGTCTGACGGGACATCTCCCCTAAGCGATAGCCATACGGACCCTAGCTTGGGCACGACTTTGAGACGATGCCGGATTCACAGCCGGCCACTGGCCCCGCCAATGGACCAACACTTTATGTACCACCGGTTCTAGAACAGAACCGTGCATCTACCTCGACGCCACACATACCTCAGTCGACCCCTCCCACCGATAGGTTGGAACAAATGATGCTCTTGATGCACCAGCAGCAACAACTGCAGCAACAGTTTTTCACAACCATAGCAGAGGCCTACGGATGCGATCCCACTTACGGATGCCCAAATGGTCTCGGAATACGACGATTGCAGTCAAGAATGAAAGTGCGGTAAAGTACCTTTCAAATGACGAAAAATCGACCCAATCCAACATCAAATAAGGGAGTTATGAGCGCCTCCGTTAGATCGCGCTATTTAAAAAGATTAACAATCGAAATTGTAAAATGTCGATTGAAGAGTTCCAATGTATTTTTGGGATATCGAATAGTCTCGAAATTACCCAATTCTAGTCTCATTTAATAGCTTGTCAAGTTACCATTCCAATGAGCTCAAAATAGTCTAAATTTGATCACTGAAGAGAGAGTTATGAAGGTTACTGTTGAACAAGGAGATGAAGTAGAAATTCAGTAGCGATGACTGCGATCCCACTTACGGATGCCCAAATGGCCCGATCAGTGTCATGCTCCACAACCATAGGAGGGGAGCTCTCATCCATGTCCTGAGCCTCCTCTTCTTCTTCTTTTTCTTTTTCCTCCTCTATCTCTTCCCTGTCTTCCTCATTACTCTTATCCTCCTCAATACCCGTCTCATCCTCACTCTCATCGAATCGGGCTCAACGCTGTCGTGGCCCAATCTCCATGCTGTTGAGAGTTGCGTCGTTGATGAAATGGATCGGCATAGGAAGTTTTGCACCAAGTCCATAGGCGAATTCACGTGCAAGCTTACATATGAGTCAGCCGAATGGAAGTGAATCAGACGCCCTAGTAGAGCGTGTGGTTAGAACTATATGTCGTAGTACATACGTAGGCACGCATAGCTTCTCTCCCTGCCTAGCTTAGTACAGAAAGCCTACCATCAGGCGTGTGCACTTATTGCGGTTGCTCTACCTAAGGTACACGTTGTACTTGAAGATATGATAGAGCAGGCGAAAGTCGTCAATCATACTGGTCGCTAGGAGGCTATTGTTTGGATTCAAGTGAGTCAGGTGTTTAGAAAGGAATCGCGTGCGTCGATCCCTTTCACATGCACTCTTCAAATTTTTCTCGCCTGCATGTATTCTGCCGAGCAGTATTTTCATGAGTCGCGCTATCAAGCCAGCATCAATTGTGGCCTCCCGACCAATTCTCACAGAAAACTTGAACTGCAAAGGCTCCAGCATAAACTCCCGAATATGAGCGTAGAATGTGCGAATAGTGCCCACATTGGCACGAGACTTGCCCTCAAATACGGGACCCCATACAGCCTCTCCCAGGCTCTCCAATAATAGATAATCTCCAAATATATTCTCATCCACATGTGCTTCAAAAAGAACCCTGCAGCCCTAAAATCTTCCATGGGACAGCTCTGCCAGTAGGGTTCTTGGGCGAGGAGCCTGGGGATCGAGATCCCGCTTTGTCCTCATCTCTCGATCAACGCTCGTGCTTGAGACAGGACCCTTCTGTCTTCGAGAACGAGCAGGGCGACTAGACCCGGCCTCATCCGTAGGAGCCCACTTCTTCCCCATAAGAGAGAAAAGGGTGGAAATGGAGAAAATGGTTGTCACGAGCTCAAAAAAAACCATTAGAGGGAAAGAAAAATGGAGAAATAGGATGGGTTCTTGGATTCCAAGATCCTTGAGACACAAAGTGACGTTTGTGTGCTCAAAATGAGAGGGAAAGAAGAAAATAGAAGAGGAGGTTGGCTTAAATTGGTGAAGGAGTGCAGGGGGTGAAAAAGGAAGAGAGAAAATGAACTTGGAAAGATGATCTGAGAGGGGATTTTTGAAATTTTTGAGAGAAAAGAGGGGTGGAGAATGAAAAAGAGCACAGGAGGGAGGGGTTAAAAACTTTAAAACCTCATTCGGTGGCCCACATAGCACCCTATAAATGTCGGCTCGCGTCGGCCCGACAGGCCCGACTCGCAAATCGGCGAGGGCCTTGCCACTCTTTGGACATTCAGGCGAGCCATCGCCGGTGGGGCAAGGTCCTCCTGCTCCCTGGACCCTAAAAACATGTGGGACCCACTCTGGGTCCCCTTGGACATGGCCCGTTAGGCACCCGACTCCATTTTAAGTCGTTTCGGATAACTTCGAGTATTTTTTAATGCAGATTCACATTTATTGTTTGTTGAAGGCTGGGATGAGGTAAATCGTGGTCTAAACCCGTCTATTGACGGTCTAGAGGTGATTCGGGGTCGTCTCTAGCGATCACGGATGTGTACAGACCCGATCTCAGCGATCGTCTTCGGTACATTTCGCCAATTGGAGAAACTAGGAAACCTAAGCTTGTCACTACATTTTTCTCGCACCTGCCTAGGTCTAAATGCGTCAGCGTACATCGTGTGATCATAAACCAGGTTTAGATTTATCCAAATCATGCTTTGATACCAACTTGTAACGCCCTGAAAATCGGGGATCGAATAGAAGCTCAGCTCCCGAGTTCTAAAGCATCACTTATGCAACATAGATAATGATGATTGAATATTGTTAGTATTAGTGCAATAAACATGAGTGAGATTATACCAAAACAACATATCATACTCCAGAGACAGTTAAATTATGCAAGCGGCAGACTGCAATAGATATATAAAATATATATATTGTTGTAAGTCTTCAGAGTTTGAACATGTTATTAGGTTAAATATATACATGTATACTCTAAAAATGAACAAAATGAATATACATGGGTGTTCCAAAGGTACAAAATAACAAGTGTAATGGCATCTAATCAGCAACCCTGTAACCCCGTCGATTAGAACATGGTCTACATAGACTCGCCTGATAGCTGCATATAGGAGAAACCCTCCTTGTCATCATAAAAGTCCGGCTCCGCTTCGCAAGCATCGACATCATCTGAAACTAAAACATGGTCTAATTGGTGTTTAAAATACTGTCCCGTAACGTGGGAGTTAGTGATCAACTCAGTCGAACAATAAAGGAAAGGTTAACATGATATCAATTCAATCAAGCAGTAATGATAAAACAATACAATCAAACATCCCTAAGTACTCTGATTAATGCGGGAATGGTATGTATAAATAATGCATGCCTTCACCTGCACTCATTCTACGATCTTCATCTAACGGTCGCATATGTCAGTTAATTCCTCAGTGCTCTCTACTCAAAGCCAAATGACACATGCAGTGCGGTGCATGAGCGTGATTACCAAGTTTTTATTAGTCCTTTTCATACAGTAGAATTGGAAAACTAAGGTACCTCCCTTATATCATTTCCCAAAAAATGATCTATTCTAGGTTCGTCAGTCCTAATAATCTCATACGATGTTGTGGTTCTAAGTAGGGCTGTTCACGAGTCAAGCTAGCTCGAAAAGCTCGCTCGACTCGGCTCGAGTCAGCTCGGATTGACTCGGCTTGAATGGCCTATTCAAGCCAAGCCAAGCTAATTGTTTGAAGCTCGAGTTGAGTTCAAGCCAAGTTCGATCAAGGGGCATTTCAACTCGACTCGAACTCGAACTCGAGTCGACTCAAAGCTCGAATTCGAGCTCGACTCGACTCGATTAATAAATATATTAAATATTATATATATATATATTATTAATATAAGTTTTAAATTTAAACTTAAAAATAAAAAAATAAAAAACAAACCCTAGAGTTTCTACCCAACAAGTTCGAGCTCGACTCGAGGTAAACTCGACTCGACTCGAACCACTAGCTCGACTCGAACTCGACTCGACAGCTTTGGCAAACAAGCCAAGCTTCAATGTTGAGCTCGAGGCCAAGATCGAGCTCGAACTCGAGTACATCATGGACAAGCCAAGCCAAGCTTGGCCCACCTCGACTCGACTCGGCTCGATGCCCACCTCTAGTTCTAGGTCATTACGAAGTCGCCCGATCGATCGTAAAACTGACTCATATTAAGTTAGTTGTAGTGTCGGTTATCGGAATAAGAAAGAGTATCAATTACGAGGTGACTTTGTTTCATCCGATAGAAGATAAAAAACCTTGTCCTTGCAGGTAGCCGAGACTCATCTATTACTAGAGTCGGTCAAGGCCGAGCCGAGCAAGGAAGAGACAGTGTAATACCGTCCCGAAAATCTTGTGAAAGGATTCCCGACCACGAAAATCTCGGGATCGGGCTCTTAAGATTGAGGAGAGAATGCCTGCATGATGGGACCTCTCACTCTTATAAAAGGACGTTTCTAAGATCAAATGTACGCAGAAAACCCTTCTAAAACCCTTCCTATACTGTCAAGTTACTGACTTTAGCATCGGAGGTCCCTAACTCTAACTAGAGTCTCCTTTATCTCATCCTTTTGCAGGAGATAGATCAAAAGGAGGGTTCACCAGTTTTTTTGCACCAACAATATATATATATATATATATATATATATATATATATATATATATATATATATATATATATATATATATATATATATAAAATGTGTTATGAAAAAAGTAATTTGAATTTGAAAGGTACAATAAACATTTATTCAATAAAAATTTTACAACAACCATAAAATTTTATTACCTGTAGAAGAAAACCTTTGAGATCGAGCCGCTTAATACCATGTAGACAACCCACAAGATTGATCAGATCGGAATCCTTGCTTTTCTTGTAACAATTTACGGACATCATATTAATAACTGCAGTTGCTACAAGCGGCATAGTTTCGAAATAGAGATAATTTAATTTACCAACAATATCCAAGAACAGTAGCTTTAGTTTGGGGCCTTGAATTTTAAGATGAGTAAGACCATCAAAATTACTCATCATCCACTCCTCGAGAAAAGGTAATTTGGAAATGAAGTCTTCGAATGAGTTGTCAATGGAAACTTTTTGAAGATGAAGGGTCCTGAGATAATTACGTAGACCGTCGAACTTTCTAGGCGGTTTGAAGATGCAGCAGGATACCTGAAGATGGATAAGGTTTTCGTAGCGGAATAAACAAGAAGGCACCTTATATCGTAAAAGCCACAAATTATCAAGTGTGAACCTCTTCACACCATTATCCGAGAGGTGAGGTATCCATCGATCAATGGCGAGGGAACTATATATGTTAATCTGGCACTTGAACTCGTGAACTGGGCCTCTATGTAGTAAGAGAACTTGATCAATAGCATTGATGAGCTTGTGCTCATTTAGCTCTGAAGTTGGAAAACTTTGCTCGTCAAATGTCAGATGTGGAATCGTGACCCACTTGTACCTCCAATCACGCGATAAGATGCCCGTCCTCACTGCATCTCTCAAAGGCAAGCATGTGAGGATTACATTAATTACTTTTGTTGGAAGGTGGCTCATCATATCCAAGTTTCGAAATTGGACTTGGCGCCAATCCATCATGTAGTAAGGATTTGATGCCTCTATGCCTAACCTACAATGCCAGCAAATTTATAAAAAATCTACCATTATAAAGATCAAGAAATGATAATTTCTAAAGAAGTTTTTTAGAATACATCCTGATGTATCCTATAATGCTAGATGAATTCTATCAAACATCACTTCTACGTGTGTGTGTGTGTGTTTGTGTATAAAGGTTAAATTTATTTATTTTTAATTCAAATAATTATAATTCCTGTGGGAATAGTGTTCTTTGGCTCTCTCAAAACCTTCCTCGGTTCAATCTTTTTCACCTTCTACTCAATTTATCAATGGGAAGTGGGCACTGCCAATCTCTATTATTTAATTTGCAACAAAAAGTTATTTATTTATTTATCTATTTTTATTTACGGTTTTTTACCTGACAATTTTTGAGAGCATATAATGTTGCTGTAATATCCTTTGACTCTTCATATTTACCAAATATACAATTTAATTGTCCAGATGAAGGATGAAAAGTCAAAATTACACTGACGGAGAGAATTTTAGAGAACGGAAGCTCCATTGTGTTTCTCGGTGTGAAAGGAAATTACAAATTTGATTTTTTTTTCCCGAAAAAAATGAATTATTTTGCTTCATCTTATAAAATTATACAATTTTTTTTTTCCTAAAACATAGGAGTTTAAAATGAAGTCTTCCTAACAAGGTTCATGATCGCATTGAGTTTTTCTTAGTCTTGGAGGTGGTTTGTATGCCTGTAAAGTCCTCAGGTTGTAAAGCGATTACAGGGGCTATTTGGCTGCATGTATTTGCTTGTAAAGGCTTTATAGGCTATAAGTATATAAAAACTTTTAGCTATAATATGAAACTGCGTAAAAATTCATATTTTAGATTACAAGTAAAATCTTTATAGCTAAAAAGGCATTATACATGTTAGAACACAATGATTAATATACACTCATGATATATGGGGCCCACCATAATGTGTATGGTACATCCAATCTATGCATCTTGTAATTCCCTTGATACTCTCTTGTGGCCCTAAAAAAATAGCTCGATCATTGTCAAATGGATCACACGAGGGAAGCATGGGACGTTCGCTATTAAAAACTTCTAGATTGCATTTGGAGCCCTTGTGATGGGTGGAAGACATGCAATCCGTTTTGTGTGTGCATACATTAATGCTCTCTTAGGGCCCTTTAAAAAAATCAAGTATTTCTTATGTGATTTGCATATTTTGAAAGGTTTAACTTCCAACCTCTATGGTATGAATACCTACTTTATTCATTCTAAACACGTTACACACTAGCCAAACACACAATTTGTTTAACTTTAAACATATTACCACTTAAAAGCCAAACGAAATAGCATGTAAACCAATTACACCTAAAAAGTCTTTTCATGTATAATGTGTTTACAACTAAAAAAATTATGGGCATCTAAACGACCCTTAATGAAATTTGACCGTGCCGAGTCAACTTGACATTTTGAAGCTTTTAAACAATGGTTTATAATAGAACCTTCCTCTGAGGAAAATGATAATTTAGGACGGTTCACCTGTTGGGAACTACTGCTGATAGCCCATATGGCACCATCCATGGTGGGGCCACTGAGGTGGAGCGGCTTGATTCACCATCCTTCCCACAATACGGTCAAAGAGTATATCACAATCTATGATATTATATGCAGAGAGGATGGTTGGATGGACTTGATTTTGGGGGGTCCAAATTTTGTGTAGGGTAACCCTGATGAACAGCTTGGATACCACTCACACCCCTGTGGGCCCCACCATACAAGGGCTTGTAGACGAACTGCCCTGCTAAAATTTTTGTTTGAAAATTAGAAAAACAGAAAGGCAACTAAAGATATTCTGAATGTTTTACACATCATAAGGCATACATGTAGCCCAATGCATACCATACGTATTGTGGGCATCATCAGAAATGGAGCATGGCGCAAAAAATCAAACTGATTAGACGATCTTAACCTTCCAACTTCGCTTTACGGAATTTGGACCATCCCCATTTTCTTTGTACCTCTCCATTTCACGGTTCAGATCATCCAGCACCTATGTTCCATCCACAATGGGACCCACAATCTGGATTGGATGCATGGACGAGCACATATGCCTCATAGGTGTGGTAAACTCACACCATAGTCCTCTCTTCGAAACCTGTGTTCCCTTCCCTGGTTTAAAAACCGACAGTCGACTTGACCGGAAACGAGTCGACTCGGATGCAAGTCTCTCTCTCTTTCTTTCTTTCTTTCTTTTTTTTTTTTTTTTTTTTTTTTAAATTTACTTTCCTCCAAACAACAATAATAAATAAATAAATAAATGATTTTTGGTGCTGGAAGGAATGTGGGCCACCTGAAGTAAAAGATCGGATCTACACACGTGAGTCACAGCAACCCTGAGGTCGTCGTTTTCTTCTTTTATGCTCTTTCTCTCTCTTCTGCAGTCGTACCCCCTTCTTTTGGAAGACTCGGATTGCAGTATGTATAGCACAGCACCGACCTCGGTAAGGTGCGGATTTCGTCCGGAGATAACTCAGATTGAGTTTTCCCGAGACTCGTCTAGTAAATTGAGTGTTGCATTCAATCAGCCGTGTCGATTCATTTTCTCCGAGTTTCTAAACTAGGAAACACCGGCCTCGTGGAGATGTTTATGGGTTACTATTCCTATGAGTGAAACATGCACGTCCATGTATTTAATCCAGATTATGGGCTCCATTGCTGATGATGTATAGCCCAAGAGTTCAGAGTTATCAAATGATCTCAACTGTCAAATGGGTATTGTCAAATGGATCACACAAGGGCATAGCCTTATGGGATTGGCTACTCCCCTGACACCAGCCCCGTGGCTAGTGGTGGGTGCTTAGTGGGCCCCTCCATGATCTATGTGTTTCATCCATTTTTAAAGATCATTTTAAGGTTTTATCCGGAAAATAAGAGGGATATAAATCTTAGGTGGACCACACAACAGGAAAGCAATAGTGATTGGATATCCATCATTTAAATCCTCCTAAGGCCCATTATACTGTTTATCAGACATCCAATCTATTGATTAGGTCATAAATACCCAGATGAAAGGAAAGAAACAAAGATCAGTTTGATCCAATACTTTTATGGCCCGCAAAAAGTTTTTAATGATCAATGTTCATTCAACACTGTTTCCTGTAACGTGGTCCACTTGAGATTTGGATATCTCATTTTTTGTGTAATACCATAAAATGATCTATAAAAATAGATGGACGGCATGGATGAAATACATACATCATGGTGGAGCCCATAGAGCACCTAACACTCAGCCATTGGCTGGTGGCAGGGGGAGTAGCCAATCCGTTTCCAGTCGACTGACTACAAACAATAAATCCTGACCAATGCAAGGCTTCCACGTGGAAGCGATAGGATGCCAGTTTCTGATAAACGACGAGACATGGTGCACGTGGAAAATTGATTATTTTTGTTTTTCAACCGTCTTTTGAATTCACACCAATGATCTAGTTAGAATCCTTTATTTAGTATCCGATTTGGATTATTGCCCATCTATTGTGGGACCCACCAATTGGACGGATTTTGATGAGCTACTTACGTGACTTGTGATAACAATTTCTATATGCAGGAGTATGGATCATCGTACTCCGCTAATTTACCCGTTAGTGGCCGAAACGGAGGCTAATGGAACAACAGTGAAGGAGCATTCATTGCGAGAAACAGTCTATTGGTATTCAACCAATGATATTTTAACATGTCACCTTTTGACTATTCAGTATCCAACCCGTTCCCAAGCCAACCTAGGCTTGTACAACTGTGGAAAAGGGTAGAGTCTTTTTTTATGGCGGTGGTTTATGGTTTTCTATACAAGTTGCATTAAGGGCCCGTTTGATTTTCACCGTTTCACTGGGAAATGGTAAATCCCCTGCAAATGGGTGGTTATTACCGTTTCACCTGTTTGGATATTAGTGAGGTATTTTATTTCTTGGAAACCATTTCAAAAGTTTCAGCAGTCATTTTAGAACCTCATCTTGATGTATATGATATATTTATTTCGTCCATCCATTTTATCACAACATTTTGAGCCGTGAAAAAAAAAATGAGTTAGATCTAACACTCAATTGGTCCAAACCAAAAAAAATAATGGCCTAAGAAGTTTTTAACGGTAAGTATTTAATTCACATTTTTCTATGGTGTGGCCCACTTGAGCTTTGGATAAGCCTCATTTTTTAGCTTATATCATAAATTCATATGACATAATGGATGAATGGTGCAAATATATGATATGCATCATGGTGGGACCCATAAATATTTCTCATTTTTACGTTAAAAAAAGTAAGCCGTCCAATCAGCTATGGAAAACGTGCAGCGCTTCACTGCAGTTCCCTGAGAAGTAATAAATGTCAGGTGAAAACGCATTTCCAGCGAATTCGCTGAAACAAATAGGCCCTAAATGCAAGAGAAATTTGTGGTGGGATGAAGAGTAGCTGAGGTTGAGTAGCGAGACCAGTTGATTAAATGACGTCACCAAGTTGTGGGACCCACTATGATGTATGTGTTATAACCACACTGTTCATTCATTTGGAGATATCAATTTAGGGTACGATCCAAAGTATGAGTCAGATATAAAGCGCAAGTAGAGCCCACCACAAAAAAACAAGGGAGAGAGTGACGCCCACCATTAAAATTTTCTAAGGGCCGCAAAACTTTTTAACAAGCTGAAATTTGTGTTTTCCCTTCTCTGATGTCTGTCTTATGAATACGTTGGATTACAGATAAACATTATAGTAGACCTTAGGAAGGTTTCAACATTGGGCGTCACTCTTCCCATTGTTTTCTGTAGTGGGGTCCACTCCAGATTTGAATCTGACTCATTCTTTTGTCTCATGCCCTAAAATGATCTCTCCAAATGGATGGATGGTGTGGACAACACATACATCACGGTGGGTCCCACATAACTTGGTGACGTCACCACAGTAGCGTCTCCTTACTAAACCGTCAGTATCTAATCCACGTCCACCAGCCCGGTGGCTGGTGGTCGGTGATTTGTGGGCCCCACCATGATGTATCTGTTTCATCCATTCCATTCATCCATTTTTACAGATTGTTTCACATTGAGATCCCAAAAATAAGAGGATATAAATCTCAGGTGGACCACACCACAGGAAAACAATAATGATTGGATATCCACCATTAAAATCCTCCTAAGGTCCACTATACTGTTTATTTGACATCCAATCTGTTGATTAGGTCATACAGATTCAGATGAAGGTTAAAAACAAAGATCAGCTTGATCCAAAACTCTTATGGCCCCCAAAAAGTTTTTAATGGTCCACGTTCATTCAACACTGTTTCTTGTAATGTGTTCCACTTGAGATTGAGATATACCTCATTTTTTGTCTCATACCATAAAATGATCTATAAAAATAGATTGACAGCATGGATGAAACAAATACATCATGATGGGGCCCACATAGCATCGATCAGCAGCCATTGGCTGGTGGCAGGGGGAGTAGCCAATCCGTTCCCGTCCTTTGCGGTGTATTTCACTTGAGCTTTGGATGAGTCTCATTTTTATACTTATATCTTAAAATGACATGACAAAAAGGAATGAACCATAAGTAGATACATCACAATGGGCCCACACGGTGATATATATGTTTTATTCACTCTGTCCGTCAACTTTTCCAGGTCATTTTAGGGCATGAGACTGAAAATGAGGGAGTTTAAAATCTCTTGGACCACACTGCAGGAAACAGTGGTGATTAAGTGCTCACCGTTAAAAACTTTTTATAGGGGCCACAAAAAGTTTTTGATGAAGCTTATATTTGTGATTTCCCTTCATACAGTTCTTTGGGTTGGATGGAGAATAAACATTACAATAGGCACTAGGAAGTTTTTAATGGTAGACATTCAACCAACACTGTTTTATTGTAGTGTGGTCCACTTGAGATGAAGACTTGCCTATTTTTTAGGCTCATGCCTTGAAATGATCTGAAAACACAGATGGGCGACGTGGATAAAATATATACATCATTACGGGGCCACATAGCACTGTCCAGTAGCCATCTCCACCTCACCACCGGCAGTGTTAGCAGTCAATTCGCGTGGGGCCCACCATGATGGTAATGAGAAATTCACTCCTTCCACCTCGCCCTGCATGACTGATGACCCACCTCATCAAGGTGGGCAACACATCACAGACGGTCCACATCAACGGTTGGTTCCTAATTAATGACCCACATCCAATGCAGGCCCTGCATAATGTACGGTCCACATTTCAAGAAGACCCCACATAAGGGCCTCACTATGGTTTGAGATTGATGCCTTATAGCAACTCATCCACATACCAGATGACACACATGCATGCAATCTGGACTATCCAATCGTGGCCACCACTGTGAATGAGTAAACTCACAGTATGACCCACTTGCTGAATGTCCTTGATCTTCTACAATTTTAAATGACACTTGAAAATAAGGTATTATGTCTAAGATGAGCCCGCAGATGGATTACACAAGTGTTCAAAAATATCAAAACATGCATCATCACAAAAAAGAGAGAGGGTGGCCACATGCATGTTGCGTATAGACCACATGTGGTTAATTTCAAGCCGTGACCCACCTGATGAACGGCCACAATGAAATTGGACCTAAACACTCCATTGGTTCTCAAAAGAGAGAGAGAGAGAGAGAGAGAGAGAGAGAGAGAGAGAGAAATACAGTCTACCTACTTTTTGTTGAGGCCCAAGAACAAGATCCTGGCTTGTGATGAAGTTCTTCGAAAACCCATCAATTGTTGGAAAATACTTGCTTTTTCACGGGCCATCATTTCTTTAATCATAATATTCATCTTCTCCAGCAACAGTGCATTGGCAAGTACATACTCTACAAAATCCATTTCGCCGAAGCCACCGACGTTGGTTACCGTCACAATCCTGAGGTTTGCGAACAAGCCATCCAAATGTTCTTGCGCTTTCCAAAAGCTCTCATCGGGCGTTCTACTAGCACTCATTGAGTGGGCCTTGAAATGTCCATCAAATCACAAGTTTGTTAGACTTCAATCACCTGACTCCTCTGAGAAATACACACAGAATTTCTTCTTGTGCAGCTCAAGCAGAATCACAAAAATAGTGATTGCTACGGATATGTGAAATGCAAAGGCAACTCGTGGTCGTACATGTAGCATATTGCGTGCAAGATCAAGGCCGTCTATGACATTTGGGTCCACTAATAGATATCCGGTATCTTGCGAATGTGTGCCAAGTAAAGACATCTGCCATTAACTGCCTACAAACTGCCTTGGCATTTTCATATTACATTCATTCATATTTCAAACCATACCAATATGAAATGAGGTGAGCTTCCTGGCACCATTAAGCCTGTAAGCTCATGTGGTGTTTGAACACCACCCAACTCGTTTATCGGATGCATCAACTCAAGTTGCTCTGAGGGCTAAAAATTCAGCCCGATTAAAAGTCATATGGGCTACAGAAATGGGAACAATGTAATTGCCAATGCACACCCTTTATTTTCGCTGGGATTCACTTCAGTTACAAAACCAGTCCGCATCGTGAACGGTTGGAATGATCTATAAAAACAACACGGTGGGCCCTGAACGCAAATCAATGGTGGACACCACTCTCAACATTGCCAATGTCCTTTGTGAAAAATGTATAAAAAGGAAAGAAAGAAAGAAATAATAATAATAATAAATAAAATCCAAGTAACTCACCATGATGCAGAGTTCATGCAAGTTAGGAGAGCTTCTACATAAGCAAAGAGCCACCAATAAATCATCCAGATTTAGGAAATTTATGGTCAACGTCAGATTCGTTAGACAATTATACATAGTTGGAAGTCTCTTTGGTACATAACCTGCAGCTAAAAACTATGATCCAATTCACAAAGAACAAGAACCAAAAAAAAAAAAAAAATAGTTAGTTCGCCAACATTTTAAAACCCGGCCTGAACCAGATTGGAACTGCACCTGGCTGCTAACACCATGGTCGTAAAATTCAGTAACTCGACTCGAAACTCGGCGAGTCAAGTCACGATTCAACAAGAATTTGAGTGAAGTCACGACTGCTCGCTGACATGGTTGACACGACTCAGCATGACTCGAGCCAAGTCACTCATGTTTGGCCTTCTTTTGGTCCTGTCATGCTAAGAATGCATCAGTGCCACGTCCTACACCAACTGGGTTTTTTTAGAGTCGGGGATTTGAACCCTCACCCGTCTTAAAAAGGCTACAGACTCTGCCTATTAGTGAAGCATTTCATCTCCGACCATTTATGTCAATCTTTATATTAATAAGCTATTATTAGATATTCTCATTAAAGTAATTATTAAATATCGACTTGAATCTACTTGAGTCAAGCCATTGAGTCGACCCAACCCAACTGGACGTCTAATATTCGGGTCAAGTTTTCAGGTTTTTGAGCTATGACCAAAACTGGCTGGGTCAGTTAAGCGGATTAGATGGGTTTACTTCTAAAAGAATACAAATACACCACTATAAGCTCCAATGCACCTCTACCTCTACTTGAAAATCTAATGCTCTAACAACTATGCTAACAACAGAATTCGGGTTTATCCCTTATTTTAGATTAAACGAATATTTCGCCAAAATGGGTCTGATAATTGGTTGGACCTGTTGGAAACGGACGGTCAAGATGCCTTATGGGAGAAAGGATAATCATGTTGGAATAATTGAGATTTCAAATATATATTAACATTAACAAATACATTATCTTAAAAAAATGTCTTCAAATCATTTTTAAAATTGATTTCAGTTACCAATTGAAGAGGGTCATTTCTCAAATGAGAGAAAATGTGGTTTTATAAACATGGGATTGGAGATACCATAAAACTATGAGACAAAGGCAAAGTCCCACAACAAATTTTTTTTTTTTTTTTTTTTTTTTTTTTTTTTTAAAGGAAAGAGTGGAATGCCATTGCGATCAATGGTCTCGCAAACTGGTCATGATCTTGAGTTTTCGGGACAAAACTGGCCAACAAAAGTAGCACTTTCCCCGTTTAATCATGATTTGAAGTAAGTTTTAAAGCAATTTAATAACAACCAAGAAATTAGTTACCTGTAGAAGAAAACAACAACCAAGAAATTCGTTACCTGTAGAAGAAAACCTTCAAGAGAGAGCCGCTTTACACCATGTAGCCATCCAAGAACCTTGATCAAATTGGACTCCTTGCTTTTCTTGTAATTATTTGATAATGTCATTTGAATGCGTGCAGTTGCTACAAGTGGGATATTTTCAAAACAGAGATATTTTAATTTACCACTGATATCAAAGAACAGGAGCTTGGGGCCTCGAATTTTAAGACGAGTGAGACCGTCAAACTCCCTCAGTGTCAATGCCTCAAGAAAAGGGAATTTAGAAATCAAGTCTTCGAATGAGTTGTCAATGGTAACGTTTTGAAGATGTAGGATCTTGAGACTGGGAAAGCCTTCGAACTTGCTAGGCGGTTTGAAGATGCAACAGGATAACTTCAGTTGAATAAGGTTTTTGTAGTGGAATAGACAAGAAGGCACTTTATACTGCTCGCCCAGCAAAAGATCGAGCGTGAAACTCTTCACACCATGACCTGATAGGAGAAGTATCCATCGATTGATGGCGGGGCAGCTTTCTAGGTAATTTTGGCACTTGAACTCATGAACTGGACCTCTATGTAGTAAGAGAACTTGATCAATAGCGTTCACGAGCTTAGAGTTCACAAGCTCAAGCTCATCTAAATCTGAATAATCATCGACTGAAGATGGTACACTTCGCTTGTCAAATGTCAGATGTGGAATTGTGGCCCACTTGTACCTCCAATTACGCGATAAGATGCTTGTCCTCACTGCATCTCTCAAAGGCAAGCACATGAGAATGACATCAATGACATTTGGTGGAAGGTGGCTGATCATATCCAAGTTTCGAAATTGGACTCGGTCCATCTCCATCATGTGTTGAGGATTTGATGCCTCCATGCCTGTCCCACAATGCAATCAAATTTATAAAATCCACTAATGCAGGGAAAAAGAGAGATGATAATTTCTATATAGGTTTGTTCATATACATTGTGTTGTATGATTGTATCCCATAATGCTAGATGTATTCTATCAAACCTCACTCTTTTAAGTTTAAACATAAAGCCAATCCAAAACACATGCGGTCCATACGACAACGAATATTGTAAAATCATGCTTAAAACCTCTAATTCATATGGAGTGGCTCACCTGAGTTTTGGAATTACTTGGACTTTGGAAAGTCACCCATCCCATTGAGGTGTGTGAGATGAATGGGTTGTATGTCATAAATATACTACTGTGGGCCTCATATAATGTGGAAGATTTTATTAATGGAGGGTATTCCCATCCCATCTATTGCCTGTGGTGTAGCCCACCTGATTTTTTGGGTGTCTCAGATGAATGAATTGGATGTCATAAATATACTATGTACTGTGGCCCCACACATTATGTGGAAAGTTTTAATGGTGGGCATTACCATCCCTTTGTTGATTGTGTTGGGGGTCACCTGATGTTTTAGGCACAAGGCCAAGCATGGGTGGCAAACCTGATGTATGGGATGGATCTCATGCACATAAAGCATTTCTCCCCTGCGTTTCTCCTCTACGACACCTATTGTATTGTCATGTGCAAGGGGTACAACACTCGAGCTCTGTGGGGTCCACCATGTTGTTGTTTTACATCCACTCTGCCCATCAAGTGCATAACCTCATTTTCATCTTACATCACACTCAACCATAGGAAACAATGTAAAATCATGCCTAGAAACTTGACGCTCATACCATGTGGCCTGCTTGAAAAAATTAAGCTAATTTTTGGAATGCTCCTTGATATTCAGAGGGTGGACCCAACGAACAAGTCAGGCAAAATATACAAATCATGGTGGGCCCCACCACAAATCTACTGTTGGTGGTGTAAGCTTCAATTCTCATTATGGTATGGCCTACCTGAGTTGTGGATCAGGCTAGTATGACCATAAGGCCTAACATTGTTGTGTGCACCTAATCGACAACGAGGATGTGAAAAACACAACACAGTAGGCCCCACAGAACTTGGGTGTTGTACCCACCGCAAAGAATAGGTTTTGTAGAGGATTCTGATCCATGCTGCATGTTGTTTCCTAGCATGGCGAATGCACACTATAGACCACTACCTTTCTGGTCACAGAAGAAACTTTCATGCAGCTGGAACTGAAAAATCACAAAAGCTCCATAATATTATTATCATAGTTTAATAACATGAAAAATCAGCTCTTCTTGAAGCTCAATCAACTCAAAATTACAAGCTAGGTTTCTCAAGAACTAGTACATTTTTTCAGAGGTTTTGGAATAATTTAGTATTTAAAAATTATTAATATATAAATAATGCTGAGTTGTGCCAAGTTTGAGTCGACCTTTTCTTTTTCAAGCCAAGTCATAGTTTGAGCAAGTCAGGTACCATAGTTAGCAACACAGCATACAGTAAAAAAATGTAATAGGGGAATGTGTGTGTGTGTATTATACAAGGAGAAATGCTCCTACACTAGTTATATGTACAACTATGTGTTGTGTGGGGCAAGGTGTTCCATATCTGTTACGATACGTTCGTAAAGGCTGATACGTATAGGTAACGGCCATAACCATTACGCAATACAGGGGTGAAATGGGACGTATAGGTAACGGCCATAACCACTACGCAATACAGGGGTGAAATGAGACAATTGGTTTTTTGGGACCGTATCTACTGTTACGATGGCCGTAAATGTCGTTACGGGACATAACGACTATTTCCCCATAACAATCGAAAAATGACTATTTTTTGTCTATTTAAATTTATTTTTCTCCTCATTTTTTTTTTTTTTTTTTTTTTTTTTTTTTTGTATTTCTCATTCCAAAAACTCTTCTAAATCATTTTATAACATATTTCGATCAATCTTACTATACTTTTTAAGATTAAAATCATAGATTGAAGTGATCTTTATGAATAGAAGCTCTAAAAGTTTTTTTTTTTTCAAAAATTTGAAAAAGTAGTATATATGCCTTTTTTCTGAGTTTAGTTCTAATACTTGATTGTGACGTCTAAACATTAGAAACATATAATCATGTTCATAAATTTACTAGACAACCCGATATAATACTCTCACCAAAGAGTGAACTGTTACATTAGCATAAACATGTTCAAAACAAAAAAATGAATATATATTTGAAATATTTACATTATTCTAAATTTTCTAAATATTTTTTCTTCAGAAATTTTCGGGCAAAAGAAAATTTTCAACTGTTATTGGGGTCGTAATGGTTGTTACACCCTTGTATTGGCTGTTACAACCTATACACGTATCGGTAAATGTGATAACTGTTACGGCCACCATTACCGATACAAAATACCTTGGTGTGGGGTCCATTGTGGTGTCTGTATGACATCTCGGCCGTCCAGTAAGCTTGTCCATCAAGAAAATGGGATGCCCCAAAAATCAGGTCAATCCAACATTAGGTAAGGCACATCATAAAAAAACATGAAAAACAACCCTGAAAACTACACATTCAGGTGGGACATCCCATTTTCATGGTTGTACACGCTTGGGTTGGCTTTGGCCTGGATTTTAAACTGTTAGGGCCGGGTTTGGTTGGCCAGAGCTTATTCAAAATTTTGATTTTGCCCCGCCCAAGCCCGGCCTATTGACAGCCCTAAATGCTAACAAGTGTCATGATAATGTAGCGTTTTTTCCAAGTTTCAGTGAAAGCTGGTGGAGTTGAGTCGACTCGGGCAAATCAACTCAACTTTTTGAAGTTTTTATACTATATATGATTTATGATGGAACCTTCCTCCAAAGGGGAATGATAATTTAGGACTGTCCACCTATTGGGCACAACTGCTGATATCCCATGGCATCATGGCTGTCCTTAGTTTGCCTACTTGGGCCATCTAGGTGGGGCCCACTCAGGTGGAGAGCTAGCCTGATTCACCATCCCCTGCCACAGTGCGGTCAAAGAGACTCTATCACTATAGGATATAAGCACATCTATCATTCGATGGAGGCATATGATGGTTGGATGGGCCTGATATTTGGGCGGTTCAAATTTTATGGTAGGGCAAACCCTGATGAACGGCTTGGATGCCATGCACACACCCGTGTGGGCCCCACCGTACAAAGGCTTGCAGAAGAACTGGCCTACACACTATAAATCATACATGTACCCCAGTCCATACCATTAGTATTATGGACACATCCAAACTGGAGCATGGCTCAAAAAATAAACACATTGGATGATCTTAACCATCCGATTTCACTTTACTGAATTTGGATCATCCCCATTTCCTTTGTACCTCTATTTGACGGTTCAGATCATCTGACAACTCTGAACTCTTGGGCTATGCTTCATCCACAATGGGGCCCACAATCTAGATTGGCTACATGGACGAGCATGTTTGCATCATAGGTGTGGTAAACTCACCCCCACAAACCTCTACACAAGGCCGGTGTCCCATAGCTTAGATTGAAATGAATCGACTCGGATTGAAAACTCGATTCCACCGAGTTATTCAGCAACACTCAGTTTACTAGCCAAGATTGAGGGAACTGGATTTTTAGGAACGCCGCTTCGGTGGATCCCTGAATGTGGGGCCCACATTGTATGTCTATGCCGTCCATCCGTTTTGCGAGCTCCTTTTAGGGAATGGGCTAAAAAATGAAGTAGATCCAAATCTCAGGTGGACCATACCACAGGAAACAGTGGTGATTGACCATTAAAAACTTCTTGTGGGCAACAAATGATTTTGATGAAGCTGATATTTTTATTTTTCATTCACACAGGTCTGTGTAACCTTATCAACAGGTTGGATAGGAAATAAACATTACGGTAGGTCCTACGAAGTTTTTAATGGTGAGCGTTTAATCACCACCTTTCCTTGTGGTATGGTCTACCTGAGACTTGGATCTGCTACGTTTTTAGCCCATGCCCTAAATTGATCTGGAAAAACGGATGAACGGCGTGGATATACAACACATACGTCAAGTTGGGCTCCACAGGGATCCACCGAGTCCGTGCCCCATTTTTGGGGCTGCAAGGAGTGTGGCCCACCTGACGTAAAGCTCGGATCTCCACACGTGTCTCACAGCAACGCTGAACTCGTCTTCTTCATCTTTTCTTCTCTGTTGCAGCGGAGACTTGCGTATGTTGAAAGGGGAGTTATTTGATACTGGGCAGAATAGCACTCTTATACACAGGAACTAAGGAATTGTACATGTGAGCATCAAAAACTCAAATTGAACCGCTTATATTGTTTAAGCACAGTTTCACTAAACTCTAGATCCAAAATTAGATTGGTTGGAAAATCCTACCGTCTGCTTTGTGGACATTTTTTTTTAATCGAATAAGACAAGTGGATTTCTTTCATTTCAACCGTCCAACGGACGCCCATAAATCGGATATTCAAATAAACAAATAAGCTTATATTTTAGTTCATAGTGCAACTCAATGTAATTAAAATAATTTAGATGGTTCAATTTAAATTAATTTTGTGAAATTTATGCAATTTTTATATGCGTGCGTATCATCCATCACATTCTGCCCGAGTTTTAAAAGTTTTTCTCTTTGGGAAATCATCCTCCCGCCAAGAAGCGGATTGGCTGGTGTACCAAACACCAGCTATATAGCTGCTGAATTGACGTCAGCAAGTTCTGTGGGTCTCATCATAAGGTATGTGTTATATCCAGACCATCCATACATTTGGCGAGCTAGTCTTAAGGTTTTAGACGAAAAATAAGACACATATAACTATTAAGTGGATCACACTACAAAAGCCAGTGGGGGATTGAACGTCTACCATTGAAACCGTTTCTTAGGTCACCGAAGTTTTGGATCAATATGAAATTTGTTTTTCCTCCTCATTCAGGTGTTTGTGACCTTACGGAAAGATTGGATGTAAAATAAACGTTATATAGGCCCTGTTTAACTGTGAAAATTATTATCTCGTGTGGTCCAGATGATTTTTGGATATAATTAATTTTTTACATAATATTCTAAAATGAACTCTAAAATTAGATGAACGGTGTAGATATAATAAATACATCACTGTAAGGTCCATGTAACTTTGATCTCCTTTGAACCGTTCGTACAACTCGGAGCTCGAGGAGCGTAAGTGCTCGTCTTGCACGACACGTACTTATATAGCTGGCCTCACACCAGCCAATCCGCTTCCCTCCCGCCAACGCAGATTTCGCGAACGGCTTTCACATAAAGTTCCTGCAACAGGAAGCTAGGTGGGGCCGATCCTGTTCTTTGTGAGAAATCCACCCCTTCCATCCGTTTTCCCAAATCATATTAATATATAAACCGAAAAATTGATGCAAATACAAAGCTCAAGTGGACCACACGACAGAGAATTGATCTTCTACCGTTGAAATATGAGAGGGCCACATAAGTTTTGAATCACGATAATTTTTAATTTTTCAGTTCATCGGAGTAGTAATGACCTTATCAACGGTACGGATGTTATATTAAAATTCACGTTGGATCCAGGGAGGTTTCAACAGTAGGAATTTACCTACACAATTTTTCCTTACTTGTGGCTAACTTTAGTTTTAAATTTAGATCAGTTTTAGTCCGTTCTCTTAAAATGATCTTTCAAAACTGATGGACGTGGTGGATTGGCTATTAACATCACGGTGGGCCCCAGCTTGTTTACAGTCGCACGAGATTCCTAGGAAAGGCTTGCCCAGGGAATTTGCGCCTGCTACCGCCGCACTCTACTACTGCCAGACGAGATTAGAGTAGCCTTCAGGGTATCATAAGATACTGAGGCAGTGTGCGCATAGGCGCAATGAATTGCGTGGTCTTGCACACACCACCGACCTCTGTATTGTGTTGACGTCACCAAGTTCTGTGAAGCACACCATGCACCATGATGTATGAGTTACATCCACACCGTCTATGCCTTTTATAAAATCATTTTAAGTCATAACCCAAAATTTTAAAAAGATCCTAAGGTCAAGTGGACTACACCTCATAAAGCAATTGAAATTGATAATGTACTGTTGAAAACTTCCCAAGGGTTACAAAGTTTTGGGTCAATCTGATATTTGTCTTTACCTTTTATATGGTCCGTGTGAGCAGGTTGGATGATAAATAAACATAATGGTGAGCTCCAAGAAGGTTCCAACGGTGGGAACCTTGTCCGCAGTAGCCCACTTAGAGCTGGGCATTCCAGATCCGATCCGACTGATCAGACCCGATTCGACTCGATTTGAACCGAACCGACGGTCTGGATTGGTGTGGATAGGGTAGCTCGATCCAGATCCGAATTCTTTTCGAATCGAATTCGGATTAGGCTTAATCCGACCCGGTCTGGTCCGGTATCTGATCCGGTTGGATCCGGTCCAGACCTATCGATTTATACAGCGGATAAAATCAATTAACAACAAGAATCTTAGTCATCAAAGCATAGAAGCTCTACATCTGCCACCTTCCAACAATCAAATTTCAAAACAATATCCAAAAAAAAAAATAAAAAAAAATCATCTCAGCAATCAATCTCTCGCACCCAAATCACGTTAATTCAGAGTAGAAATTTTTTTTAAAAATCAAACCAAATATTAAAAGAACCCGACCAACGACTGCAATGAAATGATACTCCCATCGATATACAGCAATAGCAGAGAGAGAGAGAGAGAGAGAGAGAGAGAGAGAGAGAGAGAGAGAGAGAGAGAGAGATCATCGTACCAATGGAGCATCGACAGCTCAACTGGGTTTCCTTTCTCTATTTTGGGCGGAAAGCAAAAGAGAAAAAGACCCTTGGAAAGGAAGAGAGAGAGGAGAAAAAAGGTTGAAAACAGAGCTTGCTTTTCTTGTATGATACTCCCGCTCCGTATGACACTTGATGCACAGGCACTCCAATAGTGCACACGTGATATGTAATAACTCACATATGGACCGATCCGAACATAGCACAATCCGATCCAACCCAGTTTTCCTGACCGAGTTGGACACGGATCAGATCAAACAATCCACATTTCGGATCGGTCCGACTCAGGTGGTCCAAACTCGGTAATGGATCGGTTCGGATTCGGGTCAGACTAATGGAATTTCAGATCGGATCGAGTTGGCCCGGATCCGATCCGATTAGGATCGATGCCCAACTCTAAACCCACTTAAGCTTTGGATGTCTTTTTTTCTTGCGAATGATGAAATGGAAGGATGGATAGTTTGGATACAATACTGATGGAAAGATGGGCATGATGAGGTTGAGCAGTGTCTTCTTCAAAAGGATAACTATTCTGAATTAACGAACCCAACCAACCAAACTTCCCTGGACTCCTCATGCAGAAATTACCTTAGATCCATGAGAAAAATAAAATAGAAAAAATTCTTAAAAAATCAAAATAAAATTATTGTGGATGAAAATCAAGTTGACACCCTCTTAAATAATAACATAAACCTTGCAAAGAAATTTCAGAATTAAATTATAATTAAAACTTGTAGAATTCATGACTTACTATAAATAACAAACTTACTATTTATAGACTATCATGATTTCCACTAGTGCTCAAGGTTTTTGGCAAAAAATAGCAAGTGTACTATTTGGCTCAACCTGTCATTCTGCTATTTATTCTGGTGTGTACGTGTACCCACACTAGCTATATTGCCGGTGTGTACACCAGCCAAACCCATTTTTGTGCTCATGATCAAATGCTCTCCAAATGGATGGATGGTGTCGATATGACATGTATATCATGGTGGGGCCCACAAAACTTGGTGTTGTGAACACACGTCACCCACGCGATCCATTCCCATGGGTTTTACAGTTACATGGGGCCCACCTTGACAATGTGTTGTATATATATCCATGCCTTATCCATACGTTTCTCTAGACAATTTTAAGATGGATCCAAATCTTAGGGGGAACACACCAAAGAAAACAATGGTGACTGGGTCCTCGCCATTAAAAAATTAGAAGGTTGCATTTGACGGTTTTCTTAATGTTTATTCCCCATCCAACTTGTTGATAACGTCAAGAATACTTGGCCAAGGGAAAAATATAAATATTGGCTTGATCCAAAACTTGTATGGCCCCAAATAGCTTTTAACGGTTATTCATCAATGTTTCCGACGGTATGGTCTAGCTTAGATTTGAATCCTATGAAACTGTGGGATCCAAATCTTCTTATGTATGAGAAAAATGATCATGGCCAAAAAACAGGTCAACGCCGATGGCTAAAACCGTCGGCAATAACCTTCTTCGACAGCTAAAAGCCATTGCAAGTTCCGTTGGAAACCGTCGGCCTTGCCGACGGCTCAGGCCAAAATCTTCAGCATTTTCGATAGTTTTAGCCATTGGCGATCCTCATTTTAGAAAAAATAAAAATTAATTAAATTTAGATGATATATTTGATTTTGATTTCTTCCTTTTCTATCGTGTAGACTTACATTCTCAAATAGGTTGGTCGGTTTAGAGCTTTGGAGAAATGGTTATATCTAGTTTTGGATGTGTACATTGATTAATTGTTAATCAACACACATATCCAAAACTAAATATACTCATTTCTCCAAAGCCCTAAACGAACCAACCTATCTGAAAAGGTCAAGTCTACACAATAGAAAATGAAGAAATCAAAATCAAATATATCATCCAAATTCCAAATAGATACAAGAGCATCAGAGAATTGGATTACTCTCCTGCTCATGGCAATTCAATTCAATATTGCATCTAAACACCAGCCAAACTACTTATTCCTGAATCTGATTTGTGTGCCCACCCGAGCAGGGACTTTGTCGGAGGCGCACTCCCCCGAAAAAATTAAACTACTCTTAGACAACAATGCATGTGAAAATGTACTAAAGCTGGTTTAATGGGGTCCAACATGCAACACCCCAGATAAATGATTCAAATACACGTCCCAAAGATGAGATCTCAAGCAAAATATCAAAAATATTCAAATAAAAAAGAAGACTTTAAAGGAAAATACTCCTTTCTACAACTAGTGCCACTCAGGATGAGGTGCCACTGTGTACTTGTGCTTTCCTAGTTTTCCTAGGAGCCAGTTGCGTTTCAGGTTGCAACATCACAAAACCATAAAAAGACATGTGAATCAATCCCATTTTATTCTAGGAGAGAACATTAAAAGACGACGACTTACAACCGGTATCAAACATTGCTAAAGTATAAGTTCAAAAACACCTGCAAATGATTCATACATACCTTATTATAAGAATCAATTACCATAACATTAGTCAAGTGATGAAAAAATTGAAAATGGAAGTCAACGATATGCATACCAAGCAAACAACTAATCATTAGGTACCCCTGCACATGAAAGGTCATGCTCGAGCAATTTACCAAAAAAATCGTAGGGAAGTCAACGATATGCATACCATGATGATTCACAAGCAAGCCCCACACTGCACCTTAGGGCGTGTTTTGATCGCAGATTGTTTTATTTTAAAATAATACATTAACGCGCGTTTGAATTTGAATTGATATCCGCCATACAAGCACCGCCTATGTACCTCGCCGAACTAGAAAATGAAGGCCACGCGTCTCCGTGCAGTAGTCTCTTCACATTGTGCAGTGCAACGCCTTCATTGCATTGCACCGCCTTTGAAAAAAAAAAAAAAAACTCTGGTGTTTCGAGAGACCATAGCGCGTTTCTGCGCTCTCATTCTTCTTCTCTGTTCGTCTTCACCTCTGTGAGAGAGGAGATCGTTCCTCTCTGACAATATCTGGGACGTCTGCCTGGATATTCGCCTTAACGTCTTTGGCTATGATGAAGATGAGATGAACTTAGACGCTGCTTCATCCTGCCAAAAATTGATCCTTCTTTTCCCCAATACGGATCATTCTAACAGATTTTGTAAGACCAGGTAGTGTATTTTTTATCGATTGATTGAACACTGTTTCCTGTAACCTGGTCCACTTTAGATGCCGGATATACCTCATTTTGGGTGTCATACCGTATATTGATCTATACAAGTAGATGGACAGTTTGGATGAAACACATACATCGTGGTGGGGCCCCCCAGAGCATCGAACACCATACATTGGGTGGTGTCAGGTTTTAGTAGCTAATCTGTGGTCCATAGCAAGTATTGTATGTGATCTGTGTTATAGACACTTTCTCACTACAGAGTCCGATCCTTCAACAAACAGTGAGTTAGGTATATCCGTTGATTACATTTCCAAACCCACTTCATACCAAACATTCTGCTTATCAATGATAAGACTCATCAATACAGTCTACAATGTCCAGAGTACACGTGCCGTACAGTAATACAATGCAATATAGCCCTATACGCAAATCCAAACACGCCCTATGGCTGTAGATGAGAAACAACCTCTAGAAAAAAGAAAAGGAAAATCAGTACAGATAAAAGAAAGTTGCAGATGAAAGCAGTACCATACTTTGGTTGCGTCGCCAAAAAGCATTTGCAATATTGGGTTCACTATGTGACCAACTCCAACCAAAAACAGAAAACGAAGGGATTAGTCTCACTTCAAAAAAGAGGTGGGGACACCCTGTGTCTTTAAAATAAAAAATAAAAAATAAAAATAAAAAGAAGAAAAAGAAAACAGAAAACGAAGGTAACCAAAATGTGACTTGCCATTACCAGCGCAGTCTCACTTCAAATATCAAAGACAAAACCTTCATCAGAAGAGAAATGAATGTAACCAATATGAGAACTGAAGGTCACCAGAGAAATGAATGTAACCAATATGAGAACTGAAGGTCACCGAACTTCATGGAGATGGAGAGGCTTCTATTTAAATGATCTTGATTGTCCATTTTATATGGAGAGGCTTCTATTTAAAAATAAGCTCAAGAGGATCATTTCCATTGTTTAGATGATTTTTATCAAATCTAAATGTAAACTAATGACCCAACCAAAAATTGCCATGTCTAAGGTATCAATTGTGTGCAATGATCAAACACCATTCTATGGAACTAGCAGACATTAAAAAATGGAACCTGAAATCAAAGACACAAGCAAACTCTTGTGAACTTACCTCCAGTGGTTTTGTGACCGCTGGTAAAAGTCATCGTGAAAGCGCCACCCAAACATCAACATGGACCCCAAATTGCATTCAGTTATACACTTGAATGGGGCCAAATTTCCACATCAAGCATCAGTTGCATACATATAATATAGAAGGACAAAAGTATCACCTTCAACATGTGCGTGCATGTGGCCTCAACCGCTGTAGCAGACCATGACTGTCAAACAAGTTTCCTCACCAAATTCCGATCACAAACCATCATGGCATGTGTCCAATTTTTGTGGAAGCACAAAGTAAATGACTGATACACATTGTGCACAAGATGACCAACCTTGTATACAAAATCCCAATTACTGAAAATCTAAAAACCCAATGTAATCCACATAAATCAAAATTGAAATAAGATTTCAAATTAAAATAAATCTATTACCTGTTGCACATTCTCCGACTGTAAGTTTGAAGATTCCTTCTCCATTGGGCTTAGTTGCTACCATGTCTAATGGTGAAGAAAGAGAGTGTTAAAAATCAACAATACAGAAGTTAGAAAAATGTGTCAGGGAAAATCCGCACTCCAAGAACATATCGAACTCAAGATATCATATAATTTCCACAAACCACATCTTCAGAAGCTTTATTTCTTCAAAAAGGTTACAAGCATCATTTAAAAGCATTGCCAATCTACGAAATGGACACTTAGCTTATTGCTAAGAATATGAAAATTGCAGGCAATGCTGACAGATGGTGATTGTGAAGCTTTTGACCAATCAGGTATGTGATTACTGATGAAACACAAGAAAGTCTCATACAGTTGTGCGCAGATAACCTGGTCAAACATTTTCCAAAAAAAGTATATACAGAACAACTCAGATAACAATGATGATGTACAGAGATCCAAACAACACAGATCTGAACCCGAATAAAAAGTTCAAAGCAATAATGCATGGTAAGAAAGAACCAAGTCTAAACATGCACAACTGCATTTATTATGGAAGAAAAAAATGAGACCTGTTTTGAAAAAATCTAAAAAGAAAAGAAAGAAAGAAAAAGGATTCTATTGAAAATAATAATAATAATAATAATAATAATCAAAAGAAATACAATTTCATCCCAAATCCCAATCAGATGCCCATATCTAAAAAAGAAAGAGAAAGAAAATTTAAAAATAGAAATGTTGGATAGAAAAAAATAATAATTAGAGAATCTTAAGAGTGCGTACAATAGTGTGGTCATAGATGGTGGTGGTGGATGGCTTCTAGGCATTGGGGTTGAGGGGGCAGCGATAACTGAGGTCGGATTTTATGCTCCTACAACCGAAATTATTTGTCCGGCCTGTGGATTTGGAACTTGGGGCAGTGGTTAGAGATGGGTTTCGTCACCAATGGCGGTTGGGGAATGCAGTTGTCAGAAATGGTGGAGAGGTTGTTAAGCTCATAGACGAAGATGGGTTTGGGATTTTAGAGCTGCAGTTGGAGAAAATAGGGGTTTGCAAGATGTTTAGGGGTTGATGTCGTGGGGAAGACGGGGTTTGCAGCGTGTTGGGGAGAGGGTTTGCTGGTCGGGGCTGCTACTAATGAAGAAGATTGCGGGGAGAGTGGGAGAGAGGGCGCGCAAGAAAAAAAAATAAAAATCACCGCTCTTGTTTTTCTCGCAGATTGGGGTAAACGGATCGGCTACTCACCCTGCGACTAACCAATGGCTAGTGGTCGGTGCTATGTGGGCCCCACCGTGATGTGTGTGTGTCATCCATGCCGTCAACCCATTCTTCCAGATAATTTTATGGTATGATCCCAAAAGTTAGTTTGATCCAAATCTCAAGTGGACCGCACAGTGTTGATTGAACTCCCACCATTAAAAACTTTTAGGGTCCACAAAAGTTTTGGATCAAGCTGATATATATTTTTTCCCTTCATCAAAGTCTGTATGACCTAATAAACAGGTTAGATGTCAAATAACCATAACAGTGGGCCCGAGGAGGTTTTCAATGGTGGAAATTCAATCACAACTGTTTTCCCATGGTGTAGTCCACTTGAGATTTAGATCTATCTAAGTTTTCGGATCAAGCCTAAATTTATATTTCAAAATGGATGGACAGCATGGATAAAATAAATACATCATTATTGGGTCCACATAGCACCAACCACTAGCCACCGGTTAGGTGGCAGCGTCATTAGCCGAACCGAAATCGGATTGGGTACTGAGTTATTCAGTAAGCTCCTATCGTACTGAGTAAACTTAGTTGGGCCCACCTTGAATGTACGTTGCCTATAGACTCCGTCCATCCATTTTTCCATCTAATTTAAGGGGATAAGCCCAAAATTGAAATATATCCAAAGATCAAGTGGATCATACCACAGGAAACAGTGGAGATAATGATTTCCACCGTTGAAACCTTTCTAGGCCCCACGGTGATGTTTATTTGTCATCCAACCTGTTCATAAGATCATATAGATATGGTTGAACAAAAAACACAAATATAACCTTGATCCAAAACCTCTTTGGCCTCCAAGAAATTTTCAACGGTAGATGTTCAATTCACGCTATTTCTTGTGGTGTGGTCTATTTGAACATTGTAGCGTTAAATTTTGGGCTCAAGCCCTAAAATTATCTGGGAAAATGGATGGACAGAGCGGATAAAATATATAAATCATGTTGGATCTCACAGAGTTTACTTGATACGCTGAGCGTAGTGAGTTATGTCACAACGCAATGCACTTCCAGCCCATCCGTGATTTCCTACTAAAGCCATTCTTCCCGGATGGTTGATGCACTCGAAACCTAGGTGGGGCCTACCGTGATGTTTGTGAGAAATCCACCACGACCATTCGTTTTGTGTACTCATTCTAGGACATGGGACCAAAAATGAACCAGATCCAATACTCAAAGTGGCCTGAAAATGTGAGGATTGAACATCCACAGTTGAAATATTCGCGGGGCCACGGAAGTTTTGAATCATGGTAATATTTGTGTTCTCAATTAATCCCAGTAGGAATGATGTTATGAACCGTATAGATGTCATTTAAACATTACTTTTGACCCAGGAAGGTTTCAATGGTAGAAAATTCCCTGCCCAACATTTCCTTTAGTGCACCCCACTTGAGTCTTGAATCGTGCTCACTTTTGGTATCCAGTCCTACAATGAGCTCATAAAACGAATGGATGGGATAGATTTCTCAAAAATGTCACCGTGGGCCCCACCCATATTTCCAGGGTAGGAACTTATGCGAACAAAGGCTTTCGTAGGAAACTCAGTGGAGTAAGACCCCATGTCCCCAGCACGTAGACGAGCTAAAGGCGGACGGTGCTGCCAGGTTCTCTGTGGGACCCACTGTAATGTATGTGGTTTATCCACTCCGTCCATTAATTTTGAAAGTTTATTTTAGGCATGATCCCAACCAGGAAGAAAATCAAAGGCCCAAGTGGACCACACCACAGATTAATGGTACACACAATCTCCACACTCTCCTATGGTGTGGTTCATCTTAGTATTGGATCTGCCTAAATTTTAGGATCTTAAACTAAAATGGGTTGAAAAAATGTATGGACGGTGTGGATATACATCACATCATCAAGGCGGGGCCCAAGGTTATGGTAACACCCACAGCACCTACAAACATTGTAACAAGATTTTATTGTAATTCGCCGACGGCTTTTAGCCGTCGGCGAGGAAACCACCTCACGACTACTTCGCTATTTTTTTGGTAATTTCCCTAATGCTCACGGAACCGCACCCAAAAGAGAATTCTCAGACATTCAACAGCTGCAAGTTACAAGAAACAAAGGATGGTTTCTTATTGTTAAGTGTCATAAAAGGATCAATGCAAGCAAGTGTCAAGGGTTCGAGTATCCATAGGTGGTGAAATTCCACTAGTGTGAGTGTGTGGGGTGTGTGTGCGTGTGTAAAAAAAAAAAAAAAGTGTCATAGAAGGACCAATGCAAGCAACCAGGCTTGTACACAATAAATTAAGCTGGACTAGTCTATTTTGATTCAACTGTGTTTTTTATCCAAGCAAGAACTGAAGTAGACCTGCTTAGCCTTTAATATGTTCTCTGAAAGGTGATGCAAGTCCTCAAGATGTGGAGAGAGTTCCCCTGAATGCTGATTCCAAAACCTCAATAACAGAGGATATTCCAGTACGTTGCATCACAAACTTATGAAGCAAACCTAGCTTCATTTTCATTTTCTTATACCCCAAGAGTATCTATAAAAGATGTTAAGGTAAGAACTCTTTAACTTACTGCAATCTGCTAAGCCAATAGGCACCTATACACAGCTACATGTGCCAGCCCGAAAAGTGTCAGGGATTAAAGTAGTGCGCCATGTGGACCCACCTCATAGATGAGCTAGGCAAAAATAGGCTGGACAATTCATTAAATGGGTCAAAATTATATGCTGAATGTGGACAGTTGGCAACTAGTTAGAACTGTCCAATGGTTTCATGCAAGGTCCCACCGGATGAGTTGACCGCCCTGATTTCTGTGCCAGGTCATCTGTCCAGTGGGGTCGACCTGATGCATGGCTCAGATGTCCACCACGCATGCCAGGACAGCATACATGTCATGTATAAATGCATCTACGGCTCCAACATATCTAAAAATTACAAGATCATATTAGCAACTCTATGCTTCAAAAGGTAAGGCTATTTGTATTTCAGGATACAAATTCCACAAAGATCTGCTATGATATTTCTGAAAGTCTGCTTGCACCGGCCCTTCACGACCACTTCATCTAAAAGAAAGGCAAGAACAGGATCGCTTGACACAGCACTTTCATCCATACAAACGTCTGTTACATTTATTGGTTTTGTCAAGGGAGCATGATATGTACTGAAATACATGAAAAAGCAAGGACAGTTGCCCCAAAGAAAAGCATGTAAAACAGGGTCAGCATTTTCTTTTATAAAAGCAAATGAGAGTCTGTGAAAACGATTGATGATTTTCTTCGAGGCACACTCGCTGAATTGCGGAAGATCCGAGCCATCATCAGGTGAGAATGGGACCCACCATGAACGTGGCCAGGCTGAGAAAATAGGCTTCTAGATTCACCATGTGGGATGGGTGAAATCCCACTACGGAGTGCGTGGGTGTGTGGGTGCATGTGTTTAAAAAAATAACTTAGCCTTTATCTCATTTCCTTCACACTCTTCAACTAAAGAAATTCTTTTGCCTCTAATGCCGTTGTAAAAATATTGGTCATCTAATATTCAAATTTATAAAACTTGAGCATCATTTTTTATCTTTTTATGAAATCACATACATAGTGATACTTGATGATGATTAAAATTTGTTTGTTTTTACTATGAAATATAAGATTGTTTGTCTCTATGGGACCTTCAACTATTAACAATCTTGTAAATTTGTCCGCTTTTGCATCTTTTGACTTATAAAACATGAGCTCCACCCAAGTCATAGCAATTGTTACAATTGCCATGGTCATCCCAATTGATGTGTGAACTATATTTGTCAATTATATCATTTATGGTAAACTCATGACATGCCAAAACTAAGATTTTTATGTTTTATCTTAACTTTAGCTAGGCCTATCATCAGAATGGTCTACTCTAACAGGGCCTATCATCTACCAATGAACAAGGGAATAAATGCAACCCAGCTTTTGATGGGCTCTACATAACGAAGTTGCTATGTTAAGCTAGCCGATGTCCTTTAGGATAAGAGCCTCAACAAAATGCCACATGCTCCTAGCTACATGTGTACACTATGAAGCATTAGCATACTGATCTATAAGGGTGATCTAGATACGCTGCTGTCTAATACAAGCTGAAACTATCTTCGCAGTGGCCTTCAAGACACCCAAGGAAAAATGTAATACACTCCAAGGAAGATGAGTATATTATAAACTATGAAGATATGCAGTGTAAACTATTGTATTAGAATAACAAATTAAAGTTTTTGTCATCATGTAAACAAGCAAATAAACCAAGCATAAAAAAAAAATAAACAAAAAAAAAAAAGCACCATTTAATTCACAGAAAAAGGTGTCTTACACTTTCTTCTAGAAACAAAAAAACACAATGAATTGTTATACCCACAAGGAACAAGGAAATGTCTCAAGAGGTTAAAGAACATCTCATACAAGGAATATCAAAATGGGGAACACAAGTTGACAAGAAATGCATGAGCAGCTTCATGATTATCATGATTCATGCATTAGGAACTGTTTAACAAAGGGAAAGGATCTACTACAGTTCATTGAATCATCAGCTCATAATGCAACGAGTTGCATTGAACAGACAAATTTTTTTTTTTTTTTTTTTGAAAGATGATAATATTATCCAAAAGGAAAACAAAAAAGAAAGGAGCAACAAGGAGAAGGGGAATAAAATCAAAGAACAAAATAGGAATAGAAAACCAAAAGAACTGGAAAAAAAAAAAAAAAAAAAACAGAAAGAAAGAAAGAAAAAAAAGAAAAGAAAAAAGAACAGAGGCTAAAAGGCCAACTAAAGGCACCACACATCACGAATGAAGCTGAAGCCCATGCTCCAAACATGTTCATGTTTTTGTTTGACCATATCTAGGAAAGGGCATAAATCCCATATGCATGCATTGGTGAATATGATACAACAAGGATAAATTCTGTGCATGTTGATGTTGAAAATTTTCTAAAGGCTAGACATAAAACTGAGAAACAACTCCATCGAATCAAAATATTTAGGAAACTCCCGAAGCCTGTATGAAATTTTTAGTTGTTCAACTGAAACAAGAATCAGGATAGAACAGAAAACAGCTCAATTAAGTTATCGATATTTAAATAGCCCTTAAAAGCCATTTGAAATGTTCCTATCTTCAACTCATCACAGACAAAATGGAAGTTTCTGAAATAGAGAAATGGACAAGCAGAATGACAAATATTCAAATAAATATATCCATATGACATCTTCAGTTCTTCAGTTCAATTTAGACAGAAGGGATAAGTTTTGTATTGTCTCTACAGAAAGTGTAGCCACGTAACGAAGAAACGGAATGAAGAAACAAGCTGATTGAACGACAATTATTTCAACAAACTCTACAAATTCATACAAAACCATAATATATCTATGCAATACATGGCATACATGTAGGCCAATCCAAACTGCCTAATGTGGGACTAAAATTGTATGTGGAATAAGCCCACGGATCTGTCTATGCATGGGACATGGTGATCAGGGTTCAGATGGCTTACCTTGCTGCGCCGCCATGGAAGTCGGATAAGAACACAAGAATACCAGAATTCCTGTAGAGCTTAGGATCTTCCTCTCCTTCACACCCTTTCTGCAATACAATAGATGGGATTCGAATTTTGCTGTGGTGTAGGATCGGGGACCCAGCTTTCTTTTATAGAGACTGTGGAGAGAGAGTTTGAAACCCATCACAACTCTCTCTCTCTTCCATGCTCCACATTGTAGTATCTTAGTTCAACTCAAACTGCTGTCTGTGTAAGACAGCTATAGCATTCCAGCCTTAGTACGCAGAGCTATGCAGATAGACTGCGCAGCGCATCACCTGAAGTGGGGCCCACTGGTCTACTCAATCATCCAGTCTAACTGTATGACAATCCAAACCATTGATCAGTGAGGCCCACTAAATAGAGTTCTTACATTCTCCCACTTGGGCCTTATTGAGCAACGTCAATGATAGTCGTATAAAATTATTTTGAAAACAAATTTTGATCTTTTAAGAAAATATCCAAATGGTTAACCAATGAAAAACAGTTGGACAGTATGAGTAATGCTATTCAATCTGGTCTATCAAGACAGTCAGTATCGAAACGCGGTAGTCATCACAACATTTAATTTAGGCGAAGTGAGTTGCGATCACAAATACTTTCAATCTTAACGACATAAATCACGAACTAGAAAATGTGGTATAAGGATTACACACTTTAGTGTGATGATATGTACCTATCCTTAAGAGGTCCTGAAGCTTTTACATGTCTCCAATGAGACACGTCTGTAGTTCTACTTACTCAAAATTTTGCGCATATATATAGAGAATCAGAAATAAATCTTTATATCAAAATCATCCAAACAAACTGTATAAAACGAGATATCTAAGTGTCTATGAAAATCAAAATATGCTCAACTCCCACTAACTGAAAACACTTGTGGGATCAATGACTCTCATGGATGTTACATGCTCCTGAAATGACATGATAGGGAGCCTTTTAGTGAGCGGATCTGCAATCATCTGCTTAGTGCCGATGAATTCCACGGACACTTGATGATTCTGAACCCTTTCGTTTACAACAAGGTACTTGATGTCGATATACCTCGATCTTGACGAATGCTTGTTGTTACTAGAGAAGGAAATAGCAGCCGAATTATCGCAAAATAGTCTCAATGATTTCAGGATATGCTCCAGTACCCGCAAACCTGAGAAGAAATCTATAACTAGAGTGTCTGATTAGATGCCTCATGGCAGGCAATAAATTCAGCTTCCATAGTGGATGAGGCTGTGGTAGATTGTTTCATGCTTTTCCATGACACAGCTCCTCCCACCATCATAAAGATGTATCCTGAAGTAGACTTCTTAGTGTCAACGCAGCCTGCGAAGTCTGCGTCTGAATATCCGATCAACTCCAACTGATCAGATCTTTTGTATGTGAGTCCGAAGTCTTTTGTTCTCTGAAGATACCGTAACACTTTCTTTGCAGCTATCCAATGTTGCATTCCTGGATTAGATAGATATCTTCCCAATATTCCAGTGACAAAGGCAATGTCCGGTCGCATACAGACTTGAGCATACATGATGCTCCCTACTATTGATGCGTACGGAAATTCCTTCATTCGATTATTTTCTAAATCATTCTTTGGCCACTGAAATAAACCAAATTTGTCGCTCTTTGTAATGGGTGACTTTCCTGGAGCACAATTTTGCATGCCATATCTTTTGAGTACCCTACTAATGTAGGCCCTCTGTGACAGGCTGAGCAGTCCAAGTATTCTGTCACGGCCAATCTCAATGCCGATGACGTAAGAAGCTTCACCAAGGTCTTTCATTTCAAACCTTTGAGATAAGAACTTCTTGGTGTCGCTCAACATCCTGGTATCACTGCTAGCTAACAGAATGTCATCAACATACGAAATCATCATAACGAACTTACTCCCACTGGTTTTAATGTAGATGCATTCATCTGCAGTGTTTTCAACAAAGCCATATGAGGAAATTACTTCATGAAACTTAAGGTACCACTGTTGTGATGCTTGTTTCAACTCATAGATAAACTTCTTAAGTTTGCAAACCAAATGTTCTGAGCCAGTAGCTACAAAACCTTCGGGCTACAACATGTATACATTCTCATTTAGATCCCCATTGAGAAATGCAGTCTTTACATTCATCTAATGTAACTCTAAATCCATATGAGCTACAAGAGACATTATGATCCTGAATGAATCTTTCTTAGATACTGGAGAGAAAGTCTCCTTAAAGTCAATGCCCTCATGTTGGTTAAAACCCTTGGTAATAAGTCGGGCTTTATACCTTTCGACATTACCTTTGGAGTCTCTTTTGGTTTTAAATATCCATTTAGAACCAATCGGCCTTATTCTAGTAGGTAACTCTACAAGATCTCATACTTTATTGTCCTGTATGGATTTCAACTTATCTTTCATGACATCAAACCAACGAGAAGGATCAGCACTTTGTTTGACTTGTGTAAAGGATTCAGGATCCTTGTCCACCCCTATGTTAAAGTCGTGCTCCTATAAATATACGATGTAATCGTCTCGATTTACAAGCCTTTTCTCTCTTTCAGATCTTCTTAATGGTTTAGCTTGCTGGGTCTGATCTTGATTTTCCTCATCAGTGGTTTGTATTTGAGGTTCTACGTGGTGTTCTACAGTGACTGCAGGATCGACTGTACCATTAATGTCCACGTGATCTGGATTGGCTATGGCTGGAGTCACAGTCCTTTGTTCCTCAAATACAAAATTCTTTATGTTCGTGCTCTCACTGTTTTCAGTGTCCTCAATGAATCTGGCATTCCCAGTCTCAACAATCCTAATAGAGTGGGAATGACAGTATAATCGATAGCCTTTTGATCTTTCTGGATATCTAATGAAGAAATAACTTACGGTTTTAGGATCAAGCTTCTTTTCATGCGGGTTATAAACTTTGGCCTCAGTAGGACAATCTCAAACATGTAAATATCGGAGACTTGGTTTTCTCCCATTCTACAACTTAAAAGGAGTTTTGTTAACTGTTTTACTGGGAATCCTGTTTAGTATATGAACTACGGTTTTGATCGCATCACCCCACAGAGATTTTAACAATATCGAATTACTGACCATGCTTCGCACCATATCTATAAGGGTGCGATTGCGTCTCTCAGCTACTCCATTTTGTTTTGGAGTACCAGACATAGTTTATTGAGCGACAATGCCACAATCCTGCAGGTATTTAGCGAATAGCCTTGGATTGCGTCTTGATTCGTCATATCTGTCATAGTATTCACCACCACAGTCAGATCTGATAACTTTAATTCTCTTATCGAGTTGATTTTCAACTTCGGCCTTATAGATTTTAAAAGCATCCAGGGCATCTGATTTCTCACTGATAAGGTATAGGTACCCAAAGCGAGAATAGTCATCTATAAAGGTAATGAAATATTTGTGGCCACTCCATGAGGCTATAGGGAATGGTCCGCAGATATCTGTATGTATAACCTTTAATAGACCTACACTCCTGGTTACACCTTTCTTTCTCGTTCTAGTCTGTTTCCCTTTTATACAATCAATGCATACTTTATAGTCAGAGAAGTCTAGAGAATGCAAAATTCCTTCTCGCACAAGCCTGTCTAATCTTTCACGAGATATATGGCATAGCCGCCTATGCCATAACATGGAGGAATTCTCATAATCTAGTCTTCGCTTGGATCCCACTTTATTTTCGTGTAATGTATTAATATTATAGACGTGAGAGGCAATCAAGTCTAACTGGTATAAGTTGTTTACTATAGCGCCGGTTCCAACTTTAATCTAATTAAAGTAAATACCAAAACTTTTATTTCCAAAGTGGAATGAATATCCCAACTTATCCAAACATGAAATTAAAACTAAATTGCGCCTTATAGATGGCACACAGAATGTATCTACTAAATTCAAAAAATGACCAGACTTTAACTTAAGCCTATAAACTCCTATTGCCTCCACGTCTACCTTGACACCATTGCCTATGTATACTGAGCGCTTCGCATCAATTGGTGGTCTGACCTGTAGTAATTCTTGCATAGAAGTGCATATGTGAATAGTAGTTCCTGAATCTATTCATCAGGAATCCGCTGACACATCAGTTAGATTAGATTCAAAACAGACAAGAACAGAATAATTAGTTTTCTTTATGAGCCAATTCTTAAAGCCTTCGTAGTCTTTCTTGAAATGACCCATCTTATTGCAAAAGAAGCACGGTTTGCCTTTAACCCGTTTGCGTTTAGATCCATTTTTAGATTGATTCTCATGGTTTCCAGATGGAGGACCAGAGAATCCATTATTAGAACCTTGTTTCCTCTTCTTCTTACCTTTATTCCCTTTCCCATGCCCATGACCTGATGTCACCATATTAACATTTTGAACTTTAACCACCTGCCTGATCCCGTCTTCTTCTTGGACACACTGAGTGATAAGTTCATCCAATGTCCACATGTCCTTCAGAGTGTTATAGTTCACCAGGAACGTGCCGAATTGGGGAGGTAGGTTATTCATGATCAAATGAACCAGTTGATCATTAGTGAGTACAAGCCCTAGAGCACGGATCTTAGAAACAACCTCGATCTGCTTTACAATGTATTCACAGATGTTGCCTTTTCCATCGTAGGACGAGCGAGTCAACTTATTCAGAAGGATGCCCACCTCATACTTATCAGATTTCTTGAACCATTTTCCCATTTTAGTCAGGAAAGTTTTGACATTGTCTGTATCAGGCATGACGCCCTTCATGGATTCAGAAATCGAATACTTAATTACTTTCAGGTATGTATCATTTGATCTAAACCATGCAACCCATTGATTATATTCAGCTTCAGTGGCATCATCAGATGGTTCTGGCGGTTTTGGTATTATCAGGGCAAGATCTAATTGAAGACAACCCAGTACAACTTCAATGGCGTTCTTCCATTGAGCGTAATTAGATCCATTAAGGGCAGGGACTTGATGCGTATTAGTTGGAATTGAGACTGAAATAGAAGAGATACATAGATACTCACATTAGTTCATTATTTTACAAATTAATTTCGTGAATGTAAACAAAATATCAGGCAAAGATAACTGATTCAGTTACTAAGAGAGGCATTAACTGAATCATCCAAGATGAAGATGGGCCCAACCATCACATCCTAGTGAGAATCTGTTACATCATTATCATTCCTCCTGTGGGCAGTAATAATAATATGTTAGTGATCCTCCTGAACATGAAGCCAAGTGATGTCAGTCATGTAAATTTGAGACACTCAACACCTGTGGATGAAATGAGTCTTTCAGCTTTACATTACTAACACCATTTACTTCATCTGTTCACGTGTCTGCCAAACGGTAATCGTCTGTATTTTTGTTACCATACACATGAAAAATGTGAGCGCAACTGTATGCAATCCACTTATCCCAATATTACTAGTCTGTACTTGTAATATTCCGAATTCAACATTACAAAGACAGACTCAGGATTGCGATTTTAATCCTGCCTCAATGGATTATGTCTTAATTAGTCTTGATACAGCTCACAAGGTCATTGGTATTGATTATTGGAAAATAAAGTAACCTCAGATGAATAGTATCATTCTCTATGTTCCAACAGTCTATATCAATTCCTTAAAGATGGGTAATGGGCCTATAATGAAACCAAATCAAGACTGCAAAATAAATGAACATTATAAGTCTAACGCTTGACATTCATAGATAAAATGTTGGTCATAAGAACATTACAAGATTGTATGTGAATGTTTATCTAGTGAATGAGCCGGAATTGTGTATGTTCAATAGTTTGGACTTAAAATAGGATCTCCATATGTACAATCACCTTTCCTTGTTTTGGGCCCAAAGATTGTTGTAGTGTGCCCACGAATTTGATCAGAAATTAGTTGGCCCTTAAATAAGTGGGGCCCAGTTAAAGACTTACACCATAAGGTGATCAGACCCAAGATCCTGTACAGGCCCAAAGTCCAGGGCCATGTATACCCGAATAAGCCTTAATCGAAAAAATAAAATTGTGCAACTGAGGTGCACATGTATAGCCTTCAGATGAGGGCCACTGCGTCTATAAGGGACGCTGTAGAATGGGCCAGGAATGCCAAACGGGCCCATAACAGAAGTTAGGCCCAAGAAAATAGGCCAGGAATCATGTTTATCGGGTTTAGAAGCGGACTCGAATGGATGTTAATCGGGTCCACTTGCCCGTCAGTTAAAATGGGAGAGAACCCGTCAGATCTTCTTCAACAGGGTCGCATGCCCAAGGCTCGAAAATCTCTCCGTGGGAGGGAGAGAGAAAGAGAGAGAGAAACCAAGCTCTCTAGCTGTTCTCCATGATGAGCGGAGGTAAGTTCGCCGCCATCTCTCCTGCCTAGATTTCCGACAGTCCTGACGAGATCTGGTTGTGACGCTTCTAACGTCATCGGAAACTATGGTTGCAGCTAACAGCGATGGAGATGCGAGCATGACTCGCTGGCAATGGTTTCCAAGGCAAAGAAGAAAGGGGGCTACGAGCCATCACCTTCGACTGCTAAATCGAAGATCGAAAATGGCTGCCGGCCTTATCTAATGGTACGTAAGTGTTCTGGATGAGGTGAATGGGGATTTTGAAGACCCTGATGGGATTGAAATCCTCAACTTCTGGGATTTGAAATCCCTAATGGACGATTTAGAATGGGGTTTTGAATCTGAAATCCCCAACTTCGCAGGTTCTGGATTTGGATTTAGATCCCTACTTACATGATTTGGGGATTCTGAATATGAAAAAATCCCTAATTTTCTGGATTTAGGGTTTCATATCTGAAATCCTTAATAGGTGATTTGGGGATTCTGAATCCGAAAACCCTAATCGGTTTGACTTTATTTAGGGTTTATTGAATTCAAATCCCTAATTAGTATTTAGGATTAAAATAATCCCTAACTACAACTGTTTCAGGAATTCTAAAATCCCTTATGCAAATCTGATATAGCTGGATGTGATCATCCATACCTATGCATAGATGGCTCTGATACCAATTGTGGGACTAAAACTGTATGCGGAATAGGCCCACGGATCTGTCTGTGCTTGAGACATGGTGATTAGGGTTCAGATGGCTTACCTTGCTGCGCCGCCATGAAAGTCGGATAAGAACACCAGAATACCAGAATTCCTGTAGAGCTTAGGATCTTCCTCTCCTTCACACCCTTTCTGCAATATAATAGATGGGATTCGAATTTTGCTGTGGTGTAGGATCGGGGACCCAACTTTCTTTTATAGAGACTGTGGAGAGAGAGTTTAAAACCCATCACAACTCTCTCTCTCCCACGCTCCACATTGTAGTATCCCAGTTCAACTCAAACTGCTATCTGCATAAGATAGCTATAGCATTCCAACCCTAGATACAGCGTGCGAGATAGGCTATTGTGATGCATCACCCAAGTGGGGCCCACTGGTCTACTCAATCATCCAGTCCAACTGTATGACAATCCAGACCGTTGATCAGTGAGGCCCACTAAATAGAGTTCTTACACCTAAATCATGGGCCTTCGTGCATGAAGCATATGTAAAATCATTTCAAAATGAAAGATCCTTTGAAAGATCATTTCAAAATGAAAGATCCTTTGATGAAAGGGCCCAACAAGCAAAGAATCAAAGACAGACAAATGGAAAGTACAATAGGTAAAATCCTAGCTAAACATCAAAACAAAAGGCATACAGAAAACTAGCCTAGAGAAGAAACCTAAAATAAAATGTCATGCTCCCGTTACTACCATAGTGCGTGCTTTTTACACCACACATTGGTGATTAAGCTCTTATCATTTTAAAGCTAATACCCCATATGTGGGTGTAGGGAAGCGCGAAAGATGAGCCCTCAAGATTTGACGGTCTACACGAGTTTTGGAACCCTTACAAAACAGAAGATTGACGCTCCAACGGTCCTCCTATCTGCTACTGGAGCAGATGGATCTATTCACACCTCTGATCCTACGACATAAGTGGCCCCAGATCACGATCTATGGATTAGATCATATCAAGGACAAGCCAAAATGGACAGACTATTGTGCACACTATATCTCTCTTCGTATACTCTCAGTATTACTTATGATATATCACGAGAGAGAGAGAGTCTCATCCTTTATATAGGAAAGGAATGAGAGATCGAATGAGATTGGATGAGACCATATCATCTGGTCTTATCCCTATCTTTTATCATAAATCAAATTCAAACTTGAATTTGAAATATAACAGAAAAGGAAAAAGGCCGGAAGAAGCCTAAACTTGTGGGACCCACCCACTAGTGATTGCTCACCAATGGGCCCCACTAGCCTACGTCCAACAGTGGGGACTGTAGTTTCAGTGAAAGGGTTGCAACGGCTGGTGGATGTTGCGGATCTAGAGTCAGACAGGGAGGGAGAGTGTGTTGCGGATCTAGAGTCAGACAGGGAGATCGAGGGAGAGGGAGATCGAGAGAGAGAGAGAGAGAGAGAGAGAGAGAGAGAGAGAGAGGGAGATTGGAAGAGGGAGAGGGAGATCGAGGGAGTGGGAGGGAGAGTGAGAGGGAGATCGATAGAGAGGGTTGAAATCAGGAGAGGGAGATAAAAAAAGAGAGATTGAAAGAGAGAGATTGAGAGAGGGAGAGGGAGAGGGAGACGAATGCAAATGAGGGTTTTGGGGGAGGAATTTCCAACTGTATGACTAGAGGTGGGCATCAAACTGAGTCGAGTCGAGGTGGGCTAAGATTGGCTTGGCTTGTCCATGATGTACTCGAGCTCAAGTTTGGCCTCGAGCTCAACATTGAAGCTTCGCTTGTTTGCCAAAACTGTCGAGTCGAGCTAGTGGTTCGAGTCGAGTCAAGTTTACCTCGAGTCGAGCTCGAGCTTGTTGGGTGAGAGAGTAATGGATTCTGTTCTTGATCCTCCTTTATTGATGAAAAACTCAAAAATCTTAAGAGAATCAAAGCAAAACCCGATGAAAAAATCAAACAAAGCTTCGAATCGGATGAGAAAACCTGTAAGAACCGATCTGTTCTTGTTCTTCTTCCACCAGTAGAAATCCAAATACTAGAAAAGAAACAGAGCAGAACAGAGATCAGAAATCCAAGTAAAGAGCTCTAGCCAATTAGATCATCGGATTTCCTTAAAGCTCTAACAAATCTGAGAAGAACCCATCTCGAATTTCTTGGATTTCTCGCCTAAGAAGTAGATATCAAGAGATTGAAATCATACTATTATGGAACTAAAATAAAAACTGGTGGCGGTAGTCGGAGCGGGCGTGCAGCTGGCAGTGGGCAGAGAAAGAGAAGGAAGGGAAAGAGAAGGGGGTGGGTGCGATCGGGTAGAGACTCTAGGGTTTGTTTTTTATTTTTTATTTTTATTTTTAAGTTTAAACTTAAAACTTATATTAATATTAAATATATATAATATTTAATATATTTATTAATCGAGCCTAGTCGAGCTCGAGTTTGAGTTCGAGTCGAGTCGAGTTGAAATGCCCCCTAGTCGAACTTGGCTTGAACTCAACTTGAGCTTCAAATAATTAACTTGGCTCGGTTCAAATCGGCCATTCAAGCCGAGTCAATCTGAGCTGACTCGAGCCGAGTCGAGCGAGCTTTTCGAGCTAGCTTGACTCGTGAACAACCCAATGTACGACCCATATATGGCCCATCAACCTTTTGAAGCCCACTTGCTTTTTACCTCCCAAGACTAAGCCCCAGTTGTACGACCCCATTTCTCAGGTCGAAAATGCCCCTGCTTTTCCTTCCGTAAGAGGATCGGCCGCTGACGCTCCTCAAACTCCGAGTTGTACGAACGGTTCAAAAGATATCAAAGTTACATGGGCCCCATAGTTATGTATTTATTATATCCACACCGTTCATCCATATTTCGAGATCATTTCGGAGCATTATATATATAAAAAATTTATACCCAAAGATCAACTGGACCACACCACAAGGAGCAGCGGGAAAATTGATTTTCACTGTTAAAAATTTTGTAGGGCCCACCATAACATTTATTTTCCATCCAATCTATTCATAAGGTGACAAAGACTTGGATGAAGAGGACAAACAAATTTTGTAATGATCCAAAACTTCTGTGACCCTTAAAAGGGTTTCAATGGTAGACGTTTGATCCTCCACTGGCTTTTACAGTGTGGTCCACTTGATAGCTAGATCTATCTTATTTTTCGTCTCAAGCCTTAATATGAGCTCTCTAAATAGATGGACGGTTTGGATATAACACAGACCTCATGATGGGACCCACAAAAGCAACGATAAAAAAAAAAGCCCAGACTGCAGCGGCAGTGCCACACAAGTCTGGCAGATTTATTTTTTTATTTTATTTTATTTTACAAGGAGAACTTTTTCTCCCTTACATTTTTCTCTAATACATAATTATGTAAATATGTGTATATATAAGTATATAAAAATATTTTTCTATCTTTTAATTCACTTCTTTGTCTATTTATTTAACAAATATCTCCTAAACTAAAATGAGTTACTTAATGTACCACATATGATTTTGGGGTAGGAGAAGCTAATTTAGCCAACCAACGTAGTTATTTTCCAAGATTCCATCGGGTCGTTGGTCAAAAATCAATTTCATTCACTTCACGGTCAATTTCATTCATTAAATTCAGTTCGCGGTCAATTCGCTTCACTTCATGGTCATTTCCATTCATTTCATGGTCATTTTCGGTGATTCCTTTTAGATTCACGATCATTTCCATGCACTTCACGGTCAATTCCCTTCACTTCACGTTCATTTCCACACATTTCACGGTCAATTAGCTTCACTTCACGGTCATTTTCATGCATTTCACGGTCATTTCCGGCAATTCCGTTTAGATTCACGGTCATTTCCATGTACTTCACAGTCAATTCCCTTCACTTCATGGTCATTTTCAAGCATTTAACGGTCATTTCGCTTCACTACACGGTCATTTCCATGCATTTCACTATCAATTCTGGAGATTCCGTTTAGATTCACGGTCATTTCCATGCACTTCACGGTCAATTCCCTTCACTTCATGGTCATTTCCATGCATTTCAAGGTCAATTCGCTTCACTGTACTATCATTTCCATGCATTTCACGATCAATTTCGGCGATTCCGTTTAGATTCACGGTCATTTCCATGCACTTCACGGTAAATTCCCTTCACTTCAGTCATTTTCATGCATTTCATGGTCAATTTGCTTCACTTCACTGTCATTTCCATGCATTTCATGGTCATTTCCAGTGATTCCGTTTAGATTCACGGTCATTTCCATGCACTTCATGGTCAATTCCCTTCACTTCACGGTCATTTCCATGCATTTCACGGTCAATACGCTTCACTACACGGTCATTTCCATGCTTTTCACTGTCATTTCTGGTGATTCCGTTTAGATTCACGGTCATTTCCTTTCACTTCACAGTCATTTCCAACATTTAACGGTCATTTCGCTTCACTTCACGGTCATTTCCATGCATTTCACGATCAATTCCGGCGAATCCGTTTAGATTCACGGTCATTTCCATGCACTTCACAGTCAATTCCCTTCATTTCACGGTCATTTCCATGCATTTCACGGTCAATTCGCTTCACTTCATTGCCATTTCCATGCATTTCACAGTCATTTCCATGCACTTCACGGTCAATTCCCTTCACTTCACAGTCATTTCCAAGCATTTAACGGTCATTTCGCTTCACTTCACAGTCATTTCCATGCATTTCAAGGTCATTTTCAGTGATTCCAATTAGATTCACGGTCATTTCCATGCCCTTCACGGTCAATTGCCTTCACTTCATGGTCATTTCCATGCATTTCACGATCAATTCGCTTCACTTCACTATCATTTCCATGCATTTCACGGTCATTTCCGATGATTCTGTTTAGATTCACGGTCATTTCCATGCACTTCATGGTCAATTTCCTTCATTCACGGTCATTTCCATGCATTTCACAGTCAATTCGCTTCACTGCACGATCATTTCCATGCATTTCACAGTCATTTTCGGTGATTCCGTTTAGATTCACGGTCATTTCTATGCACTTCACGGTCATTTCTATGTACTTCATGGTCAATTCACTTCACTTCACTGTCATTTCCATGTATTTCACGATCATTTTCGGCGATTCCGTTTAGATTCACGGTCATTTTCATGCACTTCATGGTTAATTGCCTTCACTTCATGGTCATTTCCATCCCTTTGCTTCACTGCGCTTCACTTCATGTAAATGACCGTGCAGTGAAGCGAATTGACCGTGAAATGCATGGAAATGACCGTGAAGTGAAGGGAATTAACCGTGAAGTGCATGAAAATGACAGTGAATCTGAACGGAATTGCCAGAAATGACCGTGAAATGCATGAAAATGACCGTGAAGTGCATGGAAATGACCGTGAATCTAAACAGAATCGTCGGAAATGACCGTGTACTTCACGGTCAATTCACTTCACTTCACTTCACTGTCATTTCCATGCACTTCACGGTCATTTCCGGCGGTTCCGTTTAAATTCACGGTCATTTTCATGCACTTCACGGTCAATTGCCTTAACTTCACGATCATTTCGATCCCTTCGCTTCACTGCGCTTCACTTCATGGAAATGACCGTGCAGTGAAGCGAAATGACTGTGAAATGCATGGAAATGACCGTGAAGTGCATGGAAATGACCGTGAATCTAAATGGAATCGCTGGAAATGACCGTGAAATGCATGGAAATGACCGTGAAGTGAAGCGAAATGACCATTAAATGCTTGGAAATGACCGTGAAGTGGAGGGAATTGACAGTGAAGTGCATGGAAATGACCGTGAATCTAAACGGAATCGCCGGGAATGACTGTGAAATGCATGGAAATGGCAGTGAAGTGAAGCGAATTGACCGTGAAATGCATGGAAATAACCATGAAGTGAAGGGAAATGATCATGAATCTAAACGGAATAGCCGGAATTGATCGTGAAATGCATAGAAATAACCGTGAAGTGAAGCGAAATGACCGTTAAATGCTTGGAAATGACCGTGAAGTGAAGGGAATTGACCGTGAAGTGCATGGAAATGACCGTGAATCTAAACGGAATCACTAGAAATGACCGTGAAATGCATGGAAATGACTGTGCAGTGAAGCGAATTGACCCTGAAATGCATGGAAATGACCGTGAAGTGAAGCGAATTGACCCTGAAGTGCATGGAAATGACTGTGAATCTAAACGGAATCAGTGGAAATGACCATGAAATGCATGGAAATGACAGTGAAGTGAAGTGAATTGACCGTGAAATGCATGGAAATGACAGTGAAGTGAAGGGAATTGACTGTGAAGTGCATGTAAATGACCGTGAATCTAAAAGGAATCGCCAGAATTGATCATGAAATGCATGGAAATGACAGTGAAGTGAAGTGAATTGACCGTGAAATGCATGTAAATGACCGTGAAGTGAAGGAAATTGACCGTGAAGTGAAGGGAAATGACCGTGAATCTAAACGGAATCGTCGGAATTGATCGTGAAATGCATGGAATGACCGTGAAGTGAAGCGAAATGACCGTTAAATGCTTGGAAATGACCGTGAAGTGAAGGGAATTTACCATGAAGTGCATGGAAATGACCGTGAATCTAAACGGAATCGCCGGAAATGACCGTGAAATGCATGGAAATGACCGTGAAGTGAAGCGAATTGACCGTGAAATGTGTGGAAATGACCATGAGGTGAAGGGAAATGATCGTGAATCTAAACGGAATCGCCGAAAATGACCATGAAATGAATGGAAATGACTGTGAAGTGAAGCGAATTGACCGCGAACTGAATTTAATGAATGAAATTGACCGCGAAGCGAATGAAATTGATTTTTGACCATCGACCCAATGGAATCTTGGAAAATAACTACGTTGGTTGGCTAAATTAGCTTCTCCTACCCCAAAATCATATGTGATACGTTAAGTAACTCATTTTAGTTTAGGAGATATGTTTGTTAAATAAATAGGCAAAGAAATGAATTAAAAGATAGAAAAATATTTATATATACTTATATATACATATTTACGTAATTATGTATCAGAGAAAAATGTAAGGCAGAATAAGTTCTCTTTATAAATTATATATATATATATATATATATATATATATAAATTTTATATATATATATATATATATATATATATATATATAAAACTAAACTGTCTGGGCTTTTTTTTTTGCGGTTGCTTTTGTGGGTCTCATCATGAGGCCTATGTTATATCCAAACCGTCCATCTATTTGGGGAGCTCATATTAAGGCTTGAGACTAAAAATAAGACACATCTAGCTATCAAGTGGACCACACTGTAAAAGGCTGTTGAGGATCGGACATCTACCATTGAAACCCTTTTAGGGGTCACAGAAGTTCTGAATCATTATGAAATTTGTTTTTCCTCTTCATTCAGGTCCTTGTGACCTTATGAATAGATTGGATGGAAAATAAATGTTATGGTTGGCCTTACAAAATTTTTAACAGTGAAAATCAATTTTCCCGCTGCTCCTTGTGGTGTGCTCCAGTTGATCTTTCGGTATATATATATATATATATATATATATATATATATATATATATTGATAATGCTCCTAAATGATCTCGAAATATGGATGAAAGTTGTGGATATAATAAATACATAACTGTAGGGCCCATATAACTTTGATATCTTTTGAACCCTTTATGTAACTCGGAGTTCGAGGAGCGTCAGCGGCGGATCCTCCTGTGGGAGGAAAAGCAGGGGCATTTTCGACCTGGGAAATGGAGCCGTATAGCTGGGGCTTAATCTTGGGAGCTAAAAATAAGTGGGCTTATTTTTAAGAATGGCCATAAATGAGTCGTACAGTAGGAAATTTCTCGTTTCGGGCGAAGCGGGCTGATGTACACACACCAGCTATTTATATCTGCTGTAGGTACGTGTCGTGCGAAGATGAGCACTGACGCTGTCATGCGAAGACGAACACCGACGCTTCTCGATCTCCAGGTTGTACGAACGGTTAAAAGGAGATCAAAGTTACATGGACCCCACAGTGATGTATTTATTATATCTACACCGTCCATTTATTTTTAGAGATTATTTTAGAGCATTATCCCAAAAAGAAAAATCATATCCAATTATCACCTGGACCACACCACAAATACATGAATTGATAAGTCACGCTTCCTCAGTGGACATGCTCATCGAGATCTTGAACACCATTTCGAAAATTGGATCTGGGGCTGAATCTAATTCCTCTTCAAACATTATCTAAATTATCAGTTCCTTCCAATATCCCAAATAAATATATTAAAAAACATTAATTATACACTTAAAAGGTCTCTATCACTATATAAAATGATAAAATTTATAAACGTGAATTATAAATTAAAATGAGTCTGTGGCTAACTTCTATTTATAACATGCTATGCATGAAATAGTTGTGATACACGTAACATGCATGTGAGATGAAATTTTCATTATACCTTAAGGCATGCATAAGTGGGAACATGTAACTAGTGTGTGATACTGAGCTTTTCATCTGGTTGGAATCAATGCTCGGATTTTTTTTCTTCAAAAATTGAAGTTTCACTCTAGTGGCACACTGTATAAAGTTGGTTAATGGTTTAAAACAAATTATTTTTCTAGCTATCTAGTTATTTTGTGTGATTTGGCAGTGTTGATACCCATATTTAAACATGGTAGCCTTACAGAGAGAAAAAAAAAAAAAAAAAAAAAAAAAAAAAAAACAAATGTCACATAGGTGTTGCATATAAGGTGGACCTCATTCACACAATTTTTTAGCAACAGCCCTATCTAGTAGTTTACCTGCAGCACACATGCCAACTAGGCCATTAGGTGTATTATTTTAATGGTGCATGAAATGGCCTCCATTGTGAATATGATCTTACTAAAAGATGCAGATGATAATAAGGCAGGCCACATGTTTATTTTGAATCTATACCGTTGGCAAGTATATGAAACAATCCATCCTTTTCATATTTTGGTGGCATACATATTTTTCATGAATTCTGAAAGTGTGGAGCCGTGGGAGAGTTGTGATGAGTTTCAAACTCTCTTTACCACAACAAATATATAGTAAGTGTTAGGTCCCGATCCAACACATAAGTTAGAAAAGATATGATTTTCTATTTTTCTTAGCTATGACGTCTCAGTTAAGTAAGCCATCTAATTCCCTAGATCTCTGTCCTATGCAAAGCAAGGTTTATGGGATTTCCACATTAAGCTAAATTAATAGGCATCTCACTCATTGATTTGCAGATGTTAGTCAAAGTGTAAACACAATGTGATGCCATCTCACTCATTGATTTGCAGATGTTAGTCAAAGTATAAACACAATGTGATGCCATTTCACTCATTGATTTGCATGTGTCAGTCGAAGTGTAAACATACTGCATCATTTTTTTATTTTTTATTCTAAAAGGGTCGTAGATGCAGTCCGAAAGTAGTCCACAATATAGGTACAGTTAAAGCAATTCTTTTCTAGCCGTATGTTATTTTGTATGATTTAGCTAGTTTAAGGCTTGTCATTTTTGGGAAGATGATTTAAACAGTACACGACCCATCTAATGGAAACAAACTTAGATCTGACATGGGTTCTACGTATGCGACTCAAGACTATTTAGCATATCACACAAACACTGGCATTAGTATTGGTCGTGAAAAGGCCTTGTGGGCCCACTATGATGTATGTCTTTTATCCATGCCGTCCATCCATTTTTTTCAGCTCATTTTAGGGCATGAACCTAAAAATGAGGCAGATCCAAATCTCAAGTGGACCACACCATAGAAAAAAACTGGTGATTGAACTCCCACCATTAAAAGCTTCTTAGGGCTGCAAAAGTTTTGGATAAAGTTGATATTCGTGTTTTCCTTTCATCCAGGTCCATGTGACCTAATTAATAGGTTCGATGGAAAATAAACATTACTGTGGGCTTTAAGAAGTTTTTAATGGTGGGCATTCAATCACCACTATTTCCTGTGGCGTGGTCCACCAAAGATTTAGATTACCTCATTTTTTAGATCATGCCCTCAAATGATCTGGAAAAATGTATGGACAGCGTGGATAAAACACATACGTTATGTTGGGGCTCACAGAGCTTCTTCAGCATGGACTTGGTCTCGGAGGGTTTACTACCTAATCTGATCAGCCCCATGTTTTGTGTGTGCATCATTAACATCCCTTTACAGGTTTATTTACTTAGCAATGCATGTTTGGTAACTCTGCACAAACCTATACTTGTGGCACACGTGTCACCTAGGTAATTTATTAAAACATTTTAACGGTGCATGAGGTGGCCCCCACTGCCAATGTGAGCATATTAAAAACTAAGGATGATTTAAGCATTAGGTGGGCCACATGTTTATGTTGAATGTGGATCGCACGTGTGCAAAAAGCACATGCAAGTGCACTACCTCTACCTCCTTGTATCAGATCAATGTTCTTCTTAGATACAAGCCACATGGGTGTCAGATATGGACCCTTGATCTAATAGACCGTGTTATAGATTCACAGCAATCGGACGATAAAAAGAAGGCTGATCCAGTAATAGAGAAAACAGTCTAATGGATCATCTACAATCATTCGAACCGTCTAATTAAAAAATAAAAAAGTTCTATAAGAGATCTCAATGGTGAGGGCAGATGGGCCAGGCCTTACAGACCCAAACTGAGCAAAGCCCACTCTAAGGACATGCATTTTATATGTATGGCTGAATTCTTGCCATAACAGCTCATTTTCCTATACTGATCATCATGTCCATGTGGCTCAGTCTAAAATAGGACCGTCGATGGAATGGGCTCCCTAGCATGATCCATGGATCTTAACTTGGGTCACTCCCAACTATGTTTGTACTAAATAGTAATGGCTATTAAATTTAATTCTTGGCTGGACCGTTTAGTTCTTCAGGACCAAAATCAGGCCCAAAACTGAGCCACAGGCCTAAATTTTAACCCCATCCTAGGCCATTGGATTGGCTTGAGAGCTGATTAGGATGGCCCAGCCCATTGACAACCTTAGCATTCATTGAAGTACCAAACTCATCAGGGACCTGCTTCTCATCATGGACTCGATCATCTACCATGTTTCTAATTGCAGGGTTTGAAATTGCAATCTAGTGGGCTGATCTTAAAGCCCAATTAGATAGTCTGGCCCATCTCCAGCATTTTCCAGGAAGATAGAACTCAAGGAATCCTACCATTCATAGACAAGATCGTGGTCCAACACAATTTTCAAAAGAGATGGTTGTAAACACTTAACCTTAAACAAAACAAACAAAAAAAAAAAAAAAAAAAAAAAAAAAAACAAAACCTTACAAAAGACCAATTTTTCGGGATGTCAACCTTGATTGTACATGGCATGTATGTGCAGATGGTGGACCTACTGGGAAGTATTTTATCCACGCTGTCCATACATCTACTTATGCAAGCTCATTTAGGAAAGCTAAAAAATGAAGCATATCCAAAGGTGAAGTGGGCCACATGTTGGACATTTGTGCTGCGGAATCACACAGATCTAGATCTAGGATAGCAATTCAATAGTAAAAAGCAATCACAGAAGAACACGAAGTTTTTACGTGGAAAACTCTTGTGGGAAAAAACCACGACACAAAGCGACAGAAATCCACTATGAAAAGAAATTACAAGAGAGAGGACTTACCCGATTCGAACAACTTCGAATCTCACCCTTACTAGACCCTTTGATAACCCTAGAATCCCTTTAGAAAGCTTTAGAATTATTTCTCATCCTATTAGAAAAGCCCTACGGACACCTATTTATAGTTTAGGCAACTTCCTTTTCGCACCCTTGCGAAAGGTGACTTAAATTTCTGTAGTCCGCATCAGATTCGAAAACGAATCTGCGAAATTACGACTGGTCGAGCCGAGGTTATGACTGGTCGTGGGACCCCCTCGACATCCCCACGACCGGCTGAGCGGCCCGGACACCAAAAGGTGAGCTCGTTTGACTTTGAGTCGAGCGAGCCACGACTGGTCGTGAGGACACCTACGACTGGCCGTGAGAACCCCTACGACCGGTCGAGCAATCCCTACGACCGGTCGAAGGCGGTGAAGACTTTTCTAACAACAATCTCCACCAAGTCTTCAATCTTCAATCGTATAGCTCCTTGATCTCTTCTCTTATATTTTCATCGCATTATAGCTTCAATCAACGCTTCTCGTGCACACTTCGTCCTTCTTTTACACCATCGCCAAGCCTAGAGAAGTTGCACAGAACTTGAACTTCTCTGTAGGAACGACCTTGGTGAGCATGTCTATGGGATTCATGTTGGTGTGATCTTTTCCAGTGTGATGCCTCCTTCCTCAAGCACCTGTCGAATAAAGTGGTGACGAACATCAATGTGTTTAGTACGTGGGTGATAAACAGAATTTTTAGCCAAATTGATAGCGCTCTCGCTATCACAGTTAACCGGCACTGCCTCTTGCTGAAGTCCCAACTGATTTATCATCCCCCTGAGCCAAACACCTTCTTTAAATGCTTCCGTCATTGCTATAAATTCTGCTTCGGTCATGGAAAGAGTCACCACTGATTAAAGCTTCGACATCTAACTAATTGCTTCACTCGCTAGTACAAACGAGTATCCTGAGGTAGACTTTCTGAAATCTATACTGCCTGCGTAGTCAGAATCCACATACCCTACCAACTTTGTCCCTGTTTTTTCAAAAGTTAAGACATAATCTTTCGTACATCGAATGTATCGAAATAGCCATTTCACCGCTTTCCAATGTTACTTACCGGGGTTTGACATGTATCTGCTCGCAACACCGACTGCCTGTGAAATATCTGGTCTTGTACAGACCATGACATACATTAAACTGTCAACCGCATTTGAATAAGGCACATGAGACATAACCTGCTTTTCCTCATTGGAATTAGGACATTGTTCTGAGGAAAGCTTGAAGTGAGCCGCGTGGGGAATGCTCACCGGCTTTGCCTGATCCATCCCATAGTTGATCAATACCTTTTCAAGGTATTTTTCCTGTGATAACCAAAGCCTGCTCCTCTTCCTGTCTCTATGAATATCTATGCCGAGAACCCTCTTTGCAGTCCCAGATCTTTCATCTCGAATGTCCTTGATAATTGAGTCTTCAGTATGTTGATTTTAGACATATCATAACAGGCGATCAACATATCATCAATATACAGTACTAGGATGATTAATTTTCCATCACTCAGTGTCTTGTAATAGACATAGTGATCGTATTCACTCCGAGTAAATTTTTGACTCACCATGAAAGAATTAAATTTTTTATACTACTGCTTAGGCGACTGTTTCAGGCCGTACAACGACCTCATTAACCTGCAAACCTTTTTCTCTGTCCATTTAACTTCGTTGCCCCCTGGTTACTTCATGTAGATCTTCTCTTCCAATTCCCCATGCAGGAATGCAGTCTTCACATCCATCTGTTTCAGCTCGAGATCGTATTGGGCAACCAGCGCCAACACAAATTTGATAGATACTTGCTTTACCACCGACACGAATATCTCTGTAAAGTCGATCCATTCTCTCTGAGCATAACCCTTCACTACCAACCTTGCTTTGTATCTATCATGTTTTCTTTTGAATAACCACTTACATCTGATCGCTTTTCGGCCCACAGGAAGCTCCACCGTCTCCCATGTGTGATTTTTGTGTAACGAGTCGTCCCTGTATCTCGTCGGTAACCTGCGATCACGCGGTGGGTTCCTTCTCACAGGTGGCTGCTCCACTTGATCATGTACCTCTGTCTTCGTATCTGTCTTTGCCTGAGTATCATCTGTGTCACTCTGGATGTCTACGATCACCTTTTCTGGTTCCTCTTGCTCCATTTGATCATTCTTGCGAAATAGGGAGCTTTCATCGAATCTGACGTTACGGCTAGTGAAGACCTTGCGTGTGACCTTGTCGAATAACCTGTAACCTTTCACACCAATGCCATAGCCAACAAAGATATACTTTTTGGCCCTATGGTCTAGCTTATCTCTCTCACCTGACGGTACATGAGAGTAAACTTCACAACCAAATATGCGTAGATCTGAGCAGTCGATCTTTAGACCACTCTATACTTCATCTGGGATTTTACATTCAATTGCCGTTGAAAGAGATTAGTTCACCGAATAACAAGCCGTATTAACGGCCTCTGTCCATAAGTCCTTACCCAACGCAACATTACTTAACATGCATCTAGCCATCTCCAGGAGAGTCCGATTCATTCGTTCAGCCACACCGTTTTGCTTGGGCGTGTGGCACACTATGTTGTGCCTGATGATCCCTTCATCCTTGCAATACTCATTAAACTCAGTAGAAGTAAATTCTCCACCATTGTTAGTCCTTAAAACCTTTATTTTTCGCCCTGACTGTTTTTCCACCATTGCCTTCCATTGCTTGAATATAATGAAAACTTCGGATTTACGTTTCATGAAGTAAACCCAAACTTTCCTGAAGTAGTCGTCAATGAATGAAACAAACTATGACGACCCCCTAATGGAAACTTCTAGCGATGTCCCCCATACGTCAGAGTGCACATAATCAAGCACTCCCTTACAAACATGTTTTCCAGATTTAAAAGATAATCTAGATTGTTTACCATATATACAATGTTCGCATATATCTAAATCAGAACTTTTAAAAACTGGAATAAAACATTGATCAGAAAGTACCTTCATGTCTCGCTCACTCATGTGGCCCAGATGAGCATGCCACATACATAGAGACGTGGAGTCTGCAATAGTTGTTGCCGCTCCACCTGCCGAAGTGCTCCCAATCAACCTGTAAAGGTTTCCATGCCTCTGCGCTCTCATAACTACGAGTACCCCTTTTGAAACTTTAAGGATACCATCAATACCGGTGAACTTGCACCCTATAGTCTTGAGTGCACCGAGGGAAATTAGACTTTTCTTTATATCAAGAACGTGCCTGACGTCAGTCAAGGTACGCTCCATCCCATCAAACATCTTGATTCTAACCGTACCAATAGCCACAACATTACAAGCATTGTTATTACTCATAAAAACCTATCCACCATCGCATTCCTTGTAATTGGTAAACTAACTCCGATGATGAGTCATGTGATAAGATGTTCCTGTGTCAAGTATCCATTCGTATTTATGATTGTCGTGCAAGGGACCAATTATGTAAACAGACAGAACATCACCACCACTTGATTCTTCATCAGATGTGACCACATTTGCCTCATTGGAAGAGCCGCTGAATTTTCTTTCTTCGTTTTAGGATTTCTACAATCCTTCTTCATGTGTCTAGACAACCCACAATTATAAGATTTTAATTTTCTTTTGCCCTTGCCTTTTGATTTGGATCTAGGTCTTGAAGATCCTATACTTCGCTCAGAATCTCTGCCCCTCGTAATCAGTGCATCAGAAGATGCCCCTATGTCACCGTTTAACTTTCTCATAGCCTTCCCTTGAAGGGCTGAGATAACGGTGTCAACACTTAGGGTTTTATTTATGGTGCATATCGTGTCCTCGAAAGACTCATATGATGCAGGAAGAGAATTCAACAATATACATGCCTATTCCTCATCTTTGACCACTTCCTCCATATCCAGCAATTTGCACATCAATTTATTAAAGTTGCTGATATGGGCTTCTAGATCTCCACTTTCTACCATCTTAAAGGTATAACAGTGTAGCTTTAAGTGTAAGCGATTTTCAGAGGACTTCTTTGCATAGATGTTTTCTAACTTCGCCCACAAACTAGCCGCAATTTTCTCCCTCAAAACATTATAGAGAACATCATCCGTGAGACATAAACGGATAGAAGCTAAAGCATTACTATCATGGTTTTCCCATTCATCATCTTTCATGGTAGATTTCCGCTCCTCAAGAGCCTTAATCTCGCCTTGCTTGGTTAACAAACTAATCATCTTAATCTTCCATAACTCAAAATTATTTTTTCCTGAGTACTTCTCAATATCAAACTTGTCGTTTTCCATTATTACTAATTCTGTAGATTTAGATCTGTGCCCCAACGATTGCTCTGATACCACTTGTTGGGGATTTGTTCTGCGGAATCACACAAGTCTAGATCTAGGATAGCAATTCAATAGTAACAAGTAATCATAGAAAAACACAAAGTTTTTACGTGAAAAACCCTTGCGGGAAAAAACCACGGCACAAAGCGACAGAAATCTTCTATGAAAAGAAATTACAAGAGAGAGGACTTACCCGATTCGAACAACTTCGAATCTCACCCTTGCTACACCCTTTGATAACCCTAGAATCCCTTTAAAAAGCTTTAGAATTATTTCTTATCCTGTTAGAAAAGCCCTAGGGACACCTATTTATAGTTTAGGCAACTTCCCTTTTCCGCATCGGATTCGAAAACAAATCTGCGAAACTACGACTAGTCGAGCCGAGGCTACGACTAGTCATGGGACCCCTTCGACAAGTCAAATCATCCCCACGACCGGTCGAGCGGCCCGAACATCAAAATGTGAGCTCGCTGGACTTTGAGTCGAGCGAGCCATGACCGGTCGTGAGGACCCCTACGACCAGTCAAGCAATCCCTACGACCGGTCGAAGGCAGTGAAGACTTTTCTGACAACACCACACCACAAGACAGTGGATATAATGATGTCCACTGTTGCAACCTTTTCAGGGCCCACCATCATGTTCATTTGCCATCAAACTTTTTGATAAGGTCACCCAGACCTAAATGAGGGGAAAACATAAACATCAGGTTATTGAAAACTTCTGTGGCTCACAATTTTTTATTTTTATTTTTTAAATTTTAATTTTATTTTACAGTAGGCATTCAATCATGTGTGCCCTACTAGTAATGCACAAATGCACATGAACAAATATACTCAACTTGACATGTTTGGGAAGGTATTTGCAAGATCAAGTGGGCCACACACCATAGGGAAGAGTGGAAATGGGCAATGTACGCAAAAAACAGGAATCTGAATCCTGCTAGGATCAACACAATATTTTCAGTTTTATTCGCAACTGCATGAAACACACATACACACATCGTCTGACATAGTTCCACGAAACCATTCAACACCGCGGGTAGAGTTTGTAGGTATGTGCATAACTAATGTTGTCCATTAGTTATGGCCTCTCAGGTAATGTATCCCTGGTCTAAGAATCAGGTCAATCAACTCAGCAACTAGTACAAGAAAAAAAATGGACATGTAGATGATTTACATGTTCACGCTCAACATTTATGTGGGCCACTTTGATGAGTTGACCTAATCTATTCATGACAGGCATGCGATGGCATATATTCCCCCACGTGTTTTAGATTGGCAAGACGGGGAGCGAGAAGAGTTACAACTTATTCATTCGAAAATGTTCAACAAGACCACACATATGGTAACAATGTCGTATTCAAGACTGCAAAGATCAATGTAATGTGATTTAGAGTGCTTGCAAATCTGGACCAATTTCTCCGTAATACTGCACTGTTGATCGCTAAATAGTATTCAATTAGGCCACAGGAGATGATCCCAAAATCGGTTTCTCTTAAAAATTTAAAAAGCTCTAGTTCATATACACTTAATTTATATAAATAAAATTATTGTATTTCTTCATTCTTAGCTGTCCAATAAAGATGTTATTTAACTTTCCAACTTTGATACTTTCAAGGAAATAATTTTACAAAGTAAAACTAGGCCTAGTTGAATATCACCTCAAGCTTTCAAATGTAGCTTATCATCTCAAAGTTGCTTATATCATTAAGAAATATTTATTAGCTTTTCAACTCTTCAAGTTCTTACTTCGTTTCTCTCATCGCCACGTGATGAACAGTGCATATCAAAGATAGCCCCACACGATGGATGACCCACATCAAGGTGGGCAACACATAATAAAATGCCAACATCAAAGGTCAGTTCCTAATTAATGGCCCACATCCAACACAGGCCTTACATGACCGACGGTCCACATCAAAGGCGGGCTCCACATTTCAACAAGACCTCACATATGGGCCTCACATGCCTTATAGCAACTCATCCAAATACCAGATGACACGCATGCATGCAATCTGGACCATCCAATTGTGGCCACCACTGTGAATGAGTAAACTCACAGTATGACCCACTTACTGAATGTCCTTGATCTTCTGCAATTTTAAATGACACTTGAAAAGAAGGTACAATATCTAAGATGAGCCCACGGATGGATTACGCAAGTCTTCAAAAATATCAAAACACGCATCATCCCAAAAAAGAGAGACTAAGTTACTGTGTCCAGCTGGTCCACTCATCTGGGTGGCCACATGCATGTTGCACATAGACCAAATGTGGTTAATTTCAAGCCGTGACCCACCTGATGAACGGCCACAATGAAATTGGACGTACACACCCCATTGGTACTAAAAAAAAAAAAAAAAGATGGAGAAATACTGTCAACCTACTTTTTGTTGAGGCCCAAGAATATGATCCTGGCTTGTGATGATGCTCTTCGAAAACCCATCAATTTTTGGAAAATCTCTGCTTTTTCACGAACCATCGTTTCCTTGATCATAATATTCATCTTCTCGAGCACCAGTGCATTGGCAAGTACAAACTCTACAAAATCCAGTTCCCCAAAGCCAACGACGTTGGTTACAGTCACAATCTGGAGGTTTGCAAACAAGCCATCCAAATGTTCTTGCACTTCCCAAAACCTCTCATCGGGCGTTCTAGTAGCACTCATCGAGCGGGCCTTGAAATGTCCATCAAATCACAAGTTTGTTAGACTGCAATCACCTGACTCCTCTGAGAACTACTTATGAGAATTTGATATTCTTGTGCAGCTCAAGCAGAATCACCCAAATAGTGATTGCTATGGATATGTAAAATGCAAAGGCAATTCATGGTCATATCAGGTGAAAGATCAAGGCCGTCTATGAGGTTTTGGGCCCACTAATAGATATCTGGTATCTTGCGAATGTGTGCCATGCATAGACATCTGCCACTAACTGCCTACAAACTGCCTCAGCATTTTCATATTACATTCATTCATATTTCAAACCATACCAATATGAAATGAGGTGAGCTTTATGGCACCATTAAGTCTGTAAGTTCATGTGGTGTTTGAACACCATCCAAGTTGCTCCAAGGCCTAAAAACTCAGATGGGCGACAGAAATGGGAACAATGTAATTGCCGATGCACACCATTTATTTTCGCTGGGGCTCACTTCAGTTACAAAACCAGTCCATGTCGTGAACAGTTAGAATGATCCATAAAAACAACATGGTGGGCCCTGAACGCAAATCAATGGTGGACACCCACTGTCAACATGTTCCCTATTTTGTTGCCAATGCCCTTATGAAAAAAGATAAAAAGGAAAGGAAGGAAAAATAAAAATAAAAAAATCCAACTCACCATGATCCAGAGTTCATGCAAGTTAGGAGAGCTTCTACATAAGCAAAGAGCCACCAGTAAATCATCCAGATTTAGAAAATTTATGGTCAGCGTTAGACTCTTTAGACGATTATACGTAGTTGGAAGTCTCTTTGGTACATAACCTACAGCTAAAAACTATGATCCAATTCACAAAGAAAAGAAGAAGAAGTTAGTTTGCCAACATTTTAAAACCCAAGCTGAACCAAATTGAACTGCACCTGGCTGCCAACACCATAGTCATAAAACTCAGAAACTTGACTCGAAACTCGGCCGAGTCAAGTCTCAATTCAACAAGAATTTGAGAGTAGTCATGATGGCTCGCTGACATGGTTGACACGACTCAGCATGACTTGAGCTGAGTCACTCATGTCTGGCCTTCTTTTGAGAATGCAGTTGTGCCACAATCCTGCATGAACTGGGTTTATTTAGAATGTGGGATTTGAAACCTCACCTGTCTTAAAAAAGCTATAGACTGCCTATTAGTGAAGCATTTCATCTATGACCATTTATGTCAATCTTTATATTAACAAGCAATTGTTAGATATTCTCATTAAAGTAATTATTAAATATAGACTTGAGTCTACTTGAGTCAAGCCATTGAGTCAACCTAACCCAGCTGGACATCTAATATTCGAGTCGAGTTTTGAGGTTTTCGAGCTATGACCAAAACTGGCTGGGTCAGTTCAGTTAAGCAGATTAGGTGGATTTACTTCTAAAAGAATACAAATACACCACTAAAAGCTCAAATGCACCTCTACCTCTGCCTCTACTTGAATATGTAATGCTCTAACCGCTACACTTAACAACAGAATACGGATTTATCCCTTATTTTAGATTAAACGATTATTTGGCCAAAATGGGTCTGACTGGTTGGACCAGTTGGAAACAGACGGTCATGATGCTTTATGGGCGAAAGGATAATCATGGTGGAATAATTGATTTCAAATATATATTAACATTAACAAATACATTATCTTAAAAAATGTCAAAAATCATTTTTAAATTTGATTTCAGTTGTCAATTGAAGAGGGTCATTTCTCAATGGGTATTGATATCTAGCAGTTACAAATGGGAGAAAATGTGCTCTATAAAAATGGGATTGGAGACACCATAAAACTATGAGACATAGGCAAAGTCCCACAAAGAAAAAATTGAGGAAAGAGGGGAATGCCATTGCGATTGATGGTCTTGCAAACTGGTCATGATCTTGAGTTTTCAGTATGAAACCGGCCAACAAAAATAGCACTTTCCCCGTTTAATCACGATTTGAAGTAAGTTTAAAAGCAATTTTATAACAACAAAGAAATTTGTTACCTGTAGAAGAAAACCTTCAAGAGAGAGCCGCTTAACACCATGTACACATCCAAGAACCTTGGTCAAATACAAATACACAACTAAAAGCTCAAATGCACCTCTACCTCTACTTGAAAATCTAATGCTCTAACGGCTACACTAACAACAGGCAGTCATGATGCCTTATGGGAGAATGGATAATCATGGTGGAATAATTGAGATTTCAAATATAAATTAACATTAACAAATACATTATCTTAAAATATGTCTTCAAATCATTTTTAAAATTGATTTCAGTTGCGCCAATTGAAGAGGGTCATTTCTCAATGGGTATTGATATCTAGTCATTACAAATGAGAGAAAATGTGCTCTATAAAAAGGGGGTTAGAGATGGCATAAAAAACTATGAGTCATAGGCAAAGTTCCACCAAAAAAATAAAATTGAGGAAAGAGTGGAATGTCATTGCAATCGATGGTCTTGCAAACTGGTCATGATCTTGAGTTTTCAGGATGAAACTGGCCAACAAATGTAGCACTTTCCCCATTTAATCGTGATTTGAAGTAAGTTTAAAAGCAATTTTATAACAAACAAGAAATTTGTTACCTGTAGAAGAAAACCTTGAAGAGAGAGCCGCTTTACGCGATGTAGACATCCAAGAACCTTGATCAAATTGGACTCCTTGCTTTTCTTGTAATCATTTGGTAAGGTCATTTGAATGCGTGCAGGTGCTACAAGTGGGATATTTTCAAAACTGAGATATTTTAATTTACCACTGATATCAAAGAACAGGAGCTTGGGGCCTCGAATTTTAAGATGAGTGAGACCGTCAAACTCCCTCAGTGTCAATGCCACGAGATAAGGGAATTTCGAAATCAAGTCTTCGAATGACTTATCAATGGTAACGTTTTGAAGATGTAGGGTCTTGAGATTATGAAAGCCTTCTAAGTTGCTAGGCGGTTTGAAGATGCAATGGGATAACTTCAGTTGAATAAGGCTTTTGTAGAGGAATAGACAAGAAGGCACCTTATAGTGCTCGCCCGGCAAAAGATCGAGCGTGAAACTCTTCACACCATGACCTGATAGGAGAAGTATCCATCGATCGATGGCGGGGCAGCTTTCTAGGTAATTTTGGCACTTGAACTCATGAACTGGACCTCTATGTAGTAAGAGAACTTGATCAATAGCATTCACGAGTTTAGAGTTCACAGGCTCAAGCTCATCAAAATCTAAATAATAATCGACTGAAGATGGTACACTTCGCTTGTCAAATGTCAGATGTGGAATTGTGGCCCACTTGTACCTCCAATTATGCGATAAGATGCTTGTCCTCACTGCATCTCTCAAAGGCAAGCACATGAGAATGACATCAATGACATTTGGTGGAAGGTGGCTGATCATATCCAAGTTTTGAAATTGGACTTGGTCCATCTCCATCATGTTTTGAGGATTTGATGCCTCCATGCCTGTCCCACAATGCAAGCAAATTTATAAAATCCACTAATACAGGGAGAAAGAGAATAATTTCTATAACAAAGACATTTGTGTTGTATCCCATAATGCTAGATGTATTCTAGCAAACCTCACTTCTATTTGTACCATGTTGGTGTGGGAGCGCCATGCGCAGGAAAATGTAAATGAGATCCACCCCAATCAGCTGCACTGCGTCATGTTCATTCTTAAGTTTGAACACAAGGCCGATCCAAAATACATGTGGTCCATACCGTTGGTAATGTCTGCTTCCATTCCCATTGTGGTATGGCCTACCTGAGTTGTGGATCAGGCTTGTTTGACCATAAGGCCTAAGATGCATGTGTGCACTTAATAGACAATGTGGTGTTGAGAAGTGGAGCCACATGCGCGGATTTTGTGTCGCAAGTCCTTTCGCAACTGGGATGCGAAAGGAGTTTCGCGGATTTCGTGTCGCAAGTCCTTTCGCAACTGAGATGCGAAAGGGAAGTTGCCAAAACTATAAATTGGGGTCCCTAGGGCTATTCTAGGGTTAAGGTGAATATTAGGAAATTATTCTAAGGTGTGGGTAAGGGATTTTCTCTGTACTTCCAAGGGAGAGATTAATATATTGCCTTGTAATCTTCGTTTCTCTTCATAGTGGAATTTTGCATCCGTGGTTTTTTACCCTAGTTTGGGATTTTTCCACGTATATCTTGTCTTGTGGTTTGTTTGAATGTTTTTATTCCTTTCTTTTTACATTTCTTCCTGTTTATCGTTTGTGGGTGAGGCCTGAGATTGGATCTAGGCTCACTGCGTTGTTAGCGTGTTGCGCAACAACTGATATCAGAGCTATTAGTTTAGTTCTATTGGGAGCGATGACGGAAGATGGGAAAACTAAAATTGAGAAGTTTGATGGTTCAAACTTTGCCTTCTGGAAGATGCAAATGGAGGATTATCTGTATCAGAAGGACCTCTATATTCCTCTAGGAGGAAAAGAAAAGAGACCAGAAAAGATGACAGATGATGAATGGTTTTTACTGGATAGGAAGGCTTTAGGAACGATCCGACTCTCTTTGTCTAAGAGCGTCGCCTTCAATATATCCAAAGTAAAAACGACAAAAAATTAATGGAAGCCCTAGCCACCATGTATGAAAAGCCCTCAGCATCTAACAAGGTTCATCTAATGAAACAGCTATTCAACATGAAGATGTCAAATGGTGGGAGCGTGGCAGAACATCTAAAAGAGTTCAATACAGTCACGAGCCAGTTGGAATCCGTTGGCATTGCTTTTGAGGATGAGGTCAGGGCATTATTGATCTTATCCGGTTTGCCATACACTTGGGATGGTTTGGTGATTGCTGTGAGCAATTCTTCAAGGTCGACAAAGTTGAAATTTGATGATGTGGCCAGTCTAATTCTCAGCGAAGAATCTAGAAGGAAGGCATCAGGAGTTTCAGGGGACTCAAGGAATGCTCTAAACGTTGAAGAAAGAGGAAGATCGCTAAATAAAGGATGCAATAAACACGGGCGTTCTAAGTCGAGGAAGAAATCCAAGGGACCGAAAGACAAAGACGGGTATTGGCATTGCGGTAAGAAAGGGCATATGAAATGTGATTGCAGGGCACTCAAGAAACAAGAAGAAAGCTTTCAAGGCGAGAAGGATTCAGTGAATCTGTTTGAGGAGAGCGACACAGAGGCGTTGATCTTATCTCTTGATGTGAGGAATTAGGTTATAGACTCGGGTGCTTCGTTTCATGCCACTTCGTGTAAGGAAGTTTTGCGTGATTATGTGTCAGGTGACTTTGGGAGAGTCTACCTGGGTGATGATGAGCCGTGCAATATTGTTGGAAAGGGAGATGTTCATGTAAATCAGAAATATAGAACGGTCTTGAAATTGAAGGATGTCAGACATATACCGAGTTTGAAACATAATCTGATCTCAGTGGGACAGTTGGCCGATACTGGTTATGTGACAACATTCACCAGTGACTTCTGGAAGATCACAAAAGGTGCCTTGGTAATATCTCGAGGCAAAAAGGAAGGTACTTTGTACGTGACTTCAGGATCGTATAGTTCACTCGCAGTCGCATCAACTGGAGTTAATGGGCAGTTATGGCATCAAAGGCTGGGACATGAGTGAGAAAGGGATGAAAGTGTTATTGTCAAAAGGGAAGCTACCAGGGCTGAAGTCTATTGACTTGGAATTCTGCGATGACTGCGTGTATGGCAAGCAGAAGAGGGTAAGCTTCAAGAAGACGGGACGCGCTCCAAAGACACATCTGTTGGAGCTTGTACACACTGATGTGTGGGGACCGACACAGGTATTATCTCTTGGTGGCTCACGTTATTTTATTACCTTTATTGATGATGCTAGTAGAAAACTGTGGGTCTACTTCTTAAAACATAAATCGGATATATTTGATGTATTTAAGAAGTGGAAAGTTATGGTAGAAAATGAGACAGGTAAAACAGTAAAGTATCTCAGATTTGACAATGGGGGAAAGTATTGTGATAAGAGGTTTGAGGAGTATTGTGCAGCAAATGGAATCAAACATCAGAAAACGATTACTGGGATACCACAGCAGAATAGTGTGGTTGAGCGCATTAATAGGACCATCCTTGAGAGCGTTAGGAGCATGAGGTTACATGCAGGGTTGCCCAAGACCTTTTGGGCAAATGCTGTGAATACTGCCGCATATCTCATCAATAGAAGTCCCTCAGCACCATTGGATGGTGGGCTACCAGAAGAAGCGTGGACTGGGAAGGAAGTGAATCTTGCACATCTCAGAGTGTTCGGTTGCACTTTATATGTTCACATTGATGCAGAGCACAGGAACAAGCTGGATGTGAAGTCCAAGAGGTGCACGTTTATAGGCTACGGGCAGCATGATTTTGTCTACAGGTTCTGAGATGAAGAAAACAGGAAAATCATCAGAAGCAAGGACGTGGTCTTCAATAAAAAAGTGATGCATAAGGACAGTGTGAAGGAAAATAAGGCCGAGAAAAAAGAATTCGTAGAGTTGGAAGAGTTACCGGACATGGGTGTTACAACGTCACAGGATGAGGCAGAGCCGCATACACTGGTTGTGAGGAGATCTACTCGGGAAAGGAGACCCATGGTCCGATACTCACCCTCCATACATTATCTACTACCGACAGATAATGGTGAGCTAGAGTGTTTTGAAGAGGCGTTACAGTCAGATATAGGGGTTAAGTGGGAGCAGGCCATGAATGATGAGATGGACTCTCTTGAGTCTAATCGTACATGAGAGCTAGTCACTCTACCCAAGAGTACGAAAGTTCTTCATAACAAGTGGGTTTACAGACTGAAGGAGGAGCACGATGGTTCGAAACAATACAAGGCCAGATTGGTTGTGAAAGGGTTTTAACAAAAGACAGGCATCGATTTCACTGAAATATTTTCACCGGTAGTAAAAATGTCTATGATTCGAATGGTCTTAAGTATAGTGGCTTCAGAGGACTTACATCTAGAACAGCCAGATGTTAAGATAGCCTTTCTTCATGGGGACCTTGAAGAAGAGATATATATGCATCAGCCGACAGGATACATGGCACCAGGTAATGAGAACAAGGTGTGTAGACTGAAGAAGAGTCTATATGGCCTGAAGCAGGCCTCGAGGCAGTGGTACAAGAAGTTCGATAGTTTCATGTCGGGAAACGGTTTTAGGAGATGTCATGCAGACCACTGTTGTTACTTGAAGAAGTTTGATATGTCTTACATCATCCTTCTTCTGTACGTTGATGATATGCTTGTGGCTGATTCAAGCATAAAGGATATCTCAGATATCAAAAGACAATTGTCTAGAGAATTTGCCATGAAGGATTTAAGAGCTGCAAAACAAATCCTAGGCATGAGGATAAAATGTGACAGGGAAAATAAGAAACTAGTTTTGTCACAAGCAAAGTACATAGCCAAGGTACTTGATCGATTCAATATGGGAGGTGCTAAGCCGGCTAGCACTCCATTAGCCAACCACTTCAAGCTATCGAAGGAGCAAGGTGCAAAGACGCAGGAGGAACAGGACTACATGGCTAAAGTTCCATACGCATCAGCTATTGGGAGTCTCATGTATGTTATGGTGAGCACGAGGCCAGACATTGTTCAAGCAGTGGGAGTTGTTAGCAGGTTCATGAACAACCCTGGGAAGGAACATTGGAAAGCTGTGAAGTGGATCCCTAGGTACTTGGTAGGTACTACGGATGTAGGGTTATGTTATGGTGGATTGAAAATCAAGTTACAAGGCTACGTGGATTCAAATTTGGCAGGAGATATCGACAACAGAAGAAGCACTACAGGTTATGTTTTTACTCTGGGTAGTGCTGTAGTCAGTTATGTCTCTCAGTTACAAAAGATAATATCTATTAGTACAACAGAAACAAAATATGTTGCAGCTACAGAAGCATGCAAGGAGATGGTGTGGATGCAAGGTTTTGTGGAAGAGTTGGGTAAGAAGTAAGCAGATTGCAAGCTGTACAGTGACAGTCAGAGTGCAATACACTTGGCTAAGAATTCAGCCTTTCATTCAAAGACCAAGCATATTGCCATCAGATATCACTTCATACGTTCGTTACTGGAAGATGAATCGATTGCTCTGGAGAAGATTTATACAAGTGAGAATCCTGCGGATATGCTGACTAAGGCGGTCACAAGGGAGAAGTTGAAGCTCTGTTAAGCTTTGATTAGTCTTCAGGCTTGAAGACGGGGAGGTGGTGCACTCCAGATGAAGAAGACAAATGTTTATGGCGATGTGTCTCCAAGTAGGAGATTGTTGAGAAGTGGAGCCACATGCGCGGATTTTGTGTCGCAAGTCCTTTCGCAACTGGGATGCGAAAGGAGTTTCGCGGATTTCGTTTCGTAAGTCCTTTCGCAACTGGGATGCGAAAGGAGTTTTACGGATTTCGTCTCGCAAGTCCTTTCGCAACTGGGATGCGAAAGGGAAGTTGTCAAAACTATAAATTGGGGTCCCTAAGGCTATTCTAGGGTTAAGGTGAATATTAGGAAATTATTCTAAGGTGTGGGCAAGGGATTTTCTCTATACTTCCAAGGGAGAGGTTAGTATATTGCCTTGTAATCTTCGTTTCTCTTCATAGTGGAATTTTACATCCGTGGTTTTTTACCTTAGTTTGGGGTTTTTCCACGTATATCTTGTCTTGTGGTTTGTTTGAATGCTTTTATTCCTTTCTAGTTTATATTTCTTCCAATTTATCGTTTGTGGGTGATACCTGAGATTGGATCTAGGCTCACTGCGTTGTTGGCATGCTGTGCAACATGTGGATGTCAAACACACAACACAGTAGGCCAGATCTTGGGTGTTGTACCTGCTGTAAAGAACAGGATTTGTAGAGGATTCTGATCCATGGTGCACATTGCTTCCTAGCATGGCAAATGCAAATACTGCAGGGGCATTTTCACACCGAGCTCAGGTGGGGTTGCATGTGGGATGCAGGGGCACACTCGGGGTGGGTGGCCCATGTGAGGCGGGTGGTTCATATGAGGCGGTACCCATGTGATTTGAGGCCCACGAGGGGGGTTCGGCCAAGGTCCTAACCCATGCGATGTGGGGCCTGGGCTATGAGATAAAGGGATTAATTCGCCATGCTCTAACAGTTCAGGCTTTTAGAGCAGGTGGTTAATTGTCCTGCATCAGCAAGTTATAGACAACCTTTTTTTTTTTTTTTTTTTACAGAGGAAACTTCCATTTAGCTGGAACCGAAAACTTGCTAAAGCTCTAGAATATTATTATCATGGTTTAAAAACATTAAAGCTTCAATATGCTCCAAACTCAATCAACTAAAAATTACAAGCTAAGGTTCTCATGAACTGTTACAATATTTTATTTTTTTTTGGAGGTTCTAGAATATTTTAGTATTTAAAAGTTATTAATAATGCTGAGTTGTGCCAAGTATGAATCGACTTTTTCTTTTTCAAGCCTAGTCATAGTTTGACCAACTCATGTACCATAGTTAGCAACACAACATTTGGTAAAAACAAATGTTATAGGAGAGAAACGCTCACACATTACTTATATGTAAAACTAGGTGGTATGTGGGGCAAGGTGTTCCATATCTATTATGATTTATGATATGACCATAAGGGCCACTATGTATAGGTAATGACCATAACCGTTATGCAATACCGGGATGAAACATGACAATTATTTTTTGAGTACCATATTAGCTGTTATGGTAGATGTAAAGGCTGTTATAGGGCACAACGATTGTTTCCCCATAACGGTTGAAAAACCACTTTTTTTTTTTTCATTTCAAAATCTATTCTAAATAATTTTATAATAGATTTCGACCACTCTTATTATGGTTTTTTATATTAAAACTGTATATTGAAGTGATTTGAGTGAATAAGTTCTAAGGGCCTTTTTTTTTTTTTTTTTCGAAAAACTAAAAAAGTAGTATTTATGTATTTTTCTAATTTCTAGTTCTAATACTTGATTGTAATGTATAAACATTAGAGACATATAATCATAGTCACAATTTCACTAGACAACTCAATATAACACTCTTACCAAAGAATGGACCAGTATATTACCATAAACATGTTCAAAATAAAAAATGAACATATATCTAGAATATTTACATTATTCTAAAATTTCTAAATATTTTTTTAAAGAATTTTTCGGACAAAAGAAAATTTTCAACCATTACGAGAGTTGTAATAATTGTTACGCTCCTATATCGCTGTTACAACCTATATCCATATTAGCAATAGTGGTGACCGTTACAATCACTATTACCAATACGGAATACATTACTATAGGGCTCACTATGGTGCCTGGACATCTTAGCCATAGTAATCTTGTCCATCAAGAAAATGGGACACTCCAAAAATCAGGTCAATTCAACATTAATTAGGTAGGGCACATCATAGAAAAAGCATGAAAAGCCACCTTGAAAACTCCACATTCAAGTGGGACATCCCATTTTCATGATTGTCCGAGCCTGGGGTTGGCTTTGGCCCGGATTTTAAATTCTTACCGCTGGGTTTGGTTGGCCAGAGCCTATTCAAAATTTTGATTTTGCCCAGCCCAAGCCCAGCCTATTGATAGCCCTATTGATGTAGGACTGTCCACATATTGGGCACAACTGCTGATAGCCCATGGCATCATGGCTGTCCTTAGTTCGCCTACATGAGCCATCTAAGTGGGGCCCGCTCAGGTGGAGAAGTCTGATTCACCATCCCCTGCCACAGTGCGGTCAAACAGACTCTATCACTATCGGATATAAGCACATCTCTCATTCGATCGAGGCATATGATGGTTGGATGGGCTGATATTTGGGCGGTCCAAATTTTATGGTAGGGTAAACCCTGATGAACGGCTTGGATGCCATTCACACACCCCTGTGGGCCCCACCCTACAAAAGCTTGTAGAAGAATCGGCCTCTTACATTTTGTTTGAATTAAAGAATATTTAACACACCATAAATCATACATTTACCCCAATCCATACCCTTGGTATTATGGACACATCCAAACTGGAGCATGGCTCAAAAAATAAAAAGATTGGACTATCTTAACCATCGATTTCACTTTACCGAATATGGATCATCTCCATTTTCTTTGTACCACTCTATTTGACGGTTCAGATCATCTGACAACTCTGAACTCTTGGGCTATGCTTCATCCACAATGGGGCCCACAATCTAGATGGGCTACATGGACGAGCATGTTTGCATCATAGGTGTGGTAAACTCACCCCACAAACCTCTACACGAGGCCGGTGTCCCATAGCTTAGAAACTCGGAGAAAGTAGACTCGACCCGAAATGAATCGACTCAGATTGAAAACTCGATTCTACCGAGTTATTCAGCAACACTCAGTTTACTAGCCAAGATGGAGGGAACAGGATTTTTAGGAACGCAGCCTCGGTGGATCCCTGACTGTGGGGCCCACATTGCATATCTATGCTGTCCATCCGTTTTGCGAGCTCCTTTTACGAAACGGGCTCAAAAATGAAGTAGATCTAAATCTCAGGTAGACCATACCACAGGAAACAGTGGAGATTGACCGTTAAAAACTTCTTGTGGGCCACAAATGTTTTTGATGAAGCTAATATTTTTATTTTTCATTCATACAGGTCTGTGTAACCTTATCAACAGGTTGGATAGGAAATAAACATTACGGTAGGCCCTACGAAGTTTTTAATGGTGAGTGTTTAATCACCACCTTTCCTTGTGTTATGGTCTACCTGAGACTTGGATCTGCTACGTTTTTGGCCCATGTCTTAAAATGACCTGGAAAAACGGATGAACGGCGTGGATATACAACATATACATCGAGTTGTATACAACACATACATCGAGTTGGGCTCCACAGGGATCCACCGAATCCGTGCCCCATTTTTGGGGCTGCAAGGAGTGTGGCCCACCTGAAGTAAAGCTCGGATCTCCACACGTGTCTTACAGCAACGCTGAGCTCGTCTTCTTCATCTTCTCTTCTCTGTTGCAGCGGAGACTCGCTTACGTTGAAAGGGGAGTTATTTGATACTCGGCAGCGTAGCGCTCTTGTACTCGGAAACGGATGGAAGGAATTGTATCAACGTGCATGCGTATCATCCATCCTGTTCTGCCAGAGTATCAATTTTTTTTTTCTCCAGGGGAAATCATTCTCCCGCCGACGCGTCGCGAAAGGCTTTGCAGGAACTTCCTGCTAAAGGAAGCTAGGTGGGGCCCACCGTGTTGTTTGTAAGAAATCCACCCCTTCCATCCGTTTTCCCCGATCATTTTAGGATATACGCCAAAAAATTATGAAAATAAAAGTCTCAATTGGACCACACGACAGAGTATTGATATTATAGCATTGAACTATGCGAGGGACGACATAATTTTTGAATCAAGATACATTTTATGTTTTCAGTTCGTCCTAGTAGGACTGACCTTTTGAACTGTATGGATGGTATATAAACATCATGTTTGATCCTAAGGAGGTTTCAACAGTAAAAATTCACCTGCACACTTATTCCTTACGTATGGACCATTTGAGTTTTGAATTTAGATCGTTTTGGGGAGCTTATTCTAAAATCATATTCCAAAACTGATGGACGCGGTAGATTTCGTATAAACATCACTCTGTCCGCACATATCTTCTGGTCGCACGAAATTCCAGCGAAAGGCTTTGGCGGGAATCTGCGTACGCTCCCGCCGCACTCTACCGCTGCGCGCCGCACTCTACCGCCGCCAGGATTAGAGTAGCCTCATAGGATATTCAGACAGTGTACGTATAGACGTAATGAATTGCGTGGTGTGGCACTGACTTTTATGATGCAAGCGTCATATACGTACGGTCTATTTATTTTACTAGATCATTTATCACGGGTTTAGATAAATACTGAAGCCTGTTTGGCCGGGGCAGACTTAGATGGATTAGATTGTATTGGAAGAGATTGAAAGTAGCAACCCGGAATTGGCCGGGGCATGCAAAAACAACCAGGTTGAACTTCTGCCTAGATCGGAGTAATCAGCTGGGATTGCCAGCAATTCATTGACATCACCAACATTATTTTGAAATTCACCCAATCCCTCATAGTCCCACCTACTTCGTGTGGGACATGTTTGGGTGTACGGATTAAAAGGGATTGGCCGAGCGTAACCCCAGGATTGGGATCAATCCCACCGGCATTCTACTGACACAGCCATCATTACTTGGGATGGGCCTGTCCAAACACGCCCTAAGGGCCCGTTTGGACAGTAGATTGGAGGAGATTGAATGGTATTAGGGTGGATGACATGGATTTCAAGGCAATGACGGTGTTTTCGGTGGATTGTCTTAAGATCCATGGGATTGCTGAGATTGTTATATGGAGTCCGTTTGGTATGCCAATCTTAGGATTAAACCTTCTCATCCCTTTCAATCCTTCTAACCAAATAGACTCCATGTAACAATCCCAGGTATATGGATGGATGGGATGAACCGTGTGGATATAGCACGTGCATCATGGTGGGCCCACAAACTTGGTGCAATCAACACATCATTGAGGTCAGTGGTGGACATGTGCGGCACCCACTCAATCCATTCCAATGGTTTTACTGTCGTTGTGGGCCACCTTGATGATGTGTGTTGTATATCCACACCATCTACTCGTTTCTCTCGCTAATTTTAGGATGATCCAAATCTCAAAGGGAACACACCAAAGGAAACAATGATAATTGAGTGCCTCACCGTTAAAATTTCCTAAGGTTCCATCATATAGTTTTCTTAATGTTTATCTCCAATCCAACTTGTAGTTAACGTCAAGAATATCTAGACCATGGGAAAAATATAAAGATAACTTGAACGGAAACTTTTGTAGCCACAAATAGTTTTTAATGCTCATTCATCAATGTTTTTGGTGGTATAGTCCACGTAGATTTAGATCTTATGGAATTATACCTCATCCTAAAATGAGAATGAGAAAAGATAGGCAGCATAGATATACAAAAAAAATATATCAAGGTGGCCCCACATGGTCCAGGTAACAGTCACTAATGTCTTACCTGAGTAAGAGCTAATCCACTCCCCAATGAATTTGTACACAGGGCACAAATCAACTTAAGTACAATCAGGGTGGCTTCAATGGATCCAGGTTGGTTGGTGGATCCCTAAATGTGGGCCACCATGATGCATGTGCCTTACATCTATGCTACCCATCAATATTGAAAGCTCATTTTAGAGCATGGTAAAAAAAATAAAATGAAGCATATCCAAATATCATGTAGACCATATTAAAGGTAACAGTGGTGATTGACCATTAAAAACTTTTTTGTAGGCCACAAAACTTTTGAATCAATCTAATATTTGTGTGGCACCTCATTTAAGTCTTTGTGATCATATTAATAGAGTTGGTGGCAGATAAATATTTTGGTGACGTCTAAAAAGTTTTTAACTGTGGGTATATATTCAATCCCCATGTTCATGTGGTTCATATGAGGTTTGCAAGTACTTTATTATTGGTATTATATCCAAAAGTAAGCTTTTATAACTCACTCATTACGAGTCAAATTGGGGTGCTAGTTAAAAACATAATTCAATGAATTTTTTAATTGCTTGTAATCTCATGCTTGTTTGAAAAATAATTTAATGAATTTTCAAATGACTTCATAATTATATCATTTAAAGATTGTTTTACATGTGAAAAGTGGATCAACATTTATATTACAATTTGAACAAAATTGTAATCAAAATCAATCCCATGAAAATGGTCATAATTCCCTCATTATAGGTCAGAGCGAGGTAACTTTATACTTATTGGAAAGATATATTCAACAAACTTTTGTAATGGTTCTGAAATTGACTCATGTTGAGACCATTTGACCTTTTAAAAGTAGGCTTAAATTCTTGATTTTGATTAAAATAATACCTACATTATGGTTTGGACTATATCTCAAGCAATTCCGTGAAAACAGTCGTAATTCACTTGTTACAAATTGAAACAGGTTGATGTTATGTTCTTTAGAAGGATAATTTAACAATATTTCAAATAAATTTATAATCATCTTGTTTGAAAACCATTTAACCTTTTAAAAGGAAGCCTAATACAATAATCTCAATTTGAATAATATATCACGCTGTCTCATGAAAACTTTATCAATACAAGTTAGATTATGCCAGTCTTAAGCTCATTAGAAAGATAATTTGCCAAACTTTCGAATTGATTTGAAATTATTTCCTTTAGATTCCATTTGACTTTTCAAAAGTGAAACTAAAGTCCATCTCTTAGAAAAAAAGTCAATCTAAACTTAGTCTTTTAAAGAAATAAACTGTCTTCTAAAAGTGGAGTTTTATTTATTTTATTTTTTTAAATATTTCTTTTCTTTATATCAATTTCTTTCAAAGCATACTCATTTGAGCATAATCTGTGTAGAAAGAAGGACTTGTCTTTTGAAAGTGATTTTTTTTTTTTTTTCTCTCTTTTCTGTCTCACTACTTATTTCTTACCAAAAAATCCATCTACATAATATTATATATATATATATATATATATATATATATATATATATATATATATATATAAAAATTTTTTAAGAAAAAGAACCCATCTCTTAAAAGTGAAATATTTATAATTTTTTATCTAATTTTTTTCCCTAACAAGCTCAATTCAACATTATAAGTAAAAGAAGAAAAATAACTTATTTTTCTGAGGTAGGAGTTTTTTCCAAAAAATTTGGAAAGAGTAATGATAAAAGAAGATATAAGTACATAGATTATTTATTTATTTATATATATTTTTTTAAAAAAAGATGATTATGAATATTTTCATCCGATAAATAGGTAAGCAGTGCCATCTGGTGTAGAAAATTAATGTTTTGAAAAGCAATATTATTGTGGTGCTTCCATGAAATAGTGGGTATGCTCGGGGTAAAAATCCTACCCTCCAGTTTGGGGACACTTTTCTTTTCAAGCCTCTGATTTTGTAAATAAAGTTAATAGATTTCTTCATTTTTAGCTATCCAGTAAACATCTTATTTATTTAGGGCTTATTTAGTTTTCTAATTTCCTTTGAAATGCAAAGTAATGAGCGATCACTATTATTTTTATGTGTTCGTTTAAGGCCTGTTTGGATTGCATGCTAAGTACTACAGTCAAGTACTGGAGTAAAACTCACGTGATTCCAATAAGTCATGCGATTGGATATTTCTTTTGCTGCCGAATTTTCAAACATTGGAGATCAAGCTGTATTTACATCAAGATTCTACTGTCATTCCACTGAATCACACCATACCTTCCCCATCTTTGATATATCTATCAGAGAGTTGGGATTTCGATGGTCGACAGAGCACTGCCTTCTTAAGATAAAAATCCCCCTCTCCCGCATGTTGGTTCCCTGGCCATTTTTAAAAGGAAAAACAGGAAGGAATCAGAGGAGGGGAACTGGATCGAAGATCAGCAAGTCGGTCATCCACGTCATCGTAATTGTAGAGAATGTGTTAAAAGGAGCTCACCATCGTTGCAGAGAACGTGTTGATCATAGAAGGTAATGTGAAATTTCATCTGACCTTAAACTTATTTATAAGAATCTACTCTCAATGCCAAATTTAATTTGTTTTAACTTCATGTCTAATCTAGATGCGTAAGCTGCATGCATAATCATATAATTGTATGGTAACTGGTTAAGGAGTCCAAAAATGACAATTCTATATAGAGAGAGTGGTTTCTTCTACACGCTACTAATTGGGCATACCTTGAACCTGCTTATCATGTATCATATGATAGACGACCACCTTTAGGATTTTGGTTGTGTCTCTGATCATTTGGCTTTCTTAGTAGGATATATGTTCTCAATAGAGTCTATGATCTTTTTTAGTCATATGAGTATATTTGTTCCTTCGTTTTAATTTGCATGAGTGTGCCAACATGTAGTGGCATCTCACTCATTGATTTGAGCCATGTTATGGCAAATGTACACACAACGCATTTTTTTTTTTTTTTAAAAAAGGTCATCTACAAGGATGTTATTCTTAGATACAAGCCACATGTGTGTCAGATATGGACCCTTGATCTAATAGACCGTGTTATGGATCCACAACAATGGGACAATAAAAAGAAGGTTGATCCAGTAATAGAGAAAATAGTCCTCTAATGACTCTTCTACAATCATTTGAACCGTCTAATTCTTGGGACACCACCCATCAATGCTGGGTCGTCACTAGATAATCTTCAATTATCACACATATCACTTAAATTTTATTTATTTATTATTATTATTTTTTTAAAGTTCCACAAGGGATCTCAATGGTGAGGGCAGGTGGGCCAGTCCTTATAGACTCAAACTGAGCAAAGCCCACTCTAGGGACATGCATTTTATATGTATAGCTGAAATCGTGCCATAACAGCTCATTTTCCTAGACTGATCTTCATGTTCTTGTGGCCCACTCTAAAATAGGACTGTCAATGCGATGGGCTCAGGGCAATCAAAAGTAAGCCAGAGCCTAATCCATGGATCTTAACTTGGGTCACTCCCAATCATGTTTGTGCCTAACGGTTATTAAATTTAATTCTTGGCTAGACCTTTTAGTTCTTCAGGACCAAAATCAGGCCCAAAACTGAGCATGTATGTGGCCCACTTTGATGAGTTGACCTATTCTATATTCATGCCAGTCACCGCATACAGGACATGTATCTCCAGCATGAGTTAACAAATTTATTCATTTGAAAATGTTCAAGACCACACATATGGTGTGAGATTGATGCCTTGTAGCAACTCATCCGCATGCATGAAATCTGGACTCTCCAATTGTGGCCACCACTATGAATGAGTACACTCACAGTGTCCCACTTGATGAATGTCCCTGATCTTTTACATGTTTAAATGACACAACGATGGTATACAAAGTGCTTCGAAATATCAAAACATGCCAGATTTATTTATTTATTTATTTTAATATGAATGTGATTTTAACTCTTATAGTACATTTGTCTTCCATACACACTACAATATGCAACCTTATTTAAAACATATTATCTCAGCACAACAACACATTCAAACAAAAGAAAGCTGCAGCAGTAGCAACAACAACACTTGCAAACAAAAGCAGCAACAACAACAACACTTACTGACAGCTAGTTTCTAGTGCTTGGGTTGTTGAGATGTGGAGCACATCTGGGGCTGCCTTCGACTAGTCGTAGGAATTGTTCGACTAGTCGTAGGGGCCTGTTCGACTGGTCGTAGACCAGCTCGACTCAAAGTTCGGCGAGTCCTGTTTTTTCATATCCTGGTCCTTCGACTAGTCGTAGGAATTGTTCAACTAGTCGTAGCTTCGACTAGTCGTAGCTCCCCTTCGACTAGGTGTAGGTTACGCAGATTCGTTTCCGAATCTGATGCGGACTGCAGATTTTAGTATCGCCTTTCGCAAGGGTGCGGAAGGAAAGTTGCCTAATGTTGAGGGTCAAATATTACATATTAGACCCTTGTTATGGCCTGGATTTACGTACATAATACTATTAACGATCCACTTTAAATCGTATTTGTGATACAGAGTGTATTTGCGAGCATGGACTGAAAAAGGGAGTTTAAATCATGGATTTAACGTTCTAAAGTCACCAGTGCAAGGGACGGACTCCAGGGGACCAAGATCAAGAAATTTATACGCCAGAGATCCGCGAAAATCTAGAAACTGAAGCTCAAGTGGCCCGAAACTAGTGCAGAATGCAAGATCACAGGGTTTCCGCCATCCGATCGACACGAGACTTCATACATGGGATGTGGGCCATAAATTAACCGTACATATTAAATTTCAGCCATTGGAGATCTCGAGAAATGGGCCAATGGACAGATCAGCCGCTTAATTCATTAAGTGGGGCCCACCTGCCACCAGGATATGCCTCACTTCTGATCCCAACGCCTAAAATGGTATTATAAAGTGGATGGACGGAGCGGATTTCTCATAAACATTACATTGGACCCCACGTGGGGGCGCACGAGTGCACATGCGGTGCACTCCCGAGCCGCACCGGACCCAAATTCGGTGAGCCAAACGGCTGACCCGTCTGCTTCCTGCGCAAGAACAACGGACGGACGCTGTCCGTCCGTTTTTCAGTAGTGGGACTCACCCATCAGTATTTTGATAGATCTGGACCGTTCATTGTGTCCATAGGAGGGGTGCAACCATCGCCTAGGTGGCGGAATCTCGGAAGATAATGGATATTTTTTTTCGTCCGTTCGAAGGCAAGACGGACGGTGGAGGGATTTTGTCCGATGGGCCACATGAAACCAATGAAAAACGATCATTCCCGACCGAAATCTCAAGGGGAATGTGGTGAACGGAGTAGATTTCATTTTTGATGTTTATCAAGGGCCCACCAATTTCAACAGCGTAAAACAGTAGCAGCGGGATTTTGCGTCCGGAAAAAGCGGGATTTCCGGACGGTTGTGGGCCCCACTCATGGTCCAAACGTGCAATCAGAACCGTCCATCACGTAGAAGGCCGCGATCTAGTTAAAACCATGTTGACTCTGTGCATTCATACTCGCACATGTGTCGGGTTCAACGGTCCCAAATAGACGGCCCTGCACCGATTTCTGCGGAATTCTGTACCTGGGTCGTGCCAACATGAAATCAAAACCACCCTTCTCTGGTCGAAATTTTGAGGGACAGATAATGGACGGAGTGGATTTGTCCAACACTAGAAAATATGGGCCCCACCAGTTATGCACTTTTCTTGCGTTAAACAGGGGGGCTGCGAATCAGGAGTCCAACGCGAGTATGGATTTCTCCTGCTGCTGCGTAAAACCTTCGCATGCATGGAGTTCGGAAACTCTCACTTTTGGCAACTATAAAGGGAGAGAGAAGAAAGTGAAGCCGTGAAGGCAGCAGCTCGGCTGGAGCAGGGGACGTGGAGCCGAGAGACAGAGGGAGTAGATTTGTTTTGTTTTATTTTTATTTTTATTTTATTTTTGTTTAAGGGTTCCAGCCCACTCATGTGCGGCTAAACCTCTTAGCTAGGGCTAAGAGGTGAAGCTTGTAGTGTGATGGGAATTCTTTGCTTGTGCCTTTGTCTAGACTGAATTTGATGTTGATTTGGGTTTTATTATGGGAATGTGTTTTTAGTCTTTAAGGGTCTGTTGTGACTGAAATTACAATGGGTCTGCAATGGCTTTGAGCATGTTCTTTTCCTCTTCATGTTTATGATGCCAGGAAGCCCTGTTGTTCACCATCGTCTCCTGGACATGGTTGGATGTCAGTACCCTTCCTAACCTGCATGGCATGTTGATTGGTTGGTAATTAGATTAATTCTGATGTTTACTTTGTCTCCTGGGCATAGTTTGGTGATGGAATCCATTCTAATTCATACACCTTTCATCTCTTGAAATCTATATCAATGGCGCTTCGATTAATTTTCTGATTTGTAATACAGGCATAAGATCTCCCGATCTCTACAAGTGGATCCTCTGAATCCCTAGTTTCCCATCTCTGATTTTTCCTAAAGTTTTACATTATTATTTCATCATTATTCTTCAAATTACAATCGGTTTAGAATTCATCTTAGCCTAGTTCTAGATCTGGTTATTTTCAGATAACGTACAGGTTTCAGTCCCTGTGGATTCGACCTCGGTCTTACCGAGTTTATTACTACATCACAACCCTATACTTGGGGTGTGAACACCTAAACTATATATAGGTGTTCCTAGGGCTTTTCTAGGTGTATTGGAATATTAGAAAAATAATTCTAAGGTGTGGGCAAAGGATTTTTTATGTTCTTCTAAGGGAGAGGTTAGTATATTGCCTTGTAATCTTTGTTCTTCATAGTGGAAGTTTGCATACGTGGTTTTTTTACCCTAGTTTGGGGTTTTTCTACGTATATCTTGTCTTGTGGTTTGTTTTGGATTGCTTTGATATACTTCTAGTTTACATTTCTTCCTGTTTATCGTTTGTGGGTGAGGCCTAAGATTGGATCTAGGCTCACTGTGTTGTTGGCGTGCTGCGCAACAACTGGTATCAGAGCTATTGGTTTAGTTCTATTGGGAGCGATGGCAGAAGAAGGGAAAACTAGAATTGAAAAGTTTGATGGTTTAAACTTTGCCTTCTGGAAGATGCAGATGGAGGATTATATGTATCAGAAGGACCTCTATATTCCTCTAGGAGGAAAAGAGAAGAAACCAGAAAAGATAACAGATGAGGAATGGTTTTTACTGGATAGGAAGGCTTTAGGAACGATCCGACTCTCTTTGTCTAAGAGCGTTGCCTTCAATATATCCAAGGTAAAAACTACAAAAGAATTAATGGAAGCCCTAGCCACCATGTATGAAAAACCCTCTGCATCTAACAAGGTTCATCTCATGAAACAGTATTCAACATGAAGATGTCAGATGGTGGGAGCGTGACTGAACATCTAAACGAGTTCAATACAGTCACAAGCCACTTAGAATCCGTTGGCATTATTTTTGAGGATGAGGTCAGGGCATTATTGATCTTATCTAATTTGTCAGTCAGTTGGGATGGTTTGGTGATTGCTGTGAGCAATTCTTCAGGATCGACAAAGCTGAAATTTGATGATGTGGCCGGTCTAATTCTCAGCGAAGAATCTAGAAGAAAGGCATCAGGAGTTTCAGGGGATTCAGGGAATGCTCTAAACGTTGAAGGAAGAGGAAGATCGTTGAACAAAGGAGACAATAAATACTGACGTTCTAAGTCGAGGAAGAAGTTCAAGGGACCGAAAGACAAAGACGGGTGTTGGCATTGCGGCAAGAAGGGGCACATGAAACGTGATTGCAGGGCACTCAAGAAACAAGAAGGAAGCTCTCAAGGTAGGAAGGATTCAATGAATCTATCTGAGGAGAGTGACACAGAGGCGTTGATCTTGTTTCTTAATACGAGGAATGAGTCTTGGGTTATAGACTCGGGTGTTTCGTTTTATGCTACTTCGTGTAAGGAAGTTCTGCGTGATTATGTGTCAGGTGACTTTGAGAGAGTCTCCTGGGTGATGATGAGCCGTGCAGTACTGTTGGAAAGGGGGATGTTCATATAAATCAGAAAGACGGAATGGTCTTGAAATTGAAGGATGTCAGACATGTATCGAGTTTGAAATGTAACTTGATCTTAGTGGGGCAGTTGGCCGATACCGGTTATGTGACGAGATTCACCAGTGATTTCTGCAAGATCACAAAAGGTGCCTTGGTGATATCTCGAGGCAAGAAGGAAGGTACTTTGTACATGACTTCAGGATCTTATAGTTCACTCGTAGTCGCATCAACTGGAGTGAATGGCAGTTATGGCATCAGAGGTTGAGACATATGAGTGAGAAAGGAATGAAAGTGCTATTGTCTAAAGGAAAGCTACCAGGGCTAAAGTATATTGACTTGGAATTCTGCTAGGACTACGTATATGACAAGCATAAGAGGGTGAGCTTCAAGAAGACGGGACGCGCTCCGAAGACGCATCTGTTGAAACTTGTACACACTGATGTGTGGGGACCGGCGCAGGTATTATCTCTTGGTGGCTCACGTTATTTTGTTACTTTTATTGATGATGCTAGTAGAAAACTGTGGGTCTATTTTTTAAAGCATAAATCTGATGTATTTGATGTATTTAAGAAGTGGAAAGTTATGGTAGAAAATGAGACAGGTAAAACAGTAAAATGTCTCAAATCTGATAATTGGGGAGAGTACTGTGATAAGAGATTTGAGGAGTATTGTGCAGCAAATAGAATCAAACATCAAAAAACGATTCCAGTGACACCGCAACAGAATGGTGTGGCTGAGCGCATTAACAGGACCATCCTTGAGCGCGCCAGGAGCATGAGGTTACATGCAGGGTTACCCAAGACCTTTTGGGCAAATGCTGTGAATACTGCAGCATATCTCATCAATAGAAGTCCCTCAGCACCATTGGATGATGGGCTACCAGAAGAAACCTGGACTACGAAAGAAGTGAACCTTGCACATCTTAAAGTGTTCGGTTACACTTTATATGTTCACATTGATGCAGAGCACAGAAACAAGTTGGATGTGAAGTCCAGGAGGTACACGTTTATAGGCTACGGGTAACATGATTTTGGTTACAGGTTTTGGGATGCAGAAAATAGGAAAATCATTAGAAGCAAGGACGTAGTCTTTAATGAAAAAGTGATGTGTAAGGACAGTGTGCAGGAAAATAAGGCCGAGGAAAAAGAATTCGTAGAGTTGAAAGAGTTACCGGACACGGGTGTTACATCACCGCAGGATGATCATGCACATGAGCATTATGAGGCAGATCTATAGCCACATACACCAGTTGTGAGGAGGTCTACTTAGGAGAGGAGATCCACGGTCCGATACTCACCCTCCTTACATTATCTACTGTTGACAGATAATGGTGAACCAGAGTGTTTTGAAGAGGCATTACGGACGGATACAAGGGTTAAGTGGGAGCAGGCCATGGATGAGGAGATGGACTCTCTTGAGTCTAATTGTACATGGGAGCTAGTCACTCTATTTAAGGGTAAGAAAGCTCTCCATAACAAGTGGGTTTACAGACTGAATGAGGAGCACGATGGTTCGAAATGGTACAAGGCTAGATTGGTTGTGAAAGGTTTTCAACAAAAGGCAGGTATCGATTTCACTAAAATATTTTCACCTGTGGTGAAAAAGTCTACGATTCGCATGGTCTTGAGTATAGTGGCTACAGAGGACTTATATGTAGAGCAGCTAGATGTTAAGACAACTTTTCTTCATGGGGACCTTGAAGAAGAGATATATATGCATCAGCCGATAGGATACGTGGCACCAGGAAAGGAGAACAAGGTGTGCAGACTGAAGACGAGTCTATATGGCCTAAAGTAGGCCTCGAGGCTATGGTACAAGAAGTTCGACAGTTTCATGTCGAAAAACGGTTACAGGAGATGTTATGCTGACCACTGTTGCTATTTGAAGAAGTTTGATACGTCGTACATCATCCTTCTTCTGTACGTTGATGACATGCTTGTGACTGGTTCAAGCATGAAGGACATCTCTGTAAGACCCATGTCCTAGACCGTACCATTCCATAGGTTCTCGCGGTCTTTTCGGTCGAATTTCGGCAACCTTCGATTCTTAACCGACCTTGTGCGCGACCTTGATTTATATGCCGTCAACCCGTGTCGACTCAAACCGAGACTTATACCAATACGACTGCACTGTCGCCGCGGTTTCGCTGCCGCGACTCCGCGACGAGGCGATACCCTAGCCAGGAGATGTGGGTCAGCGTTCGGTGAGAGGAAAACGCCACGCGTTGTGAAAATCAAGAGAATCTCAACGATATGTCACATCAATCAACCATCAATCAATCTCATCAAGTCAAGTACGCATCACTTCATACTCTTCCCCAAGCAACCCTAAAGTCAAGAATTTCTTACACCACCCATGCCTTTCTGACACCTTTTACCCTAAAAGTCAAAAAAGTGGCTCTTACACCCATCACCACCACATCAAACATCACCCATCTCTCTCTCCCTTTACAAGTCTCTCTCTCTCTTTTCCAAGCTCATTTCCAAGCAATGAAAAAAAAAACTCCACACGTCCAAGCCTTCCCCATCTCTCCTAAAAATCACAAGTGTGGCCCACCTCTTCCTACCCTTCCATCTTCCATCTCAACCATCCAAACCTCATCTCCTCCGTTGGAATCGAAGCTAAGGAGCTAAGGAACCCATAGGAGCAAGAAGATCGAACAGTGGGTGCTTAATAAGAGTAGTTTTTCATGATTTTAAGATGGGCCAAGTGAGGCCAACCGATCAATGGTTTGGATCTCACTTGGGACCCTAAGATGTGGCCGATGGCCTGCTTTGATCATCATAATCATTCCATGATGGGGCCATTCTCCATGGCCCCCCATCATAATATTTATTTCCTTGCTTTAGATAGGTCATCTAGACCGTCCATATTGGTGGGGAAAGGATCTCTATCGTTGAGTTTCGATTTTTATGGGCCCACATGCTTTAGGGCCCACTTGATGTATGATTTATTGCAAGGGAGGGCCCATAGTGGCGGGGTCCCTCCATCCTCACCAATCTCTCTCTCTCTCTCTCTCTCTCTCCCTCTTTTTCTTCTTCCTTTTTGTGTGATGAAATGGCCATATGGCCCACCCTGTTGGACCCTACCATAAAGCATGTTTTGGATCCAACCCATTTGTAGGTGGGGCCCACTTTATATGTATGTATGTTCTACACCATCACCGTGTAGTGGCCCACCTAGGCGGGGCCACCTTAAAGATTTCATTGAGCCCAGAAAACGTCCAGCTTTTTGGAAAACACAGATATAAGCTTGGTTGAAGCTTTATGTGGACTTCACAAATAGGCCCCACCCTGATGTAAGGGTTCGATCCATGCCGTTCATCCCTTTTCCCAACTCATTTTAGGTGTTGAGCCGAAAAACGAGGTGAATCCGATAATCAGGCAAGCCATACCATGAAAAACCCTGTTTCTTACTGTACAAAGTTTTTAGGACCCACCTTGCTGTATCTACACCCCAAATACGCTGTATATTGGACTCATTTTGTGTATTTTGAGCCCTTGAACGCATTGGACGGAGTGGATTCTCCGATAGAGGGCCCCACATGCGATTTTTTGCAGGAAAAACAAAAAAAAGGCAGTATGCTTCCGCAAAGACTGCCATTGTCGAGAGGGCGGCGCCGCCACGGACGATGGGCGGCACAAGAAGACCCACGACCTCCAGCCGTGGGTCCCACCTTGATGTGTATCTGCCATCTAATCCATTCATACGGTGGACCCCCTCCTTAGGTGGGTCCCCTCCAAAAATGAGCCACATCCAACGCTCAGGTGGCCCACACTGCAGAAAACAGTAAAATTGAACCTCTGCCATTGAAACCCTTCTGTGGGCCACAGAAGTTTTGGATCAAGATGAAATTTGTGTTTTCCTTTCACTCAGGTCCGTGTGACCTTGTCAATGGGTTGGATGGCATGTAAACATTGTGGTGGGCTCCACGTGGAGCCCACATTAATTTATGTATTTTAAATTCCACCGTCCGTTGGACGGTGGAACCCACAGTCATGTATTTGTTATATCTCCACCGTTCAGGGACGGTGGGTGTGCGTGGGAGTGTGCGTGTGTCTGTGTGCGTGCATATGTGTGTGCGTGCATGTGCGCGTATGCGTGCATGTGTGTGCACCTGTGTGTGCGTGCGTGTATATATATATATGTATATATATATTGTGTATATAAATATTATATATGTTATATTATATATATATATATTATATTTCATATATATATATATATGTTATGGTGGGCCTTCATGGGCCCCACCATGATGCATGTGTTGCGTCCAAGCCGTCCATCTATTTTTGGAAGCTCATTTTGTTAGCATGAGCTAAAGATTGAGTCAAATTTACAGTTCAAGTGGACCCCACTTTGATATATGTATAGGGCCCATTCGGTGTATTCGTGGCCCATGGGTTGAGGCCCATTTGATGTACAATATGGGGCCCAATTGGTGTGGCCCATTTGATACATATAAGACCCATAAGATTAGGCCCATTTGATGCAATCTAAGGCCCATGGGTTATGACCCATTGCAATGCGCATAAGGCCCATTTAATGAATGTAAGGCCCATGTGATACGGCCCATTTGATGTATTTAAGGCCCAATGAGATGTACCTAAGGTCCATTGCAATGTGTGATCCCAACGTGGTTTATGTAATGATGTTTACGACGGGAAATGCCTTGGGAGCAATGTTGGTTTGACGTCCACATTGTAGAATAATGTTGGTTAAATGTCCGCATTATGATTCTCCCTAGGGCCCATTGTTAGGCCCATACTTGTAGGCCGTCTAGGCCCATCTCCTTATGAACAACATCTATCCCATATAACATGTTTAGTATAGTCCCATGATTTATGATCATACGCATCATATGTATGCTTGGTATGAGAAGTGACTGATCATAGCATATGCCTTCGGGTAGATTGTTTAGGGGCTCCTGGTTAGGCTGTGTTACCCCACATGAGCGCACGAGACACGCATGATTGCTGCATGACTGGATAGTGTGATTCATGCATTCGCATTGTGTGATATGGTTACTGTACGCCCTAGCGACATCAGGGCGGTAGCCTCCACAGGCATATCGTGGTTGGCAGGATTGGATACTGAAAATCTTGTTCTACATGGGGTGTTATAGATATCCCTGGGTGAAAGTCCCTAAACCCTTATGATACCAAGAGGTTGCTCCAACGTTTAGACCGATTGGGTGCATGAGCGCCGAGGACCGATTCCCAGAAGGTCGCGCTTTCCACTGTGTCGTGGTCGGTTGGAAGGAGGTGCGGCCTTACCCGCCTGAGAGGAGGGGGCAATGCTAGGCTGAGTCTGACCAGCTCGAGGAATGGGTCCGCTATCGACGAGCCGAGCCCGATATTGGCAGGCGGGTTGTGAGGTCCCTTCCACTTACCTTATTATACACGATGGGGCGGCAATCTGGTTTAAAGTGTACTAGACCCCGGTGATATTTCAGATTTGAGCTGTATTAATATGTGGACTTAGATGAGGATTTGTATGCTTGACTTGTATCTTGCATCGCATAGCCTTGGTATGACTGACATCATTCATGCCTTACATCGCATAGCCTCGGTACGGCTAACGGTATTCATGGATTCACCAGCATATTCCACATAACTCTGATACTGCATATCTGCATTACTACCTTGCGCACACACTCTCACCATCCTCTAAGCTTTCTATAAGTTTATGCATGACCGTTACGTGCAGGTAATGCGAGGACGTAGCAGCGCTGAGGCAGGAGCGCAGAGCAGATCATTTTGGATCTTTTCGTCTGTATCATTGTATTTCTCTTTATGCTCATTGTACTTGTAAAGTTTTTTATCATAGTAGAAATGTGATGGAGTTTTTGGTTGTTGTTTGTGGTTATGCCTTTGGTTATGCTTATGACGAATTAAACTGATGTTAAAAATTCTCCTTGTAGCATCCCAGGATCAGAACCTGGCGTATGGGCGCTGAGAATGAGGTTCTACGGAGGTTGTCGGCGCCGGATTCGGCGATCGAAAATTTTGTGAGCCTGATTTCCGAGTTTGGGGCGTGACAATCTCAGATCTCAAAAGACAACTGTCTAAAGAATTTACCATGAAGGATTTAGGAGCTGCAAAATAAATCCTAGGTATGAGGATAAAACGTGACAGGGAAAACAAGAAACTGGTTTTGTCACAGGTAGAGTACATAGCCAAGGTACTTAATCGATTCAATATGGGAGATGCTAAGCTGGTTAGTACTCCATTAGCCAACCACCTCAAGCTATCAAAGGAGCAAGGTGCAAAGACGCAGGAGGAACGGGACTACATGGCTAAAGTCCCATACGTGTCAGCCTTTGGGAGTCTCATGTATGCTATGGTGAGCACGAGACCGGACATTGCTCAAGTAGTGGGAGTTGTTAGCAGGTTCATGAACAGCCCCGGGAAGGAACATTGGGAAGCTGTGAAGTGGATCCTTAGATGCTTGGTAGGTACTAAGGATGTAGGGCTGTGCTATGGTGGATCGGAAATCAAGCTACAAGGCTACGTGGATTCAGATTTGGCAGGAGACATCGACAATGAAGAAGCACTACAGTGTTATATCTTTACTCTAGGTAGTCTTTGCGATTAGTTGGATCTCTCGATTCATGTAAGATAGTATCTATCGCACGGTGCACGGAGGCGAGAATATGTTGCGGCTACAGAAGTGTGCAAGGAGATGGTATGGATGCAAGGTTTCATGGAAGAGTTGGGTAAGAAGCAAGTAGATTGCAAGCTGTACAGTGACAGTTATAGTGCAATACACTTGGCTAAGAATTCAGCCTTTCATTCAAGAACCAAGCATATTGCCATCAGATATCACTTCATACGTTCGTTACTAGAAGATGGATCGATTGCTCTAAAGAAGATTCATACAAGTGAGAATCCTGCGGATATGTTCACCAAAGCGGTCACATGGGAGAAGCTGAAGATCTGTTCACTTTGATTGGTCTTCAAGCTTGAAGAAGAGGAGGTGGTGCACTCGGGATGAAGAAGACGAAGGTTTGTGGTGATGTGTCTCCAAGTGAGATTGTTGAGATGTGGAGCCACATCTGGGGCCGCCTTCGACTAGTCGTAGGAATTGTTCGACTAATCGTAGGGGTCTGTTTGACCGGTCGTGGACCGGCTCGACTCAAAGTCCAGCAAGTCATGTTTTTTCATATCCTGGTCCTTCGACTAGTTGTAGGAATTGTTCGACTAGTCGTAGCTCCCCTTCGATTAGTCGTAGGTTATGCAGATTCGTTTCCGAATCTGATGCGGACTGCGGATTTTGGTGTCGCCTTTCGCAAGGGTGCGGAAGGGAAGTTGCCTAAACTATATATAGGTGTTTCTAGGGCTTTTCTAGGTGTATTGGAATATTGGGGAAATAATTTTAAGGTGTAGGCAAAGGGTTTTCTATATTCTTCCAAGGGAGAGGTTAGTATAATTTTAAGGTGTGGAAGTTTGCATCCGTGGTTTTTTTTACCCTAGTTTGGAGTTTTTCCACGTATATCTTGTCTTGTGGTTTGTTTTGGATTGCTTTGATCTACTTCTAGTTTATATTTTTTCCTATTTATCGTTTGTGGGTGAGGCCTGAGATTGGATCTAGGCTCACTGCGTTATTGGCGTGCTGCGCAACATGGGTTTCTTAGAAGATTCATTGTTGGTAGATTCGGGCTCCTTCACTACGCCTCCCTTTGGTCTGCTATTGTTGTTTGGAATTACTAGAGCTCTCCTCTCTTCCTTCTTGTATCGAATCCCACAAGCATTGCATAAAGACTCTTTTGCTGTAAATGGCCCCTTAGCTTCTCAATTAGTTCGTCCATTTTCATTGTGTCCGCTCCTCCTACACTGTCCCCACAAATTTGCTTTAGAATGCTTCTGAAGATCTCTTCAGTGATGAACGTCTGAGAGATGGTGACCCAAGCTAAAGCTTCAAAGTGTGTTTTCACCTGTTCATTTTCATAGACTTTTCCTGCCAGAGTTGTTTTGCCTAGACCACCCATTCCAGCTATGAAAACCGTCATAAGCCTTGATTCTCCAGCCAACAACCCAATCAATTCAGCTCTTAGATTGTCAATGCCTACAAGATCGGCTTCCTCGATAAAACGAGCAGTTGATCAAAGATGGCTAGTTGGATCAGATGGGGCATTAAAACTTGATGAGCCATGATCAATCTTCTCGAATTTGTAATTTTCTACTCTGGATGAAATGCCATCAACATCGACTTTAAGTTTTGTATCTGCAGGTTGGCAATCTGGTGGCGCTTCTTCAAGTTCTTGATGAAGTGTTTCATTTTATGAAGAAAAACCTTTACTCCGTCACCATGATGAATGGGTTCTTGGACCAGGCGAAGCGCATATTCATCAAGAACATCCTCAATGTTGTAAGCAGCTACTCTTACTTGTGCCACCCATTCTTTCACCCTAGCCTCGCTATCAGCCCTTGAATCTGTATCCCTTTCTAATGCACTCATGCTCCGTAGCTCGTCTTTGATTCAGCGGACATCGGTGGAAACACCCTTTAGAAAATTTACACTTCTTCCACTAGCAAAGAATCGAACTTGCCGATGATAACAACGTTACATCCAGAACTGCAAAGACCAATGTAATGTGATTTAGAGTTCTTGCAAGTCTGTGCCAATTTCTCTCTAATACTGCAATGTTGATCACCAAATAATATTCAACCAGGCTAATATATAATGAGGAATGAGTCCAAGAATAGATTTCGTATGCTTATAATGAGAATTGAACGAAATCGCCAATGCTAATGAGATAAGTGTAAAGAAAGATTATTCTCCCTTTGTTACTTTTGCTGGACTTTAACCTAAAAAGGAATTACTTATAGAGAAATATTTCTCATTCATCATCCCACAATCCACTAATAAGCTATCACCACGCATATATACAAGATCCAAAGTAAGAGTCAAAGATATGGAAACCAATGAAAAACTTTTCAGAAAGATGTATAACAACAATAATTTCAATCCAATGAGTACAAGTACACACTAATGATATTGACAATTCGTCGGAGTTACTTCATCATCGGCCTCCTTTGTAAGGTGGCTCAGTTGATATTTATCAACCGTGATGATCCCATTTTCACTATGGTTTGGCTGTGGAGTAAGCTTCAGGAAGACTTGCTGATGCTTGAAAACCAAATCCCATTCCACGTCCTCTAATGCCTATTTGATCTGATGACGGTCCCGGACGATCATGATTTATTAGAATTATAAAGTTTCTTGTACACAACGGAGGATAGAAGAAAACGATAACGAAACGATCAGATCTGTCAGGTTTAAGGCTTGACTTGAATAGTCAATTTCTCAAGACAGATTTGCTGTCATTTTCTGGAAATTCCAGCAAGTGCAAATGAGAAATCTGCAAATTGTCTTTAGGATACAATGAACTCTCAATCCAATTTTCAACACGAAAATTTGCACATTTAAGTGTTGAACAAATCTCTAGTTTTAACACCGATATGCCTTAAGACGTTCAGAAAAAACAGCAAGAGATAATATCGAGAGTAATTACACGGAAGAAGATATAATCTCAATGATTAAGAGTTAATCTTTTCTGGATTATAGTATCCAGGATTTATATCAATTGAAGAGTTATGGATTTCTTCCTGAAGAGGTGCTAAAGAGCCTTTTCAAGAAATCCATACCCATTCACAGCAAATAATTGCCTTTTCATGAAAGGACATGACTTTTTGTCATATGGCAGCTATTTCTGTACCTATTCAAACATGGGCAGTTATTCAACAGGAAAAACTGTATCTACATAAGCAACACATGGCATAGGTGCCACATGTACATTCATGTCACAATTACTCTTAATCAATAAAGGTCATAAATCATTAGGATAAACCCTCGTTCAATTTCGGTTGAACTATGGCCAAAAAAAATTTGAACCATGTGCCAAAAAGACTAAGGCGCCTAATAAAGCGCCCAAGCAGCCTTACAGCCCACGCGCGTGCGCGGACAGTGCGACAAGGAGATTTGAACCCTAGTTGCATAAGCAAAAACCCCCTTCTCTTACCGATTGGCTATACATACTATTTATGGAAAGTTTAAATAATTAATATATTTATTTACTTTCTAAAAATAACGTTTATTTTTAAAATTTATTTTTTTATTCTAAAAAACACAATATGATTGCCCCTCCCTCGCCCACCTAACCTTTAATTTCTTCCGCGGACATTCGCTCAAGAGCAAAACAACCACAAAAGAGGACCCCAAGATCAAACCTGGGCTTTTACTCCATCTCTTCCACTCCAGCGGAGGCTGGAATCAAGTTCAAGAAGGCGAAGGCTAAGGCGGCGGACGGCTTCTTTGATGTGAAATTCAATGAAGGCACATTGGAAATACCGACGTTCATGGTCCATGGGACCACTTTCTCTCTCTCCCTCAATCTGATCGCCTTTGAGCAATGCTACAACAATTGCACTAAACACTTCACCGCCTACGACCGCCTTCATGAGTTGCCTGATCAACTCCGCCAAAGACGTCACAATCCTCCGCAAGAGTAGGATTATCCAGGATTTGCTGGGTAACAGCAACGGGGATGTGGCCCACGAGTTCAAGATGCTGGGTAGGGATGTGGCTATTTCCAACGACGGGTCCTATTTCTCAGACATAATTTTGGACGTTAGTCTTTATTAGAGGACCAAATGGGATGGTTGTAAGGAAGCTTGAAGGGCTATTACTTCAGATGTGCGGTTAACAAATAAACAGAGTTAGCAATATTTCTTGAAATGCTAAACTTCTTTTGATTTTGAAGAAATGTTATCTTACAAACATTATCTAAATTATTAGTTCCTTCCAATATCGCAAGCAAATATATTAAAAAAACATTAATTATACACTTAAAATGTCTCTTTCACAATAAAATGTCTTTTTCACAATAAAATGCTAAATTTATAAACATGAATCATAAATTAAATTGAGTAAGTGGACAACTTCTATCTATGATATGGTATACATGAAATATTTGTGATACATGTAACATGCATATGTGATGAATTTTTTTATTATCCGTGAAGTCATGCACAACTGTGAACAGGTAATAAGTGTGTAATACCGAGCTTTTCATTTGGTTGGAAGCAATGCTCGGATATTTTTTCCTCAAAAATTGAAGTTTCACTCTGGTGGGCCACATTGTATAAAATTGGTTAACAGTTTAAAACAAATTATTTTCTAGCTGCACTGTTATTTTGTGTGATTTGGCGATGTTTTTATCCATATTTAAACATTGCAGCCATCAAATAATAATAATAATAATAATAATAAGACGCCACTAGGTGTTGTATATCAGGTGGGCCTCCTTCACACAGAATTATTTGAATGGTGGAAATGGCCTCCACTGTGAAGATGATAATAATAAAAGATACAGATGAGAATAATTAAGGTGGGCAACATGTTAATTTATTTTGAATATATACTGTTGTCAAGTTTATCAAACAATCCATCTTTTTCACGTATTGGTGGCATAGATCTTTTTCATGGATGCAGTTTGGCTAGTGGTCAGTGCTCCGTGGGCCCCACCATGATGTATGTATTTTATTCAGGTCATCCATCCTTTTTCCAGATCATTTTAGATATTTATGTAAAAAATGATGTAGATCTAAATCCCAGGTGGACCACAGTATAGGAAAACAGTTGTGCTTGAATGTCCACTATTACAATCTTCCTAAGACCCATTATAATGTTTATTTGACATCAACCTGTTGATTATGTCATATGGAGGGAAAAAACAAATATCAGCCTGATCCAAAAATTTTGTGGCCCTCAAGAAATTTCGTGTGATGTGGTCCATTTGAGATTTAAATGTCTCATTTTTGAATTACAACATAAGATGATCCAAAAAACTGGATGGACGGCATGGATGAAACACATACATCATGATGGGGGCACGGAGCATTGACCAATTGCCAATCGCTAGTCGCAGGGTTACTAGCCAATACGCGCCCGGCCCTTTATCATATGGTGTTGGCAGATCTGATGAGTGAAGCTAAATGGTTGATTTTTTAGATGTGTGCATCTACGAGGCAGGGTCCACTATGCACGGTCAGCTGTCCCATACACTTTACAAGTTCTGTTGTGTCATTCGTGGAATTATGCATGGGTAAAGGGAGAGCGGATTGGGTGAGACCCCGGCCTCACCCAAGACTATAGTGGGACCTTAACGTGAGGTTACTGTGGGGCCCACTTTGATGTATTTATGACGTATTCACCCCGTCCATCCATTTTTTAGATAATTTTTGGGTATTATCCCAAAGTGAAGCATATCTAATTATCAAGTGGATCTTATCATAAGAAACTGTGGTGATTGACCGGATAACTAGATCTGCTTCATTTTTGGAATAATTCCCTAAAATGATATGGCAAAATGGAAGGACAGTGTGGATACATAATACATATATCAAGGTTGGCTTGACAATAACCCCATAGTAAGGCCGCATTGGCTTGGATGAGGACGGGGTCTCACTTAATCTGCTTTCATGTAAAGGTTGTGTGACTAGAGTTACAAGCAAAAGGATTTAACTCATATAACTAGCTCAACTTGACTTTGCTTGAAACTGGATTCGAGCTGAGTTGAACTAATTTTTTTAGGCGAGTCCAAGCAAGACCGAACTCCACTTGACTCGGCTCAAAACTTGACTCGGTTCAAATTGATTAGACTCGAATCAGGTTCACTTAGTATAAATAATTTGTATATATATATATATATATAAATTATATATTAAAAACTATAAAATCTAAATTCAAACTTAGCTCATAGGCTCGACCTCAAACTAAAACTAAAACTTGGCTTGAAATATCGATGGAGTTGAGCCGAGTTGCCCAGCTAAGCTGAATTCGAATTGAGCTGAGCCGAGTTGGGCCAAGCTCAACTCGGTTTGACTCATGTACAACTCTAGCCGTGTGACTAGCGACCCTTTCAGTAAAAACACAACATAGGGCACCTTAATGATGATCCGAGCCTGTCATCCAATGGGCTCCTTTGAATGACTATGAAGAAAAAAAAACTGCTATAATTAAAAATGATGGAACTCCTATCACTGAATATAGTTCATTGATTAACTTTTTGTCTTATCTAGTTCTTGGTTGGCAAGTGCACTGATATGACATGCAACTGCAGTACCTCCAATGCCTTCTTAGGCACTTGATGCGGTCCCCTTCTTTGTAAGCATATAACAGGCTTTTCAACCCACACCACAGGAAACAACAGGAATTTGATGCCTACGGCGAAAAACTTTATAGATCGAAAGAAAGGCCCTGATAAAGCTATATTTGTGTTTTCCCTTCATCCAAGTCCACGTGACTTTATGAAGAGTTTGATGGCAACTAAACCTCACATTGGAACCAGGAAGATTTCAACAATAACCATTCAATCCCTCTGCTTTTTTGTGGTGTGGACCACTTGAGCTTAGAAGTGCCCCATTTTTGGGCTCATGCTCCAAAATAATTTGAATCATGGTATGACTTGGAAAAATTTCACACGTTGAAAGTTGTGATGTGTATAAGGTAATTTATTTGAGAGAGAAAAATCAATGTACGTAGTTTGTGAGGAGATGTCATTTACAATGACATAGGAGAAGCAACTCTGGGAGTTTTCCAATGTCTTCGACACTAGCGATCCACACTGATCAAAACCAAGACTTACATCAGCTGCAGCATAGGGAACATGGTTTTTCGCCCTATGAATGATGTAAAATCATTCCTAAATGAAAATGTCACTCTCTCATTTTACTTTTCAAACTCCTAAAAAAGATTACATTTTACTTTCCACAAAAAAATTTATGTTTTCTATCAATCAAAACATTAAGATTATCTCATATATGAAGCTGTGGAAAAAAAGTTAACTTACACACTACAACAAAAATAGGTAACGTCGGCACTTTGGTGCAGCAAACAGCGGCGCTAGTTAAACGGGCCACAGATGTTTCTGAAATTAAAAAACAACCGGATGCGATTTTCATTTCGCTCCCATCTCTCTCTCCCGACTCTCTCTCTCTCTCTCTCTCTCTCTCTCCCTCTCCCTCTCCCTCTCCCTCTCCCGACGACTCTCTCTCTCTCTCTCTCTCTCTCTCTCTCTCTCTCTCTCTCCCGACTCTCTCTATCTGTCTCCCTCTCCCGACGACTCTCTCTCTCTTCCGACTCTCTCTATCTGTCTCCCTCTCCCGACGACTCTCTCTCTCTCTTCCGACTCTCTGCTTTTTCCTACCCCCGACTTTCTCTCTCGCGCGAGCTGCCATTAATTTCAGGGCTTAGATGAAGATCTGAAACAGGTAAGAGTCTAGATTTCATCAATTTCAACCTTAATGATTTCCTAATTAGGGATTTACAATGTTGAAACCCTAATTAGGGATTTTCTGGTTTTTGCAGTCGAGGAATGGTCGAATTAGGGTTTCGAAGAGCTACATTCCTGTGGTAAGCTTCAGATCTCCGAGGATCTCTCTCTCTCTTTCTCTCTCTCTCTCTCTCTTATTTTCAGAAGATCGTGGCAGGGTTTTCGGTTTTGTTTGCTGGCTTTCTTTCTAGTGTTTATGGTTTGATTACGGCATTCATCACTCTCTCTCTCTTCCTTGATTCTCTAATACTGCATTGGAGAGGTGAATTTTGGTGGGGGGTTTTTTTTTTTTCTCTCTGATTAGGGGATTTTAGCGTCCTCTCTCAGTTTGTCCCCTGTTCTGTGGCCTGCCTGTATTTTTATTTGGGCTGATCTGTGGGTCCTGGCCGTAACGTGAGATGATGAGTCTGATGGACTGATCAGATGTTGTGAATACATCATGTAGGCCCCACTTCTGCCCAGTGCCTCCAGAGCATACCCCATTTAGTATTATTATACATGTTGAGGATCTTCTTACTTCACTTTCCCAATCCTGTTGATCTGGAAAGCTATTCCCTTGATATTATTTGGGAAAAAAAGAAAAGAAAAGAAAAGAAAAAAACAAAGGCGAGGTGTTTTTGTGGAGACTAGCACATTCCATCAAGTTGATTTTGGTTCTGTGCAAGCATTTTTAGGTTATTTGTCACCCGACTATATGAGGGTGTGTTGGTAAATTGATATAATCATGGAATATATGCGTGGTTTCCTTTTTCCTATTGTCAACTTCCTTTTTTAGGTTGATCGTTATTTTCTACAGGCCATCATTGCTGGAATTTTCATAGATTTCTACCTATACAACACTTGTGCATTGCATGAAAATTTTTGTAGTAAAAGAGTTTCGTTCAGTTATTGATAAAAAATGATTATTTTTTATGACTATAAATGTATGTCAAACACTACTATTTGAGCAACTATTTTGAATGTTTTCTTTCATGATTCATTATCATCATCATGACAGCCTTGTCCTAGATATTCGGTGTCAGCTCTATGAATCTTCTTCTAATTGAAGTAGGCATTCTCATAGTAGCTTAGGAAAAGTTCAATGACCAGATGCCCACCTGATATCAATCCTCCTTTACCCAGGTTGGGGACCGGCTGGTGCAACTGCTACCATGAAGTTGTTAAGATAATCTCGTCTTTCTTGACTTTTAGAAAATGTTGTCACTGAATGTCATGATAAGATAGGTTAACATCACGAAATGTGTGTTTCTTCAGATCCTGTTTAGCAGGTGGTTCCTTTGTGAAAATGCCCAATTGATGCATCAAATAGGATGTAAATCTAGCTGGTGGTTTATGGATCTTGCTTGAAATTTCTTTCAAATTATATCCTTTTTGCTAGGCAGTGACTGTTTGGATTTTTGTTACTTTATCTTTCCAGTAATTTTTCCACAACAATGAGGCTCCAATTTTCATGTAATTTATTAGTATCTGTTTCAAGTGTGTAGGAGTTGACTAAGCGGTTGTTCTGTTGCAGATAGAAAATGAATATGGAGACATTGAAAGGGTTTATGGAGAAGGCGGGAAGCCATATGCAATGTGGGCTGCACAAATGGCAGTTTCTCAAGATATTGGTGTCCCTTGGATAATGTGCCAGCAGTATGATGCTCCTGATCCTGTGGTGAGGATTAGTCACTCAATAAAAAAGTTCTAAATTTTTTCTAAGCCTAAGCAATAATTGATCTATATATGTGTATATATGTACACACACATGCAGCACAGATCAAGCTAAGCAATAACTGATCTATATATGTGTATATATGTACACATACATGCAGCACAAATCATTGATTGATGTATTTGTTACCCAATAATCAATTTATGTGTACCTCTTAGTCTATATTTGGCTGCTATTAAATGGCAGTGTGATTCTTCTTCTATGTGCTTCTGACTGTTTCAACCTTAGCTACTTGAATTTGATGGAGGACATGAGTATATAACTTCAGAGCAGAGTTCATTGCTTGTAGCACTTGCGACTGCTGATAGAGCAATGATTGTGGTTGTTGAGCTCAGAGATTTCATATCTAATAGTTTAAATTTTAGCTTATATTAGCAAATCCTGTCTTATCGATCCCTCATTGTTCAAGTGTTGAATGGAATAATTTCCTCTTCTTTTTTTCTTTTTCTTTTTTTCTTTAGTTTGGAGCCGCAATATTTCATTGCATAAAATTTCAAAGCTAATTGGATAAAAGGATAGTTTAGTTGTATCATCCTTAGTTTTTCTTTGCATTTGGTAAATGGGTTTTATAACTACAATGAATTAGATTCACTAAAGTAACCCTATGAATTCAATATTCAGCTTACAGCATGTACATTCATTGTCTTTGCAGATAAATACACAGTAATTCATTTTATTGTGACCAGTTCACACCCAATTCCGTCAACAAGCCAAAAATTTGGACAGAGAATTGGCCTGGATGGTAATGATTATCTCTTTTCTTCACATTGCCATTTTTATCTGCAGTTCCTATTATGTTTGAATTCCATAACTAGAAGCTACTTCTGCCATTGATGATTTGATTTGAGGAGTGCAGATGGTTGCACAAAATATAACTATTAAAAGGATAGCCCGAACTCATTTCTTCTCTATGATTGGTTCAGTTGATTGTCTTTTTCTGGCTGAGAGTTCATAACCTTTCTTTCTTTAATACATTCATGGCTGCATGCAGGTATCTGAATTCTGATTGTTGCCTTGAGTCCTCAGATTGGATTAGACATTTTGTATACTTTAGAAAAATCAACTCCTGCATATTATTGCTTCTAAAATCTAGTTGAATATTGACAACTCGCTACTGTTTCATGTTGATGTCAAACCAAATTCAGTAGGCATGCATATTTGTGAAATGGCCTTTTAATAGCTATTTGGATCTCTGCCTCTTTGATTCCTCATAGTGTGTAAAATGACTCTCAACAATTTTTTGCTGGTCAGGGTTCAAGAGTAAGACGGCTTGTTCGACTGTCACAGGAGAAGACAATTAGATTTAGTTAGCAGGTTCCTCTCCATCTGTTTGTTTTTGTTTGGTAGTCTTATTTTATGCTTGTACCTATGAAGACACTTAATTTATTGGATATGATATTGAATTTGGTATGCTTATAGGAGTTGAGGCTAGGGGCTTTATATTTTGTGTTAGTGATTGGTGCAAAGTTTGTTCCCTTAAGAAAATCAAGAAAATTGCCAGGTATTATTCATCTATATCTTCCATAAATAATTGATCTTGCTTAATTTATATTTTTGTCGCTTCATTTATATGCTTTCCCAGAGGCCCAACTTGTAACTCCTCAGAACCCGCTCTGCCGTAAGATATTACGGTGTATGACGGTTCCCAGCAGGTTAAGTTGCAAGTTATTATATAGAGTTGATTGGATGTCTTTTATTTTTGTAAATGGTATTAATAGTTAGTTGGATGATGAATGATACTTGTGATTGTGAATGACAATAAACAACTTATATATATATATATATGTTATCCTTGGAGGATTTATTTTTTAAGGGGACATGATATTCTTGCAGCCTATGGTATGGTGCCCCAATATTGCTCGTATGTTACTAGTATGTAGTAGATATTACTAGGTTAATTTATCAAAACAAAATTCATTTATTTAGTTTAAAATTCATTCTGTTATTATTTAGCTAGATGATGAATGCCAATTGTGATTGATTATGTAATTGTTTAAGTATAGGACAATCAGTTGCCCATTTGAGAATTTTTATGTGGCCAAGCATAGATATAGTGTGCTTTTGGAGACATAAAAATTCTCAAATTGTCCCATGTTTGGACAATTCAAGGTTGGATAGATTAGAATGCTTTCGGTTCCCTGATTTAAATGCACATGCTAGTTCTGCGTTGTATCTGTCCTTTTCTCTCTGGTTACGTTTCTTATATTTATTTCTAATGTCAAATATCCTCACGTTATGTGGATACTTGACATGGGAATCAAATGCAAGATCAACGTATTCGGAGAGACATGGGGAGATGCTGCCGGAATTTCAGCGTGGGCATTTAAATGAGAACATGAAAGTATTGCAATCTATCTAGTCTTGGATGGGTGACTGATTTAGTTAGTTAAAGATACCATTAGAGATTCTATTAGATGCCTAAATCGTCGTCGCTTGTGGGGTGAGCAATAATGGTGCTTGTTTCATTATAATTTGTCAGGCTTATGTTGTATTTCAACTAACTTGTCGAAGTAGCCGAGTAACATAGTGATGGATAAGAGTTGGATTCATTTGTCAAGGTATCTCAGTAACTTCTTCTTCCAATTGTTGTAGCCCAATGGTTAAGATGCATTGTTTGATATGTCCTCCAATTGCGTTGAATGATTTAGGGTAAGCAATGCATACGTAAGTGGAGCTAAGGAATTCCTAGACTTTGCATTTACAAATGCAAGTGATGGAGGGAGGATCCTATGTCCATGTAAGAACTGTAATAACAATTTCTGGGTATCTCGACAAGAAGCATACAATCATATTGTGTGTGACGGATTTAATACAAGTTATACTCATTGGCGTTTTCATGGGGAAGCCACATCTTCTTCTATGCCTAATCTAGATCCAAATGATGATATGCACGAATTGTTACACGATGCATTCGATTTTTCGGGCCCGGATGATCAAGAGAGTGATGCAACATATAGACCTACACAGGGGCTTAATCCCGAAGCACAACAATTTTTCAAATTAGTAGAAGATGCCGATAAGGAATTGTACCGCAGGCTGCAAGAAGTTTAGTAAGCTCTCTTTCGTTATTCGACTATATCACATAAAGTGCCTTGGTGGATGGAGCGACAAGTCATTCACGATGTTACTTGAATTGCTAAAGGACGCACTTCCTGAAGGTGAAACCTTACCAAGGTCTTTCTATGAAACCAAGAAGATTATTGGGGACTTGGGCCTAAAATACAATAAAATTGATGCTTGTCCCAATGATTGTATGTTATATTGGAAGGAGGCTGTCGATGAGCAATCATGTGGTATATGTGGTGCTTCCAGATGGAAAACATTTGAACATCAATCAGATAATGAGGCGACTTCTTCAACTGCCAAAGAGAGAAAAATTTCAGCCAAAATATTACGTCATTTTCCTTTGAAACCAAGGCTCCAGAGGATGTACATGTCATCTAAAACAGCGTCCTCTATGAAATGACATTATTAGTGTCGCACTGAAGATGGAGTGTTAAGGCATCCGACTGACTCCCCAGCGTGGAAAACTTTTGACCACTACCATCCGACCTTTTCATCGGATAGTCGCAATGTTAGACTTGCGTTAGCAGCTGACGGTTTCAATCCATTCAAGACAATGAGTATTGCTCATAGCACATGGCCGGTTATTCTGATACCATATAACTTGCCACCTTGGATGTGCATGAAGCAATCTTATTTCATGATGTCCTTGCTTATTCCTGGTCCTTCTGGACCTGGTAATGATATTGATGTGTATTTGCAACCTTTAATAGATGAGTTGAAGGAATTGTGGGAGGTTGGCATAGACACTTATGATGCCTCAAGCAATGAAATGTTTCAAATGCGTGCAGCATTGTTGTGGACTATCAGTGACTTTCCTGCATATGCGAACTTGTCTGGATGGAGCACTAAAGGACGTCTTGCTTGTCCTTGCTGTAACAAGGACACTTCGTCTAAATACTTGAAGCATGGTCGAAAGTTTTGTTATATGGGCCATCGTCGATTCTTGGAACTTGATCATAAATTTAGAAGTAATAGCAGATCTTTTGATGGTACAGAAGAATTTAATGAGGCACCAACTTTGCTATCTGGGTCTGATATGTTGGATCAGTTACAAGGACTTAATGTCACATTTGGGAAGAAGACTCCTGGCAATTATGGGCACAAGAGAAGACGAGAGGATAATGCAAAAGATCGATATAACTGGAAGAAGCAAAGTATCTTTTTTGATTTGCCGTATTGGGAGCATAATTTGTTGCGGCATAATCTGGATGTGATGCATATTGAAAAGAATGTGTGTGACAATGTGCTCGGAACACTGTTGAACATTGAAGGAAAAACAAAGGACAATTTAAAGGCACGTCTCGACATGCAAGATATGGGTATAAGACAAACATTGCACCCAAGGCAGCTTTCATCGAACAAAACATATTTGCCACCCACATGCTTTACCATGTCATCCAGTGAGAAAGATGATTTCTCGCAAAGTTTTGAAGCGAGTGAAAGTTCCAGATGGTTATTCAGCCAATATTTCACGACGTGTGCATCTCAAAGAGCGCAAAATTTCAGGGCTCAAGAGCCATGATTGTCATGTAATGATGCAACAATTACTTCCGGTAGCGATACGAACAACATTGCCCAAGTGTGTGAGCTCAGTCTTGCTTGAATTGTGCAATTTCTTTAGGGAATTGTGTTCCAAAATTGGCCGAGTAAAAGATTTTGATTTACTGGAATCCCAAATTGCGGTAACACTTTGTCATCTAGAAAAGATTTTCCCGCCGGCTTTTTTTGATATTATGGTGCATTTGCCCATTCATTTAGCGGGCGAGGCCAAAATTGCAGGACCGGTACAATACCGATGGATGTACCCCATCGAGAGGTGCGTGTTAATGTTTATAAATTAATTTTATTTGTCATGTTGTTCCAGTTGCGCTAATCGACCATGTATTTCATAATATTGATAATCATAGGTACCTGCTCACACTGAAGTCATATGTACGTAATAAAAGTCGGCCCGAGGGTTCAATTGCAGAAGGGTACTTGGCCGAAGAATGCTTAACTTTCTGCTCGAGATACTTGCATAATGTGGAGACAAGGTTCAACCGACCAATACGAAATGACGACTATGGTAACACCGTTATAGAACAATCCACTATTTTCCCACGAATAGGTCGTGCATTAGGGAAGCCTGGGGATTGTGTGCTAGATAAAGTTACATTTACACAGGCACATCGATATGTTCTGTTTAACAGCGGCGCGCTCATCCCATTTCTTGAGTAAGAAAACTGTAACACTTATTTTATACATGATGAAAAATAAGTTACTATCACGTGTCTTACCGAAATTAATTCATATGCAGAGAACACATGAATGTTGTTAAGCAGAAGAATCCTCGCGCACGACCAAGGGATATAGAACGCATTCACAATGAAACATTTCATAAATGGTTTAGCGATCATGTAAGTAGATACAATAAGTCGATCGACGTGTGCATGTTTATTTATTTTCATTGTCCAGACATGTGCTTCTGTTTTAACATTTTTTAAATAGGTTGAACAGCTGCGCCAGGTAGAGAATGAGCAGGTCTCAGAAGACCTTAGATGGCTAGCTCGGGGTCCTTGTGCAACAAGAAGATACAAGGGTTTTATCATAAACGGCTTCAGGTTTCACACTAAAGATCGAGAAAAGAAAAGAAAAACTCAACATAGTGGAGTTGTGGTGACCGCAAAGACATCAAGCTTTGCGACTGTCAACGACAGAAACCCTATTGCAGGAGATGTAACTTACTACGGTGTCTTGACAGACATAATTGAAAGGGAATATTGTGGTGATCGAAAAGTAGTATTATTTAGGTGTGATTGGGTTGATGTTCTATCTCAGGGCAGGGGTGTCAGGAAGGATGGGTTGGGGTTCACGCTCGTGAATTTGAAACGGTTATGCCATTCTGGTCGACAGTTGTCTGATGAACCGTTTGTGTTTGCATCTCAAGCTGAAAGGTGTTTCTATGTGCAAGACCCTATCGAGAAGGATTGGCATGTTGTGGTGAAGGTGAAACCTAGGGACTTGTTTGAGATGCATGGGGAGGAGTTTGCAGATGATGTTGATGCATACTTGGGAAGCTCGCCATGCAATAATCAAAGTTCGGAAGATCTGAGTGATGACATTGATAGTTGGGAAAGAACAGATATCGATGGTACAACAATTATTACACCTTTACCACCCACCCAGACAATGGTAGATGACCAAACAGATGATGATCTTGAGTTTTCGATTGTGATGGAAATGACATTATGTACAATAATTGATTTCATTGTATATGGTTGAGTTATTATTATTTTCTCATGTTCATTTATTTTCATTGTATAGAAATTTACATGTCTTTTGCTTGATATGATGATTTTGGAATATGTTCCATTGATAATGGGATTCGCAATTTGTATGGCTTGTATATTTTAATATGCAACTATCCACAAATCAAGTTGTTCATTTGATGAATCTCCATTTAAATGAGAAATATTTAATTATCATATTGCTAGACATATACAGGTGTTAAACATGAGTACTAGACGCAGGGTTAGGCAATCTGTAGGCCCTATGACTGATAGCACCAGCCAGCCTCAGCTGCCCCAAACTAATGTTGGTCCTGCCCAACCTCAGCTGCCGCAGGCTACTAGTGGTATAACAAAATGTGTTCTTCTCTTGTGGATAATATGTGTTTTACCGTGTAATTTTCTTTTGTTAATTGGTTTTATATATATGTACCATTGTGATTTTATTCAACAGATTCAATGTCCAAGAAAACAAAGACTCGAGGCCCCACACGATGCGTTGATGTTTGGAAAATGCGTGAAGGTCAACGGATTTCTATTTCCGTCAACGATCTAGGGCAGCCCGATTGTGACAATGCTAGTTTTGGCATAAACTTAGGTGAGTCAGATTGTGCAGATTCCCTATTTCAAGAGGTATTGAACCACTGATTTTATTTTCCCAAAGGCTTAGGAACTGGAGATGTTTAAGGAGGCCGATTTGAGATGGAATTTTCCCAGTGAGTTGATTTTTATAGAACTGAAGGGAGATGAGTTTGGTCCAGTTGGTGAAGAAACTTGGAACTAGTTCACCTATAATTTCATTTGATGAAATGTCAATCTCTGAAAGGTTAGTGAGGTTAGCCAGTGAAAGAGGTAAAATGCCAGAGAGAGAATTCATGGAAAGATCAAGGGAGGCAAGTTTTGAAAGAGAGCTGATATGAGCTGGGATGTTTCCACTGATAGAGTTGCCACTGAGATTAAGATGGAGGAGATTTGGAAATGAGGGGAAGCACAAGTTATCTAGCTTACCTTGCAAGCCGGCATGAGGTAAGCTTATCTCTGTTACACTTCCGAGGCTGTTGCATGAGATCCCAATCCATTTGCATGGTGAGATTGTCATGGTACTAGCATTAGTAGAAGGAAGCAACCATGAATGGAGAGCTTGTGATTGCAGGAGGCTGTCTTTCCATTTCATTAGAGCATCTGCTTCTCCGAAGGTGGATGTTGCAACTGCACTGGAAGAAAGAAAGGCTGCTAATATAAGCAGAAGAGAGAAGGAGAAAGATGTTTTCATGGCCATTGCTGTTATTGCTTATGGAGTGATAAAATTGGATTTGTTTTTATAGTCGAAGATTTCAACTCGGTCAGATCATCTACAGTTCTTCCTCGAACAATAAAACAAAGGCCGAATCGAGCACAAGCAATTTTGTATGAATACTTGAAAAGTTCAGCAGTCAACAATAATATTTCCATGCCGTCTCTCCACTAAATTGTAGAATAAGCATATCCTATTATAAATTGTGTTGGGCCAACTGTCATTTGTGGGTCCTTACGCACTCCCTTTACAATAAGAGGTCCTTTTATGTTCAGCCGGCATCTAAAAAATTCAGAGCCATCCAATCCATTCATACAATGAGCACTAGGGATTTTTTTAGATAAGCTTATTCAATAATGGTGTAGAGGAACTGGCCTCTTTTCCAATTTACAAATTGCAGCCCTCTATCATCGGAAACGGATTGGCTACTCACCTCGCCACCAGCCCAGTGGCTGATGGTCGGTTCTCTGTTGGCCAACCATGATGTATGTGTTTCATCTATTCCGTTCATCCATTTTTAAAGATCATTTTAGGGCTTGTTTCCAAAAATGAGTGGTATATAAATCTCAGGTAGACCACACCACAGAAAAACAATAGTGATTGGATATCCACCACTATACTGTTTATTTGACATGCAATCTGTTGATTAGGTTATACAGACCCAGATGAAGGAAAAAAAAAAAAAAAAAAAAAAAACAAAGATCATCTTGATCCAAAACTTTTATAGCCCCCAAAATGTTTTTTAATGGTCGACGTTCATTAAACATTGTTTCCTGTAATGTGGTCCACTTGAGACTGGGATATACCTCATTTTTGGTCTCATACCATAAAATAATTTAGAAACATAGATGGACGGCGTGGATGAAACACATACATCATGGTGGGTCCCACAAAGCACCGAGCATCAACCATTGGCGGGTGGCAGGGGAGTAGCCAATCCGTTTCCTCTTTCATCCTTTCGTGACAAGAAGGACACAGATTGCGACAGGAAACTGGGTGGGGCCCACTGTTGTTTGGGAGAAATCCATCCTGTCCATTCATATTTCCAGATCAAGTTAGGACGTGTCCCCAAACATGACCAGTCAATCGAAGCCCTCAATTAAGTACAACAATGTGCGGTTATTTATTTAAATCTGTATATAAACTACAGATTCCGAATCGAAAGATCGTGTGGCCACCGGATTAGAATAAAATGCAAGTTGCTGATGCAGGGAGTACCGACCAACGGACGAAAAACTGGTTGGTACTCCCTGCATCAAGTGGTATCAAAGCGGGAGATCAGTATGCCGGCGTGGGTGGATGACGCAAGTGTATCTTCACACTAGGTAGGGTTGGACCACGAGGTGGAGTCTGTGAAATGTAGAATGGCCATGGGGTGGATTCCACTGCGAGACCTCTGCGATGTTGAGATTTTGGTCGGTCTGTCTGGAAAGGCTTAGATAAAGGGATATTTCAGTGCTTTTCCAACAACCTTGAAGTTTTTGGTTTGTTTACTAATAATTCCTGAATTAGTTGCACCATTAATGGCTAGCCTTTTCGTGCATTTAGCTTGAATCCGCCCTCTCCGGTGCACGGATCTGAAAGCAATGGGATCTGCATGGAACCTTTGAACAAAATGCCCAAATCCAATTTTGAATCCTCATAAAGGGGTTTTCAAGATTTGACTAAAATACGCACAAACAAACAGTCTGGATCTGAACTTCAATGAACAGAAATATATGGTCCACATTTGAAAAATATCAGACCCTTGAAAGGTTCACTAAGGATTCACTAAACTACAATGATTTGCTATGATTGATGCATAGTTGGTAATGATTGCAACTGTTATACACTAAAAATGCAAATTTTAATGGACTTATCTATGCATTAATGATGGAGATCCAATAGATTATAACTATAAATCAAATGATTGTCTCAATCCGTGCAAGCCTTATACAAGGTGACCATAACCACCTTAGACTTAATTACCTGTAACAATCATACACATAATAAGGCCCACTGTATGCTTATAGTAGTAATCCAATCATATGATTAGTCCAATGATTATGTGGGACCCAATTAATAAAGGCCTTACAATTTGTTCACAATTATTAGGCCTGCAAGTAGATTTGCTTTGTAAAGTCTCCTATACCCTCTAGTTCCATTGCAATATTTGTCGGCAAAACCTTCTATTGCTTCGAACACGACAATCCTATCATAATTTCATATTTAAAATGGATTCTCAATGGTCCTTTCGTGAATCCTTTTATCTATCTTCTTTTTCTTCAGTAATAAATGAAAGAAATGTGGACTATTACAAATAAAAGAAATTATACCGAGGAGAGAAGAAAAATGAGGATCATAATTTTATGGCCTTTCGACTTATTAAAGAGGCATTGCAGGGTCACAAACCTTGTATTTCACGCATATTTGGATGGTTGAGGTGTATTGTTAATAGGTGGGGTGTCCCTTCTTCTCGCGCTGATAGGCATAGCAAGGCCTTGTTTTCCATGGGGATTGATGTGCAACCCCATCAGGAGGTGTTCTCCCTGTGTTGGAGGAAGCCGCTATTTGGTTGGGTGAAGCTCAACGTGGATGGGCCGTCTAGAGGTAACTCGAGGGTGCAGCTGGAGGAGCGGGAGTATGCAGGGGTGACAAGGGGGAACTCCACTTTGCATTTTCTGCAGGATATGACATCGCTTCAAACACTAGGGCCGAGCTACGTGCCGTCCACGATGGCCTTGTTCACTGCCTCCAGCGCGGATTGAAGAATATCATTGTTGAATCAAACTCACTTCTGGTGGTGCACTTCTTGTCGGACATCTCTCAACTGGGGTGGAAATGAGGTATTGGCTTGATAGAATCTGGAGTCTTAGTCGTAACTACCATGTAAAGTTTATTCATGATTGTAAAGAAGGCAATGGGCCGGTGGATGGAATGGCCAATTTGGGCAGCAAAAATCAAGATTCAACCTTGTTTTCTTCCCTAGCCAACCTCCCTCAGGCGGTTAGGGGCCTCCTGTTCCTCGATAGAGTGGGGTTAGGGGCAGCTAGGAAGAGATTTTGGAGGTAGCTCTCTTCCTATGGTTTCTAGTTGAAGGCTCGTGTTTGTGGACTCAGGTTTTCCTTCCTCCCTTGGGGGTGCTTGGGGGTCCTTTTTTGTTTGGACCCTTGGAGTGTTTCCTTTTCCTTAGTTCTACCTACTGTTCGTTGCACATGATAGGTGTGGCATGCCCCTTTTTGTTGGGCCCCACCCAAAGAGATGTAAATCTTTTGTGATTAATGAAATCGAGGCAAATGGCTTTTTTTATTTATTAAAAAAAAAATAAAAAATAAAAACCTTGCATTTCACCACAAAAGCCTTTTGTCTTTTATGAATGCCTCTACAAGTGTCTTCCAAAGGGTTTTGTTGTTGCCAAGAACTTCCCAAAGCATTATATGAAAAATTAATGGATTGCAAGCTAAAAGTTCCTTAAAAAGAAGGTAATATGGATCTGGATAGCATATTGTGGGGGAGGCTTAACTTTTCAAGCCTAAGCAATTTCCCCAGCTGCGGTGATATATAACTATTGAGGGATTTATGGCTTATCTAACAAGCCCTTTAGGTATACTAGGATACCAATATGAAAAAGAATGCTTCCATTAAAAAAAAAAAATTAAAAAAAAAATCAACTAGAGTTTGGAGCAATCCCCTGATGGGGTGGTATTAGACCACTTAGGTGATTCATTAACCAGTCAAGAATCTCCAAATTGGGATAATTTTCTAATCTCTTGTAGTACCTGACAAGAAAGTCGGTTATCATTTAAACTCAAGCTGAACAAAGAAATCAGCCTCCCAGTACCTTTGGAATCTCTCCTGCTAGTTGGTTTAAAGATAGACCAAACACTTCCGGTTGCATAAATTGCGCGCCCTATCTCGGGAGGAATTCTACCTGTGGTCATGTCCAAGGATAATTGTACCATCATCAAATTTTGGCGTTCTCCCCAGTTGGCTGTGAGATCACCAAACATTCTCTTCTTGCTCATGTCATCAATGAATGTGAGATTTGGATACAATCCAAGGGCTTCTTAAATATTTCCGTTGAGATGATTTTCTGTAAAGCCACACTCTAATTTGGTGCAGTTATGGAATCCTTTTGGGATCTCACCAATACCAATCTTGGCTAGAACATCCAGCACCTGACCGGTCTCTACGAAGACATGGGAGAACATTAAGTTACAGCTCTGAGCCATTTCTGGGAAAAATTCATAGAATAAACTATATTTCCTGGCCCACTTTCCTTTTTCTCCTCTCTGAATGCTTTCTCATAATATAATTTTCAAAAAAAATGCCACTCTCTCCTTTAACTTTTCAAGCTCCCAAAAAGGATTACATTTTCCTTCCACTAAAAAAGATTTTTTTAAAACAATCAAAACATTAAGATTTTATCATATATGAAAAAGTAGTGGAAAAAAAAAGAAGTTAAACTTAGGGGCTGAAAGTAAATCTTTTTTGTTCTTTGAAAATAAGGGTCTCCTCGCAAGTATTTTCAAAGCTCCTTAACAAGCCTTAAAAATATGCAACTAATTATTTTATGGAAGGACTTACTGAACAAGAAAGAAAGAAAGAAAAAAAAAAAAAACAGAAGATGGTTATAACAAAGGCCAACCTAAAGTTCTTTGGAGTACCTTCTCTTTTAGAAATTTAAAAAAAAAAAAATAAAAAAAAAATCCTCTATTCCGAGCCCGAAGCTTACTCAATTTATGTGAACTTTGGGATATATCCATGCAACGTAAGGCCCCTGTTGATGATAGTTTCAACACTCTTAACATTGGGGTTGCATGTAAAGAAAAGCTTAGGCTGCCCATTATGCCTTTGTAGACTTGAGTAGATTTGGTAGATACTTTGGATTGAGATACAATGTGATCATCTTGAGTCACACTGTCAGAGTGTGAACTCTTTTTTTTTTTTTTTTTCTCTTCCATTTTAAGAATCCGCAATTTATACCTTCTTGGCCTATAAATACACTAATTCTTCTACTCCTAATAATACTTTAGCACAAAATTGGTATTTCAGAAAAGGATTACAATACCTAAAAGGCAAATTCTTTGGCTTAAAAACCTTAAGTTGGAAAATAAGCATGCCACAAGAAAATATCTTTATTTTTTCAACCTTCTTTTATTACATTTGATTTTGATAACCAATACTAGCAATTTACATTTTGGATAAACATCTACCCCACCCACTGAAATATGCATATAGCGTAACAAGGAAGATACCTTCTATGTGCTTCATGATTTTCACACAATGTACACACACAATAATAATAGTCTTGACACTACACACCCACAACTTGGGGGATTTTCATCCTCTCAATTATACCTTTAGATCCATCAGTTGACTCAATGTAAGTGCATTGAATGGTTCTAGAGAGAAGGAAGGCCCACCAACAGATAGCTCCTGAGCCACGTGATGCATGTTGGCCGAGAGTCTGGATCTGACTGAATGTAAGCAAGTTCCATGGACACTGTAAATACAACTTCCTGTTCAACATCAATGGTATCCAAGAGACGTTGGTCCAATATATCCTTCAACAGTTTGTCTTGTCTATTAGGTGATGTTAAAGAGGAGATGAGCTCCCCGGGATGCCTTCCATCATCACTTCAAGTGCCACAACACCAAAGCTATATACGTCGCATTTTTCAGTCACCCTCATGGTATATGCAAGCTCTGCAAGAAATAAGATAGTTCAGTCATGTTCTTTTCTATATGTTAATCATCTACAACTAAACTCTTAATCATTATCAAATTCACATGTGTTTCTTAAATTAGGTTTCATATCTTCTATATTTTTGTGCTTGCAGAATAAGGGGATCTCCTGAGGAATCTCTACAAACTAAGCATGTGCCAATTGAGACATGTGTGGTACATGTGGAAGGTGCATAAGATGGGCCAAACTTTTGGATGATTTTACTAGAAAGTCAGGATAGTCCACTCATCAAGCACGCCACATGCATACATTGAGTGTGTAATATTGGCTTTTATTTTTCCAAACTCGACTCAACTCAGCTCAAAACTTGACTTGGTTCGAATTGATTCGGATCGAGTTCACTTAGTATAAATATTTTGTATATATTTATAGATTTAAATAAATTATATATTATATTATTTACATATTAAAAATCATAAAACCTAAACTCAAATTCAAACTCAAACTCGGTTTGAAAGATCGAGTTCAAGCTTGTCTCGGGCTGGCCCGATCTAAAGAGTGGGAATTGGATGCCTGCATTGATTTTTTTTTTTTTTTTTTTCAATTCACATAAAGCCGTGATCGATCTATGTTTGTGTTTTCCCTTCGTACTGGTTTTTGTGACCTTACGAAGAGTTGAGATGGCAAATAGACTGCAGTCACCCACCCTAGGAAGGATTCAACAATAACCATTCAATCCCTCTACTTTCTGTGGTGTGGACCACTTAGCTTGGATGTACCTCATTTACATGCTCATGCTCCATAAATGATTTGAATCATGGTACGGTTTAGAGTAGTTTCACATGTTAAAAATTGTTCCGTATAGAAGGTAATTATTTATTTGGGAGATAGAAAATCGGTATGCTTTGTGAGTTGGTGTCATCAAATCCAAGACTTACATCAGCTGCAGCACAGGGAATATGGTTCTTTGCCATATGAATGGTGTAAAATCATTCCTAAAAACTTTAAACACATATTTTATTCAAATGTCCTGATTTTGTGAGAATCAATTTATCTTGAGTTAGAATGTCAGATGAGTGGATTGGATGGTTTATACACGTCAAAGTGGACCCCACATGTAACTTAGAGTATTTAATGGTGAGACTTCTTATCTCAGCTATTTCCCATTGTGTATACCACCAGAGTGTTAAATCAGCCTGATTTTTGGGCCCTGATCCAATTAAAGAGTGGCACACTTGATTGACGGGGTGGATCTCATCCACATGAAGTAGCTTCTCTTTAAATTAAAGTAATGCCTCGGCATCCATACAAAGTCACCGATCACATTTTGGAAATCGGGAGAGAAGATCGGATGGAGAAACTCAGGTGGAATGACTTACCCAGGTAAACGATCAGCCATTGGATGACTTTTGCGGGTAAAAGTCTTTGCCGTCATTCGTCAGTTAGCAGCCACATTTTGAAGTTTTAAAAATACACTTACCTTCAATTAAAAAGTTTTCCATGGTGGGGACAGCCCAATGGTTGGATAGGCCTGTTTTCTAGGGTATTTCATCATCACGGTGGTGGTCACTTAATACATGGGTTGGATGGCATATACACAATGTCTTGAGCCCCATATATGCAACAGTGTACAATCATGCGAATAGGTTTTTAAAGGCTGGTGAATCATCTGGTGTACCACACACCACTCATCTGGCTGGTGTGTTTACGTCACCAAGTTCTGTGGGTCCCTACAGTAGGTATGTGTTGTATCCCAACCGTCCTTTCATTTGGCAATCTTGTCCTAATCTAGAAATAAGATAGATCCAAAGATCAAGCGGACCACACTGAAAAAAGTTGTGGGAGATTGAACGTCTACAGTTGAAACGCTTTTAGAGGTCACAGAAGTTTTGGATCAATATGATATTTGTTTTTCCTCTTCATCCATTTGTGTGTGAGCTTATGGACAGATCGGATGGAAAATAAGGAAGCAGATTGGCTGGTGTACCACACCAATGATGTGGCTGGTGTGTTGATCGTAAGAAAGTTATGTGGGTCCCATCAAAAGGTATGAGTTATATCTAAATGGTTCATCCACCTGGTGAGCTCGTTGCAAGCAGTGTTCGAAATATCGGTATTGCACTATGTATCGCACCCTTGGGATACAGATACGTATCGGTTATCGCACGGGATATATCGTTTGTATCGTATAGTTTATCGCACTTTTTGGGAAACATGGGAAAACATTGAGAAAATTGTTGAATTTTTTAATGAAACTTTGAAGATTGTTAAAAAAGCCCTTAATACACACTTTTAAATAATAACATCTCAAAAAAAATATACATATTATAAGTTTCCTTTGTATAAGGTCCTAAGCTATGCGACGTTTAACTGAACTAATGCAACTATATTTAAATTGGATGCATGATATTTATAAATATATCATAGTCATGTATGAAAACACAATCAATTAATTGAAAAGCAAAAGAAGAAGTAAAATTTGAGAAATGGATGGACGGTGGGCGTCCCTCTCCCCACTATTTTATGTGGTGGGGTCCTCTCCAGATATGGATCTGAGTATCTGACTCATTATTTGTCTCATGCCTTAAAAGTATCTAGCCAAATGGATGGACGGTGTAGATACAACACATACATCATGGTGGGCCCCACAGAACTTAGTGACGTCAATTCACTAGCCAGTCTGGCTACGCAACATGTCAGTATTCGCATCCACGGGACGAGGGAGAACTCCCCCAACACTAGCCACGGTCGGTGCTATGTGGGCCCTAACATAATGTATTTGTTTCATCCATTTCGTTCATCCATTTTTACGGATCGTTTTAGGATTTAATAAAAATAATTATAGGGATATAAATCTCAGGTGGACCACACTATAGGAAAACAATAATGATTGGATATCCACCATTTAAATGCTCCTAAAGCCCACTGCACTGTTTATTTGACATCCAATATGTTGATTGGATCGTAAAGAACCAGATGAAGGGAAAAAATAAATATCAGCTTAATCCAAAGCTTTTATGGCTTTGAAAACATTTTTAATGGTCAACGTTCATTCAATACTGTTTCTATAATGTGGTTCAGATTATATTTCAATATACCTCATTTTTTCACTCATAACATAAAATGATCTATAAAAATAGGTGGATGGAAAAGATGAAACACATACATCATGGTGGGGCCCACAGAGCACCAACCACTAGCCATTGGTTGGTGCCCGTGGGAGTAGCCAATCCGTTTCGCACGCGAATTTCCTGCAAAAGCCTTTCGCGAGAGGTTCCTGCGCTGGGAACCCAGGTGGGGTCCACTGTGATGTTTGTGAGAAATCCTCTCCGTCCATCCATTTTGTGAGTGCATTTTAGGATATGAGGTCAAAAATGAACCGTATCCAATACTCAAGTGGGCCGAAAATGGGATAATTGAACGTCCACAGTTGAAATATTCATGGGCCAACAGAAGTTTTGAATCATGCTAATATTTGTGTTTTCAGTTCATCCCAGTAAGAATGACGTTATTAACGGTATGGATGGCATGTAAACAAGACTCAGGGGCCCTAAAAGGTTTCAACGGTGGAAATCATTATTCCAACTATTTCCTATGGTATGGTCCACTCGATCTTTAGGTATGAATAAATTTTGGGCTCAGTCGTTAAAATAAGATAGAAAAACCGATGGACGGCGTGGATGGACCACATACATTAAAAGTGGGCCCAAGTAAGTTCATTGAGACCAAAATACCCCTCCTTCTACAGCTGCTTACCCTTACAGTCAAGGGGTATTTTGGTCAAAATAGCAGCTTCCAAACCCTATTCCAACCAGCGAAAATAAAAAAGGCATCGTACAAACTCGTCCGTTTCTCATCCGCGCCCCTCTCTCACTTTCCCTCTCCGTTTTTACGCCATCCACGCAGTCCGATCCTTATTTCACGCACGCAACCCATCGAATGTCGTCGATCCGGCCTGATTCCTCGCCGGAATCTCCAAGAAAGAGAAGAAAATGGCGAGAAAATTGGCCAATTCCTCACCGGAATCGTACTTACATGTCGAATGACCCACCTCCGATCACCGCAACAGCAAGGTACTCTCTGATTTTTTAATTTTTTTTTTCAATTCAAATTTTTGGGTTTTTTGGTGCGATATCGACGATATATCGGCCGATTCTTAGGTTTTTTTGTGCGATATGGACGATATATCGGCTGATATTTGAATTTTGGATTTTTTGGTATCTTCCGGTGGTTATCTCGAGTGTATCGTCTCGCAGTGGTGCAATAACGATAATATCGGCCGATAGTATCGATATTTCGAACACTTGGTTGCAAGGCTTGAGCTGAAAAATAAGACATCCAAAAATCAAGTGGACCACACTGTAAAAAGCAGTGGAGGCTAGGATTGATTGAAGCTTTGAAATTACTCATTTTTAAAAAAATACATATCTAAATCTCCTTAGAACCTTTGTGCAAACACCAGCCAATCGGCTTCAGGAAAATAAACGCTATGGGGCCTTTTTTTTTTTTTTTAAAAACACATGCACACACTCACGCTAGTGGAATTTCAACACTTGTGGATACTCAAACCCTTGACCGGGTGTTGAAACTCTCGAGAGCCCACCACCCGAGCAAGAGTAAGGATCCAACGAATGGAATCCTTGTATAGCTGTTTTAACGATGAGTAACATTTTCCCCACTGCTATTTCTGGTCATTTTAAAGTATGAGCCCAAGAATGAGGCAGATCCAATGCTCAAGTGGACCCAAACTTGCGAGTGTAGGACACAATCGGCGTTGGGCTGCTTGAGAAAGATTGATTGCACACCCACCAATAATTTTAGGACTTCCACAATCAATTTCATTTTTGGTTGGGTTTTGCAAAATTCCAATAAAAGCGCGTCAATGGATGGCTTTGGGCCCAGATTCTTAGCTGGTTTGTTTGTGCAGGCCAGGTCTAATATATATTTAGGTACCTAATAGGGAGATTTCCATGAAGTTGAGGTCTGTAGCCCCACCAAAATGTGTGACATTCATCCACCCCATCAATCAGATAGACCCTTTCATGGTGGGAATGGGCCTAACAATCAATCAATTCATGACTTAGGTGGGCCACACTATAGACAATAGTTGAGAGTTGATATCCACCCATTTAAATATTCATAATCGTTTATAGGCCCAGTAAGATGTGGTTTAGATATCCAGTCGATCCATTTGGATGTACGTGTTACACTCATTTTCAACTATATCCAAAACTCAGGTGGGGCCTAACAAGTGATTTTAGATGTTTTAGGCATAATTTCACATTGTTTCAGATGGCGTGGCCCACTTGATTTTTGTATAGGAGATATCCCATAGCATAGAATAGATCACCCACCAAATTCATAGTGTGGATGTCTGATACACAACATAATGGGGCCTGAAGACAGATGGGAGCTGACGCATATGTGTGTCGAGATTCAGGCAATTAAGAAGATTACCATTAAATACCGATTCCCTATATCATGGTTGGAGGACATGCTTGATATGTTAGAAGCTGCCAATATGTTCTCTAAACTAGATTTGAGGAGCGAGTACCATCAAATTTGTATCATGCCCGATGATGAGTGGAAAATATCATTAAAGACCAAGGGTTGTATGAGTGGCTAGTCATGCCCTTTGATTTATCGAATGCACCGAACACTTTTATGCATCTAATGAATCAAGAGTTAAAGTCGTTCATTGGCTGATTTGTTATAGTATATTTTGATGATATCTTGATATATAACCAGAGTGAGACGAAGCACATGGAACATCTCAGGTACAGGTCCTGACAGTTAATAAGTTGTACCTCAACGTGAAGAATGTAGTTTTTTAATGGATAGATTATTGTTCTTAAGATTTGTTGTGGCGTCCAGGCATCCGTGTGGACGATGAAAATGTGTGAGCCATTAGAGAATGATCGATTCCAATGAATATTCATGAAGTGAGGAGTTTCCACAAGTTGGCGACACTCTATCATTGATTCGTGTTAAATTTCAGCGCTATAGTCACACCCATTACATGAAAAAAACGGTTGTTTCAGTGGATTGACAAGGCTGATAAGTTCTTTGTTGGAATCAAGCACTAATTGTCCACAACACCAATTAGCTCTTCCAGTTTTGACAAGTTATACAAGGTTGAGTGTGATGCCTTATATGTTAGAATTGGATAAGTCGTATCACAGGAAGGCAAGCTAATAGCCTTTTACATCGAGAAGCTTGGCAAAGCTCGAAAGAAATGGTCAACATATGAGCTTAAGTTGTACACAATGGTTCAAGCATTGCACGATTGGTAGCATTATCTGATTAAGATAGAGTTTATTCTCTACTACTAAAAAAATGAGCAAAAGGTTACAGATTATGATAGTTTGTGGCTACGGATATAAAGGTTGATCAAAATCTGGTTTCTCTCTCTCTCTCTCTCTCTCTCTCTCTCTCTCTCTTTTCCTTGTTTTTTCCCCTTTGTTTCTTACTCTCATGTGTAAGAGTTTGTATTGCTAATGTGGCCACTAAAGATCATTATCATATGGTGCACAATGGGCCTTATTTGTGGGGATGGTGGGATGATCAGAGCCATCCATCATTTGGGGATGAGTGGTGTGAAAGAGAGTTCATGAGTGGTTTGAAAATAGGCAGTGGCTTAGATGAGTTGATCTATCAGGGCATGTAATAGCAAATGGTAAGACACACCATTATTATAATTTTTGTTTTGTTTTTTTTAAAAAAAAGCAGTAGCGACGGATATTAGTTGTAGCTCTTTATTTGGAAACTGTAACTGATGTTATGTTGGCCTATAGCTACGGATCTAACTATACTTTTAGCTACAAATATTATCCGTAGCTCTATGTGCTATAGCAAGTATGGCTACGGATTTAATCCATAGCCATTGATTTGGTCTTTCGATGGACTAACCATAGCCATAGGTCTTTAGCTACGACCATTAAGCCTTGAAATTTATTAATAGTTGAGCTAACGTTAACTACGTGCATGCTAGATGGGTCGCATTTTTGCACGAATTCACACTCATTTCTAAAGCACAAGTCAGGGCAGCAAAACAAGGTAGTTAATGTGCATAGTTGTCGTACATCAACACTAGTTACAATGAGCAATGAGGTGGTTGGCTTCAACTGTCTCAAGGAGCTATATGCTGAGGATATTGACTTCAAGGATGTATGGATGAAGTGTCAAGAGGTCCATCCTAGTGACATATGCAAGACAATTTATTCTTTAAATGGAATCAACTATTCATCTGTAAAAGTTTTCCTAGAGAGCATATTAAACTAGAGTTATATGGAGGTGACCTTAGTGGACACCTTAGGTGAGACAGATATCACGCTCCAAACCCAGAAATCGGATTCACATAAATCCCGATTGCCGAATATGGTGTCGATAGCCTCCGTAATGCCCCATTCTCGGCTCCCAACGCCCATATGCCAGGTTCTGATCCTGGGATCCTACAAGGAAGATTTTCTAACGTGCATTTATCTCGTAAGAAGCATAACCACAAGTTTACCCAAATCACAAAGGCAACATCATCATCACATATCCACTAATATAAACATTTAAATACAATGCTGAAAGGGAAATGCATATGTCAAAATCAAAACTCCAAAAGTTAGCTACATGGTCCAAGCTCCACGCTGCTGCAACCTAACATCACCTGCACGCATCTATCGTGCATAAGCTTATAGAAAGCTTAGAGGGCGATGTAAGTGTGTGCACAAGGTAAGTGCCAAGTATTCAATATCATACCATAATCATACAATACTGGAAATACTAGTAAGATCATGAATTATATGATATTAGAGTAAGTGAAAATACTGACCCGTCTATGAGCCAAATAATATCAGAGTACGCAATACAGATCAGCTATACAAATGAGGAGTCATAAAGAGCCAAATATCAGATGCCGATGATGTAATGCAATATACAATTCCTGCGAGTTCACGTATAACGTCAACTGTACCTAAACCATATAAATGCAAAAACACAGTAATCTAAAATGTCATATGCCACGGATATAATACAATATGTGGTGCGAATGAAATAACCATGCTGGAGTGTGAAGTCGGGATGATAGTATGTAGTATCGCAGGCTACGAGGTCCACCACAAGGGACATCTATCCAAACTAGTCTCATACCTAAATTTGGATAGTTGAACTCAATGTGGTATACTCCTGATCTCAGGTTAGTCGCATGCCCCAACCGAAACTCTAGCCATTGCGAAGATACACAACAATTAGTTGCGCACCACCAGCCCGAGTGAATAGTGAATGAATGAATGAGTATGCAACTCCTACTCAATAAGTCCACATATTAGTACAGTTCTTCTCTGGGATTATCACCGGGGTCTATTACACTCTACGCCAGCTTGCCGCCCTATCCAAGCGCACAACTGGGTAAGTGAAAGAGACCTCACTATCCGCCTGCCAATATCGGGCTCGGCTCGTCGATAGTAGACCCATTCCTCAAGCTGGTCAAACTTAACCTAAACATTGCTCCCTCACTCAGGCAGGTAAGGTCACACCCCTTCCCAACCGACCACGACACAGTGGGAGACGCGGCCTACTGGTATACGGCCCTCATGCGCTCGTATATATCCACTCGGTCTCGATGTTGGGGTGTTTCCTGGCTACGAGGTTTAGGGTTTTCACCCATGGACATCTATGACGCCCGTATACTAGAACTAAACATTTTCGGTATCCCATCTGGCCATCCACGATATGTCTGTGAAGGCTACAACCCTGATGTTGCTAGGGCGTACAATATTAATAATCAGAACACATAATGCAGGATACATGAGTCATACAATCCAGTCATGCATCAATCTTGTGCATATTGTGCGCGTATGTAAGATAACTTGTGCCTATCACGGAGCCTCATAACCTGCCCAATGACATATGCAATGGTCAAACACATCTTATAACAAACATGCAGATGATGCGTATGGACATGTATCATGATGCTATGTTATCACATACTTATAATCGGTATCAATAACTGGCATCAACGATCGGCCTTGACAATGTGGACATTTAACTAACATTGCCCCCAAGGAATGACTCACATAGAGCTTAACATATAGTAGACTCATGGCCTTACACAAGGGCCAAATATACAATACCATGGGCCTCATCATGATGGGCCTTTCAATGGGGCCTAACATTCATCACAGTGGGGTCCATCGCCTGGCCCTCAAATGCATCACAATAGGCCTCACCACATAGGCTTCATATACATTACATTGGGCTTTAATCACAGTCTAAATACATCACAATGGGCCTCAAATACGGGTCGCATATACATCACATTAGGCCTCAATCACGGGTCGAATGCACATCACAATGGGCCTCAAATACGGGTCGCATATACAACACATTGGGTCTACCTCAACAATAGGAATCGACTCTTGGAATTAACCTCGATACTCGGCCTCGACAATCGGAATCGCCATATACAATCGGCCTCGACACTCGACACTTGACAATTGGAATCGACTTATACAATCAGTCTCGACAATCGGAATTGGCCTCAATACTCAGACTCGACAATCGGAATCGGTCTCGATACTCAGCCTCTAAAATCGGAATTGGCTTATATAATCAGGTTCGACAATCGGAATCGGCCTCAATACTCAGCCTCGACAATCGGAATTGGCCTATACAATTGACCTCGACAAATCGGAATCGGCCTCAATACTCGCCCTCGACAATCAGAATCGGTTTATACAATCGGCCTCGACAATTGGAATCGGCCTCAATACTCGGCCTCGATAATCGGAATCGGCCTATACAATCAACCTCGACAAATTGGAATTGGCCTCGGTCTAACCAAGGGCCTAAGGGAAGGTTACAATGAGGACTTTCAACCAACATTGCCCATCAGTGTGGACATCTAACCAACATTGCTCCCAAGGAGTGGCCCATACAAGTGATTTATACACAACGTAACAGGCCATACATACATCGCATTGGGCCTCAACCATAGGCCTCGAATACATCACAATGAGCCTTGCCCATAGGCCTCGAATACATCACAATGGGCCTTGCCCATAGGCCTCGAATACATCATAATGGGCCGCATACAAGGGCTACATACACATCACTATGGGTCGCGTCACATGGGCCAGAAATACATCTCAATGAGCCTCATCATATGGGCCATAAACACATCACATCAGGTCTTACCCATGGGCCTCGAGTGTATCACGATGGCCACAACCCATGGGCTTCAAATGCACAATAGGTGAGCCCTACACATGGGCCTAAATACATCACAAGTGGGCCCTGCACATGGGCCTCAAATATACATCATGATGGGCCCCAAGGATGGGCAGTACCAACAAGCCTCAAATGGGCTTGGACTACACCAAAATCATTTCAATAGTGGCAGGTGCAACATGTGTATCATTGAATACTATCATATAGGTACATGGCTCACTATGTGATCAGCACTATCCAAACATTGTCCAGCACCCTCCAACACATCTGGATGGTGTGAGTGAAGTAAATACATTACGGAGGCCCATATGGCAAAACAGGTGAACGACTTGGGTCTAAAACACATCAAAGGTGGGTCCACCATGGACGAACTGTTAGGATCTAATACATACATCGCGGGAGGGCCCATGCAGCACCGTCCAAATCGACGGTGTGCGTATAAAGCACATACATCATGGAGGGGCCCATGGAACTTACTGACGTCAATCAACAATTCAAGCTGCTGGAGCCCACCGTCCCTTAGACGGCTTGGATTCAACATTACATCATGGTGGGCCCCACAAAACTTGCTGACTTCAATCCACAGTGCCCCCCCCCCCTCCTGAAAATCGGATGAACAGCAAGGATATAATAAATACATTAACGTGGGCCCCGCCCGTCCAGAACGGACGGGCGGCTAGGATATAGAATACATGTATTAGGGTGGACCCCACCTCCACACGTGTGGGGTGGGTCCACGCCATATGAAAAATGGACGGACGGTATGTATAAAATACATACATCTTGCTGGCCCACTGCACCGTCCTAATGGATGGTGCAGATGCAAAACAGATACATCGAGGAGGGGTCCCACCAGCCTACACATGTCACACGTGTGGGGTGGGCCCATGCGTCCAAACAGACGGACGGATATAACACATGCGTTATGGTGGTGTCCAGCACCTTGGATGGTGCAGATGAAATAATTATATTAAGGTGGGTCCCACCACCTGCATGTATGACACGTATAGGGTGGGCTCCACACCGGGACGGTTAGATATAGAACACATCATCAAGGTAGGCTCCATGGATGGATGGTCAGGAAGAGAAATACAGTCCAGGTGGGTTCCAGTCCTAGGATGGACGGTGTGATCATAACACATGCATCACATTGGGTAGGTGGATGGCATGGATGAAAGACATGCATAAGGTGGGTCCACATGTGTGTGGAACCCACCAGCTTTAATACATCTGATATTTGTATTTTCCCTTCTACAAGGCCTGTTGCTTGGATAACGGGCGGCCCGGTAGATCACGGCCCATCTGGCCATGCTTTGGGCGAGTAACTGATGGACGACAAGGATATTACATGCATACATCATGGTAGGGTCCACTAGGGTGGACCACACAGCCCTGGGACCCGGTTGTCATTTGGTTTTTCCCATTTAAATAGGCCTAAGTGGCCGCTGGACATCCAGTAGCAATGGACAGCAAGGGCGACCTTGCTGCTGGATGGCCCAGATTTCTCACACATCATCAAATGGGTCACGAATATGAAAAAAAGGAGATATAGTGTGAGAGAGAGAGAGAGAGAGAGAGAGAGAGAGAGAGAGAGAGATAAACGGTGTAGCGGAGGGGCCCCGCCACTATGGGCCCCTCTTGATATTAATCATACATTAAGATGGGTCCCACCATAAGTGAGCCCTCAAATCACAAAATCCATTCATAAAATCACCCACCTTGAATTCCTTCCTTCCTCCTTCCGCCTATAGGCTTTAGAGCTCTAAGGAAACGATTCCAACGGTTGAGATGGACTTTGGATGGTGGGGATGAGAGGTAGAAAGGTGGGCCACACTAGCTTCTTCATGGAAGCCATGGACGTTGGGTGCTTCTCTTGGGGTTGGAGAGATAGAAAATGAGAGAGATAAAAATCATGGATGAAAAGGGTGGATGGAATGGTTGTTGTATGGAATGGTTGTTGTAAGGGAGGAGATGGGAAGGCATGGTTTGGTTTGAATTTTGTGTAAAGAAGGAATGGATGGGAGAGAGAGAGTTAACTTGTGAGGGGGGGTGAGGTGGCATGGGGTATGGGTGATGTACTTGAGATAGGGTATGTGCTTGATTGATTAATTGATGGGATAGGTCGTAGAGATTCCCTCGGAATTCGTAACACGCGGCATTTTCCTCGAACTGAATGCGGGCTCACATCTCCTGGCACAGGTATCGCCTCGGCGCGCGAGACACAGTATCGAAACCGCTGCGATGGCACGGTCGCTAAGATATTAGTTTTGAATTGAGTCGACTCATATATGCAGGACTCGGCTTAAGATCGGGCACAAACGTTGGATATACGTCGAGGGTCGTCGGAATTCGACCACGGAGGCCTATGGAATGGTACGATCTAGGATACATGCCTTATACAAGACGTAGGCTCTTGTTGATGAATGGTATTACTGGCCATAATTGGTACGTGACGTAGGTAAAACGGTGCAACACTGTTATGTTTGTTAGACTTCCAACGGGCAGTCTCAGAATACGGGCCTCTACACCCCATTACCGTCATACACTTAACTTGGTCTCTTTACTCAAGATCCTAAGTATGAGTAGTGCAACAGAACATATAGCAGACCGAATCGAGGGCATTCATGCGGAAAGCCAAGCTGCGCAAGCTTCGAATGACAACTAAAAGAGCAAGCCGACAAGCATCGGCGACAAAAGGTGTTTGAGGTGGGTAACAATGCTATGGTTCATCTATACAATGAGAGATTTCTGAATGGGACCTAAAACAAGTTGAAAAATAAGAAAATTAAATCGATACCGATCCTCCGATAAATCAATAACAATACTTACGTTGTTGATCTTCCAGATGACATGGAGATCTCGCGTATTTTCAACGTTGCGCACTTGAATGTGTATCATGAACAGAAGCTGGATGAGAACTCGAGGTCAAGTTCTTTTGAAGTGGAGGAGACTAATGTAGAGTATGTTACAGACACTTTAATGGCAAAGTTGAACCAAAGAAGGCCCAATCGGAGGTAGAAATGATTCGGACCGTTGGAACCTTAAATCAGTCATATCTCACAAATCAGAATGAGTTTTTTGACATATTATATATAATTTTGGGGTAGGAGAACCTACTTTTGGCAACCAACCCATTACGTCGGGTTGCCCACACCAGAATTTTGACATTCCATTAGATCGACGGCCAAAAGTCCCGTTTAGTTTCCTTTTTTACTATAAATAGTAAGTTTTAGTTGAAGTATAACTTTTGATCCTTTAAGTTGAAGTCTTCCCAACATGTAAAGGTCTTAGAAAAGTTAGGAAAATAACATGGTTGGGCCAAATTGGACACTTACTATGTTTGGCCGAAAACCATGAAGTCTAGTAGGAATAGAGGTCGTCAATTTATAGTAAATCACCCTTTTAGGGTGTTTGAGTCGAAGTCTAAGTCTAAAAATCCATTATAGGTTTGAGTTGCTTGTTTAAAGAGTTTTAATGTCTTTTTTTTTTCTTTTTTTTTTTTTTTTTTTTTTTTTTTTTATCATCAATCAAATTATTTCAAATTTATTAGGTATTATTCACGCTTTTATCCCTCGTGGTGGATTCGAGGAAGCTCTGTGAGGAGTCCGGAGCTCTGTGGATTTGGAGTAGATATCCCTTGAGGTCGGTGATCGACCTCATCATGTTCATCCTTGTATCAATAATTTTAAATGAAAAAGTTACTCTCTCCTTTTACTTTTCAAGCTCCTAAAAAAACATTACATTTTACTTTCCATTTTTTAAAAAAAGGTTATTTTTTCTATTAATCAAAACATTAAGATTATCTCATATATGAAAAAGCTGTGGAAATTAAAAAGTTAACTTACAGCTGAAAGTAAATCATTTGTGTTCTTTGAAAAAAGATCTCCTCCCAAGTATTTAAAAAGTTCATTAACAAGCCTTAAAAATACACAACTAATTTTTTATTGAAGGATTTACTGAACAAGAAAAAAACAAAACAGAAGATGGTCATAGCAAAGGCCAACCTAAAGTTCTTTAGAGGGCCTTCTCTTCTAGAAAAAAAAAATCCTCCGTTCCGAGCCCGAGGCTTATTCAATTTATATGAACTTTGGGATATATCCATACAACATAAGGCCCTTGTTGGTGATAGTTTCAACACTCTTAATATTAGGTTTAGTTTTGCATGTAAAGAAAGGCTCAGGCTACCCATTATGCCTTTGTAGAATGGAATAGATTTGGTAGATAACTTTGGATTGAGATACAATACGATCATCTTGAGTCACGCTGTCAGAGTACTGTGAAGTCATCTTTCTTTTTTCTCTCATCTTTCTTCTTTTCTCTTCCATTTTAAGAATCCAAAATTTATACCTTCTCGGCTGATGAATACACTAATTCTTCTACTCCTAATAATACTTTAGTACAAATTTGTTATTTTAGAAAAGGATTACAATACCTAAAAGGCAAATTCTTTGCCTTAAAAACCTAAAGTTAGAAAATAACACGCCACAAGGAAACATCTTTATTTTTTCAACCTACGTTTATTACATTTTATTTTGATAACCAATACTAGCAGTCGACATTTTAGATAAACATCGACCCCACCCACTGAGCTTTGTACATAGCATAACAGGGAAAATACCATCTCTGTTCTTGATGATTTTCACACAATATATATACTATACACACATAATAATAATGTTCTTGACACTACAAACCCACAACCTGAGGGATTTTCATCCACTCAATTATACCTTCAGATCCATCAGTTGACATAATGTAAGTGCATTGAATGGTTCTAAAGAGAAAGAAGGCCCACCAACAGATAGCTCCTGAGCCACGTGATGCATGGTTGGCCGAGAGTCTGGATTTGATCGAATGCAAGCAAGTGCCATGGACACCGTAAATACAACTTCCTGTTCAACCTCAACCATCGGATCCAAGAGACGTTGGTCCAATGTATCCTTCAGCAGTTTGTCTTGTCTATTAGGTGACGTTAAAGAGGAGATGATCTCCCCGGGATGCCTTCCCATCATCACTTCAAGTGCCACAACACCAAAGCTATATACATCGCATTTTTCAGTCACCCTCATGGTGTATGCAAGCTCTGCAAGAAATAAGATAGTTTAGTCATGTTCTTTTCTATATGTTAATCATCTATAACTAAACTCTTAATCATTATCAAATTCACATGTGTTTCTTAAATTAGGTTTCATATCTTCTATATTTTTGTGGTTGCCAAATAAGGGGATCTCCTAAGGAATCTCTACAAACTAAGCATGTGCCAATTGAGATGTGTGTGGTACATCTGGAAGGTGCATAAGATGGGTCAAACTTTTAAGATGAATTTGCTAGAAAGTCAGGATGGTCCACTCATCAGGCTGTTAGACAAGCTCACATACCTTGTGTAGCTAGTATACCTTGTATAGTTAGTTTCCATATGTAGAGGATTCCGATTTTCGATTTCATTATTTTCTTTGTATAGATGATTATAATCTCTATATATTCAACCCCTTTGGGTTGTCTCAAATACAGAAAAGCTTCAGCTCCTCTCGGTTTACATGGTATGAAAGTCACATTGATCCGAAACCGCATTTGCATCATCCGGTCACCACCCTTGCTGCGTTCGGCCCTCCCTGCTGCGTCCGGCCACTGTACCTGGTCGTCCGACCGCCCCTATTACGTCGTCCGGTGTCTCTGCTTGACCCATCTGTGCATCTGCGTCGTCCCGATCCAGATCCAGATCCGAACCTGTTGCTGTTGGAGCCGATCTAGATCCAGATCCGATCCGCTCCAGTGCCCCTCTGAGCATCTCGCTCCAGATTCAGATCCAGATCCAGATACAGAACCTGTTACTGTTGCTATTGTTGTACGGTACATCTAAAACTTTCTTCTATTGTAACTCCTTTGGTGCTTTATAATACTTCAGCTCAATGGACAAGAACTCATCACACCAAGAGGCCCCACGTTGTAGTTTTGATGGCACCAACTATTCTTTAAGGGCTATCCATTTTCAGAACTTCCTTAAGGTCGTGGTTTATGGGGACTAATTGATGGATCTGTTACTATCCCTACTTCCATCGATGCCGACAAATTAGCTGATTGGGAAATGAACAATGGACAGATTGTTACTTGGATTCTTGATTCAGTCGATCGTTCCATTGCTGTTGGCCTCACACCTCATCGCACTGCTAAGGCAATGTGGGAGCATTTCCAAATAATTTATCAACAGAGTAATGCGGCTCGGTTATACCGCCTGGAATAGGATCTCGGTAACCTTACTCAGGGTGATGACAGTATTCAATCATTTTACTCCAAAATTGTCACTATTTGGACGGAGATGGTTATGATAAATCTAACATTTTCTCATGACTTTAAAATATTTCAATCTATGCACGAGAGTGTGCAAGTAAGACAATTTCTTATGAAGCTGCATCCGAAATTTGAGCATTGCCAGGCTACTCTCTTGAACCGTAGTCCTCCTCCTTCCTTGAATTCGGTTATTAATGATTTATTGGCTAAGGAACAACGACTGAAAGTTCTCTCTCTTCCCTCCTCAACTTCGGGATCATCTGATATGGTGCTTGCTGTGTCCACTACTACGCGTGGGTCCAGTCCTTTGACTTGTCGCGGCTGCAACAAGGTGGGTCATGTTATTGCTCAATGCAAAGAATGGTGCACTTATTGTCGACGGACTGGTAATGGTATTTAGGACGGCCGTACACGTGCCTATGCATCTTCCGTTGGCCGTGGACATGGTGGTCGTGGTCATGGCCATGGTTGTGCTCTTTCTGCTACTGCTACCACTATTTCTTCCGAGCCGTCTATTGGTGATTCTACATATACTGTTTCTGCTGAAGGTCTTTCATCACCTTTAACTCCCACGATGCTCCAGCAAATCATTCAGGCTCTTTCTTTGGCCAGGATGTCAGGTATATCCTCATCTTCTACATGGTTCTTTGATTCGGGTGCTTCCAATCATATGACTGGTGTTGTATCCCATCTTCGTGATATTCGTCCATACACCGAAAATCAGGTTATTTCTACTGCGGATGGCACTAGATTACCTATTCAGTCCGTTGGATCATTGACTTTCTCTCCATCTGCTCATCGCCAGTTCACCCTTCATGATGTGTTTCATGTTCCTAACCTCTCCTCCAATTTAATTTCAGTTGGTCAACTCACAGCCAATAACTGCTTAGTCATATTTCTTCCCAACTGTTGTTTTGTGCAGGATCTGGTAACGGGGAAGGTACTTGGGATGGGTAGGCGGCATGGTCACCTGTACGTGCTAGACTTTGATCGATCTGTCACTCTGGCTCGTTGTTTCTTTTCTCCATCTTCGTCAGATATTTATTCGGCAAATAAATTGTGGAAACTGTGGCATTTTCACCTAGGTCATCTACATTCTGATCGGTTAATTCAGTTATTTTCTTCTGGCATGTTAGGGAATGTTTCTCTTAATAAAAATGATTTGGATTATTCTTGCTCATCTTGTTGTCTTTCAAAAAGTAAGTGTATTCCTTTTCTTCTAAGTATTATAAAATCTTCTATGTTTAAACTAGTGCATACAGATGTCTGGGGTCCTTCACCTATTATGTCTCTCTCTGGGTTACGTTACTATGTTATATTCATTGATGATTTCACACGTTACACCTGGATTTACTTTCTGCACTCAAAGTCACAAGTTTTTGAAAAATTCAAGATATTTCACTCTATGGTGAAGACTCAATTTCGGGTTCCAGTACAAACTCTTCGCTTTGACTCAGGGGGGAATATCTCTCAACCGATTTTCGTATATTTCTTCAGAGTCATGGGATTATTCATCAGACCACTTGTTCTGATACTCCACAACAGAATGGGGTGACTGAATGAAAAAATCGTTATATTGTTAAAACCGCCAATACCTTGATGAAAGCTATGAGTGTTCCTCGTTCTTTCCGGGCGGAAGTAATGTTACATTCAGTCTACTTGATTAACCGGATGTCAACCAATGTTCTAAACAGTAAATCTCCATACTCTGTTCTCAGCGGCTCACCTCCTACATATTGCATGTTTCGTGTTTTTGGTTGTGTCTGTTATGTTCACTTAGCTTCACGTGAGCGTAATAAACTATCTCCAAAATCGATCAAATGTATGTACTTGGAATTTGGAGAAACTCAGAAGGGTTTTCGATGTTATAATTTGGTCGCACGTCGTGTTCGGGTTTCACGACATGTTGTTTTTCTTGAACATATTGTCTTTCATTCAGATCTTCCTCCTATGCATGCCCCAAAATCTCCTGGTCTAACCATCTTTCTTGACATTCCTTTTGCCTCGAGTACTCTCCCTCGTCTATTGCAGGTTTACTCACGTCGACCACGTACAGATCTGCCACATATTACTCAACTCGAACCTACTGTACCTGTTGCAGATTTGAACCTACCTTGATACGTTGTTCCGATCGTGTACATCGAGCACCTGATTGCTTGATATGCTCTATGTCTGCCATGAATGTTACTTTGCATACTGTTTCTATTCCTACTTCATACTCTCAGGCAGACACTCATGATTGTTGGAAGAAGGCTATGGCAGAAGAACTTACGACATTGGATGATAATCATACATGGGACATTGTTACTCGACCCGCTGACCAACAGCTAATTGGTAACAAATGGATTTATTCTGTCAAGCTCAATTCTGATGGATCATTGGATAGATATAAGGCTCGACTTGTCGCTCAGGGATACAAACAGGAATACGGAATTGATTATGATGAGACATTCGCTCCCGTGGCCAAGATGAAAACTGTTCGTACTCTTATGGCAATATCGTCCGTCTGCTCTTGGCCACTTTCTCAGATGGATGTGAAAAATACTTTTCTTCATGGAGACCTCCAAGAAATAGTATATTTGAAACCTCCTCCTGGTTCCTTAATCCCTGACAATAAGGTATGTCGCTAGAAGAAAGCCCTGTATGCCTCAAACAGGCACCTCAGGCAAGATTCCAATGCTTTCATAATGTTGTTACGGGTGCCGGCTTTACTCAAAATGGTCATGACCCATCCTTATTTTTGCGCACCACTGCTCAAGGAATTGTCATTGTCCTCGTCTATGTTGATGACCTACTTCTGACTGGTAGTGATGCTACTGATATCTCGACTTTAAAAGAAGTTTTGCAATCCTCCTTTAAGATGAAGGATCTCGGCCATCTCACATACTTTCTTAGGCTTGAACGTTCTAAATGTGGGATCCTGGTCAGTCAGTGTAAATATATCAAGGATCTTCTTGCCCTGACATCATTGACGGATCAGAAGACAGTTTAGACTCCCTTAGAACTTAATGTTCAATATGACCATGATAATGGTGATCTACTCACACAGCCTAACTTATACCGCCGTTTGGTTGAGAGTCTGGTTTACTTAACTATCACTCGCCCTGATATTGCCTACGTTGTCCAAGTCGTCAGTCAGTTTGTTTCTGCTCCTTGTACTCTTTATATGAATGCAGTGTTGCGCATCTTACGGTACTTACATGGAACTCTATATCGATCATTATTCCTCTCCTCCACGGCGACTCTGGATCTTCGTGCTTATTCGGATGCTGATTGGGCCGGTTGCGCTCTCATACGACGATCTACCACTGGCTACTGTATTTTTCTCGGCACTTCTCTCATCTCTTGGAAGTGTAAGAAGCAGGCCACTATTTCCAAATCAAGCACAGAAGCCGAATATCAGCCGATATTCGCTGCGTGTAGTGAGCTTGTTTGGTTACGTGGACTTCTTTCTGACTTTGGTGTTCCTCTGCAAAATCCCACTCCGCTCCATGTAGATAATTTAAGTGCCATTTAGATTGCCTCTAACCCGATTTTTTATGAACGGACGAAGCATATTGAAGTTGACTGTCACTTTATCTGCGAGAAATTTAATCTGGGCTTATTTCTCTTCCACATGTTACATCCCATGATCAGATTGCAGACATTCTCACCAAGTCCCTCACTTCTGCATATCACTCATTTCTAGTTGACAAACTATTACTTGTCGATGACCAGCATTAGTTTGAGGGGGGATGTTAGACAGGCTCACATACCTTTTATAGCTAGTATACCTTGTATAGTTAGTTTTCATATGTAAAGGATTCCGATTTCTGATTTCATTATTTTCCTTGTATAGATGATTGTAATCTTTATATATTCAACCCCTTTGGGTTGTCGCAAATACAGAAATGCTTCAGCTCCTCTTGGTTTACACAGGCACACCACATGCATATATTGAGTGTGTAATATTGCCATTTGTTTTCCCAAAACTGTCCATTGATTTCACATGGCGGTGGCTTAATCATTATGTTTAGTGCATAATTGGGCCTACCTTTACATATGCTTTGGTACAAATTTCATTGGCAAGGATTGGGTGACATGGGTATGGTTTCTTGTAATATTCTGGACAGAAAAACCAAATCTCTCTCTCTCTCTCTCAGTATGGAATCAAAGAAAACAACCAACAAGCTTGCTCCACCCAACAGTTTCTATGATATTTTGCTCAAGTCTATATTAGTGGGGTCTATATATATTACCAATATCCAAACCATTGATACAGTGGGCCCCAATATGGATGTTTCATGCATTAATAATTCACCTAATTGGAAATCCTAACCATTTTAGCGGGTAGCAGATAGATGATCAAGGGAAAAAAAGCAACTGTGCACATTCAACAAAGAAAGACCATAGATTCAATGGCTAGGATATTCCAATCTTGAAACTTCTTTTGTTGCATCAGGCACTCACTGTGTGAGACATAACATCAACAGTTTGGATCACGAAGCTATGGAACCCATGTGCGATAGAAAAAACCCAACCATCCTCTTGGATCTCAATCTCAGTGAGCATGACAGGATACCACATTTCCTAATACTTCATTTTCACACTACTTTTACGGGGTTAGAAGCGATAAGCTTTCTCAAACATTTCTTAAATAGAGATAACCCATATATCTACAATTGGTGTGCATGTTAATCAATCCAGACCATCTGAAAACATGGCCATATTGTAGATGGAGCAATTAAAAAAAAAAATACACTTATTGGAGGATTCTATCCATCCAATTGGTGGACAACAAATGAACAGTTAGATTTTTATTTTTATTTTTTTTATTTTTGTTAAGAAGCACAAGTTTAATAGCTGATAACATATGGTTTAGTTAAGGTAAGGGGTGTTTTTTTTTTTTAAATTTTAATTTTTATTTTTAAGTATATAGCTGATAACAGATGGTTTAGTTAATAGCTGATAACAAATGGTTTAGTTAAGGTAAGGGGTGTTTGGATAGTAAGTTACTTTAGATAAGCTACTTATGTTAGAAGTATGTGTGGTTTTCTCTATTGCTTATTTAGTATATAAATGTGTTTGTTAAACAACATACTTATCAACCAAAAAGTAAATCTTTTCAAAAAAAAAAAAAAAAAAAACCAAAAAGTAGAAAAGCATATTTGGTTTCCAACATCATAAGTAATTATCCCTCAAGTCTGATTGGTACCCCTCACATCCACCATCCATCATGTGGGACCAACCTTTGGTGTGGACCATTCATTGTTTAGGCCCCACCTTTGATGTGGGTCATCCATCATGTAGGGCCCGCCTTGGATGTGGGCCATTCATTATTAGGGGCCGACCTTTAATGTGCACCATTCATTATGAAGGGCCCACCTTCAATATCCACAACCCATCATGTGGGCCCATCAATAGGGCCGACTTTGATATGGATTGTCCATCATGTGGGGCCCACGTTGATGTGGATCATCCATCATGTGGGGCCCACCAATAAGAAATGCCCATCATTTGGATTGTCCATTATGTGAGCTCCACCTTCAATGTGGGTTGCCCATCATGTGAGGCGGGCTTGCCTTGGATGTGAGCCATTCATCATTAGGGGCCGGCCTTTGATCTGGATAGTCCATCATGTGGGGCCACCTCGATATGGGCCACCATCATGTGGGGCCTGCTTTAATGTCCACTGCCTATCATGTGGAGACCACCTTTGACTTGGATTGTCCATCATATAGGCCCCACCTTTAAAGTGGGTCGTCCATCATACCAGCCTGCTTCAGATACGGGCTATTTATTATTATAGGCCGACCTTTGATGTGGACCATTCATTATGTGGGTCCACATTAATATGGAGTTATCCATCAATGTGGGGACCACCTTTGATGTGGACTGTCCATTCTATGGGCCCCACCTTCAATGTGGACAATCCATCAGTAGGGCCTCATTTAATATTGACTTTGAGAGAGAGCCTCCTTTGATATGGAGAGAGAGAGAGAGAGAGAGAGAGAGAGAGAGAGGGGGGGGGGGGGGGGCGGGGGCTTAAGTTGCTTTTTGAGAGCCTCCGTAGCACATATGTTACTTTTACAACAATGCCTACTATACTTACTCAAGTGAAAATGTAACTTAATTACTTAACATAAGTTAAAAAGTAACAAATTTAGTGGTATCCAAACAGGCCGTAATTAAATGTGAATTCAGGGGTTAGTCTTAGCATGTAGCCACATTATTTCCACCATACATAATGCAACAATGATGGAACTCAAGTGTGTGAAGGAAAAGCATCCCTTATAACTATCTTCAATTGCATGGTGGTATTAGTTTTAAATATTCACTGATGCTTCATAATTTTTAGCCAAAATAGACATGCAACAATTGCATTCTTAGCACAATTGGACCAAAAGAAGCCCGAATGGAAGTGGAAGTAGTCTGTCAAATTCAGGCCCAGTCCTAGGCAGGGCATGGCATAATTGGGTCTTAAGCGCATCCGAATCGAAGAAATTCATTTCTAATAGGGAGAAATTATCGTTTAAAGTTTGGATCATAAAGCAACCGTAACTTTTGATCCAGATATCGTCATGGAACACACAGCCTACCGTTCTTTATGTAATGCTTCCGAGGTCAACTGACCTGCGTAACAAGTCGTGTACCTCATCTCATTATTTGTAGAGTTTTAGGATCTTCGTACTTTTAGAAATTACTTGTTATTATGCTAGGAATCCTCTAATAAGGTTTATTTGGAATTTCTATTTCTGAAAAATTAGGCTTTAGGAGAGTTTTACTATTTCAGATAACTTTGAATTAGGGTTAACATTTTGCTATTTTGAGTAATTTCTAATGAGCGTTTTGGGTCTTTCATATAAGTGATGTAATCGATCATTCCAGATAAATTATTCTTAATTATTCTATAACATAACCGAAATTTCTCTTTCGTTTTCTTTTGGATTCAAGAAATCTGTTTGTTGATTCAAGGTTTTCATTATTTGAGGAAGACTATGATCTTTCTCTCATTGTTTCACGCTCTTTTTACATCGTGTTAGCTTTAAATATTCACATATGCTTCATAACTTCTACCCAAAATAAAGTTGGGAATCGGAATAATACAATCACTGGTGTGTTTCTTTCCAAGCCTCTTCCAACCATTTAATTAAGGAATATTGTAGGGAAATGATAAAATTTTTCATATAAAATTTCTCATATTTCGGTTGCCCTAGATTGCCACATATGGCAACAATATACTAACTAATGCACAAACTTTAAAGTATATAATTGCAAACCGTCTAACCCGGTCTTTTCTTCTTGCCTCTTTTGGGCGCTTCTGGCAGTTAGGTGATCGGATGGGCCCAGGTTTCTTTTGGCCCCTTGTCCTTTTGGTTACTAGGGCTGGTTGTTTTCTTTTGTGCAGAACCGTGTATAGCCTATATTTTTTTGAAATGAAATATACCTTTTGAAAAAAAAATATACATAATTGCAAACAAAAAATAAGAAAAATAAAGACTAATTGCTAAAAAAAACTATTAAAGCATAGTGAATGTACTAGCAACGAACCTGGTGCAATGTATCCATAAGTTCCTACAAGTGTAGTCCAATTGGATGAATCAGGTATCAGCAATCGTGCAGTGCCGAAGTCAGAGACACTAGCCTCAAGTTCCGAATTCAACAGAACATTGTTGCTTGATAGGTCTCGATGGACAATCGGCGGGGTGCAATCATGGTGCATGTAAGATAAAGCATGAGCCACACCTTTAATAACCTTCACCCTAGTAGTCCAATCCAACTGTATTGCTCCTTCGTCGTTGCTTAGGATGCTTGCCAAGCTTCCCCTTTCCATGTACTCGTAGACTAGAAACGAGTATCGAGCATGGGAACAAAAGCCGTAAAGCTTCACAATGTTGCGATGACGGACTTCTGTTAATACTCGTATCTCATTTCTAAAACTTCTTTGATCAGATTGATCCCCACCTTTGAGTGGGTGAAGTTTCTTCACAGCTACTACCAGGCCTGTTTGGAGATTTGCTTTATAAACTTTTCCATACCCTCCAATTCCGATGCAGTATATGTCGTCAAAACCCTCTGTTGCTTCCACAATGTCTTCAAACATGAGAATCCCATTATAATTCCATATTGAAAATGGATTTCCACAGCTCCTTTCAAGAACCAATTGCTCCGAATTTCTTCTTCGTTGGTAATAAATGGAAGAAATGCAGGTGACCACAAATAAAAGAAATATGGCCACCAATAGAGGAAGAATAATGAAGATGACAACTTGGTGTCCTTTCCTTGCACCGCCATAGCTTGTTAAAGGGGCATTGCAGGGTTTCAAACCTTGCACTTCACCACATAAGCCTTCGTTTTCTATGAATGCATCTGCATGAGCCTTCTGAAAGGTTTTACCGCTAGGAATAGGGCCTCCTAAATCATTGTATGAAAAATCTATGGATTGCAAGCTGATCATCCCTTCAAAAGATTTCGGAATTGAGCCAGACAACATGTTGTGGGAGAGGTTTAACATTTCCAGCATTTGCAGTTTCCCCAGTTCTGGTGATATCTCTCCATTTAGCGAGTTATGGCTAAGGTCTAATGCAGCCTGTAAGTGTATCAGATTGCCAATTTGGAATGGAATGCTTCCATTGAAATCATTTTCGCTCAATTTTAGATACCGGAGTTTGGAGCAATCCCCTAATTGAGGTGGCATAGGACCACTTAGGTGATTCATTGACAAGTCAAGAACCTCCAAATTGGATAGTTTTCCAATTTCTTGTGGTACCTGACCAGAAAGCTGGTTATCATTTAAACTTAAGCTGAACAAAGAACTCAGCCTCCCCAGTTCCTTTGGAATCTCCCCCACCAGATGGTTTGAAGAAAGACCAAGCACTCCTAGCTGCGTCAACTGCCCAATCTCAGAAGGAATTCTACCAGTGATCATGTTCCCAGAGAATTGTAGCATTGTCAAATTTTGGCATTCTCCCCAGTTTGGTGAGAGTTCACCAAACAACCTGTTATTGCTGAGATCCATGAATTTGAGATGTGGATATACACCAAAGGCTTCTGATACATTTCCAGTGAGCTGGTTTCCTTCGAGCCGCACTCTAGTTAAACTAGTGCAATTTCTGAGGCTTTTCGGGATCTCACCAATGAAATGGTTGTCAAAAGCTGTGAATACTTTAAGAGATCCACCCTGGCATAACTGTGGTAAATACCCAGAGAAGTTGTTGCCGTTCAGGTAGAATGCAGAAAGATTTTTCATGTTTGTCATTTCTTGAGGCAAGGAACCAGATAATTGATTGTAATGGAGGGACAAAAATACAAGGCTGGTCAAATTTCCTAAAGTGGTAGGGATAGAACCTGTTAGAAGGTTATTATACAGGCTTAGCTCGTTGAGTTTGATTAAATTCCCAACTTCTGGAGGAATTGACCCAGAAATTTGATTACTAGAGAGATACAAGAGTTTAAGGTTTCTCAAATTACCTAAAGCAGGAGTGATTGGACCAGTCAGATTGTTATTGGACATCTCCAATTCAACCAAATTCTTGAGATTCCCTAATTGTGCAGGAATTGAACCAGAAATTTGATTGTCGTAGAGGTACAAAACTGTAAGGTTTCTCAAATTACCTAAAGCAGGAGGGATTGGACCAGTAAGATTGTTATCGTTCAACACCAGCTCAACCAAATTCTTGAGATTCCCTAATTGTGCAGGAATTGAACTAGAAATTTGATTGCTGTAGAGGTACAAAAGTGTAAGGTTTCTCAAATTACCTAAAGCAGGAGGGATTGGACCAGTAAGATTGTTATTGTACAACGCCAGATGAACCAAATTCTTGAGATTCCCTAATTGTGCAGGAATTGAACCAGAAATTTGATTGTCAAATAGTTGGAGGATCGTCAGCCTGGTCAAGTCACCTAATGATGGAGGAATTGGCCCGATAAGGTAGTTTTGGCATAAACTTAGGTGAGTCAGATTGTGCAGATTCCCTATTTCAAGAGGTATTGAACCACTGATTTTATTTTCCCAAAGGCTTAGGAACTGGAGATGTTTAAGCAGGCCGATTTGAGATGGAATTTTCCCAGTGAGTTGATTTTTATAGAACTGAAGGGAGATGAGTTTGGTCCAGTTGGTGAAGAAACTTGGAACTAGTTCACCTATAATTTCATTTGATGAAATGTCAATCTCTGAAATGTTAGTGAGGTTAGCCAGTGAAAGAGGTAAAATGCCAGAGAGAGAATTCATGGAAAGATCAAGGGAGGCAAGTTTTGAAAGACAGCTGATATGAGCTGGGATGTTTCCACTGATAGAGTTGCCACTGAGATTAAGATGGAGGAGATTTGGAAATGAGGGGAAGTTCAAGTTATCTAGCTTACCATGCAAGCCGGCATAAGGTAAGCTTATCTCTGTTACACTTCCGAGGCTGTTGCATGAGATCCCAATCCATTTGCATGGTGAGATTGTCATGGTACTAGCATTAGTAGAAGGAAGCAACCATGAATGGAGAGCTTGTGATTGCAGGAGGCTGTCTTTCCATTTCATTAGAGCATCTGCTTCTCCGAAGGTGGAAGTTGCAACTGCACTGGAAGAAAGAAAGGCTGCTAATATAAGCAGAAGAGAGAAGGAGAAAGATGTTTTCATGGCCATTGCTGTTATTGCTTATGGAGTAATAAAATTGGATGTGTTTTTATAGTCGAAGATTTCAACTCTGTCAGATCATCTACAGTTCTTCCTCGAACAATAAAACAAAGGCCGAATCGAGCACAAGCAATTTTGTATGAATACTTGAAAAGTTCAGCAGTCAACAATATAATCTTTCCATGCCGTCTCTCCACTAAATTGTAGAATAAGCATATCCTATTATAAATTGTGTTGGGCCAACTGTCATTTGTGGGTCCTTACGCACTCCCTTTACAAATATGAGGTCCTTTTATGTTCAGCCGGCATCTAAAAAATTCAGAGCCATCCAATCCATTCATACAATGAGCACTAGGGATTTTTTTAGATAAGCTTATTCAATAATGGTGTAGAGGAACTGGCCTCTTTTCCAATTTACAAATTGCAGCCCTCTATCATCGGAAACGGATTGGCTACTCACCTCGCCATCAGCCCAGTGGCTGATGGTCGGTTCTCTGTTGGCCAACCATGATGTATGTGTTTCATCTATTCCGTTCATCCATTTTTAAAGATCATTTTAGGGCTGGTTCCCAAAAATGAGTGGTATATAAATCTGTAGACCACACCACAGCAAAACAATAGTGATTGGATATCCACCATTAAAATCCTCCTAAGGCCCACTGTACTGTTTTTTTGACATCCAATCTGTTGATTAGGTCATACAGACCCAGATGAAGGGAAAAAATAAAATAAAAAAACAAAGATCATCTTGATCCAAAACTTTTATGGCCCCCAAATTGTTTTTAATGGTCGACGTTCATTAAACATTGTTTTCTGTAATGTGGTCCACTTGGGATTGGGATATACCTCATTTTTGGTCTCATACCATAAAATAATTTAGAAACATAGATGCACGGCGTGGATGAAACACATACATCATGGTGGGGCCCATAGAGCACCAACCATCAACCATTGGCTGGTGGCAGGGGAGTAGCCAATCTGTTTCCTCTTTCATCCTTTCGTGACCAGAAGGACACAGATTGCGACAGGAAACTGGGTGGGGCCACTGTTGTTTGGGAGAAATCCATCCTGTCCATTCATATTTCCAGATCAAGTTAGGACGTGTCCCCAAACATGACCAGTCAATCCAATTTTGAACATATGCCCAAATCCAATTTTGAATCCTCATAAAGGGGTGGTTAAGATTTGACTAAAATACGCACAAACAAACAGTCTGGATCTGATCTTCAATGAACAGAAATATATGGTCCACATTTGAAAAATATCAGACCCTTGAAAGGTTCACTAAGGCCCTGTTTGGGCCCGTGCAATAAGTTGGAATAGAAGGGATGGAACTATGGCCGTCTAAGCATTTATGATTTGCAGTGGATGGTTGGCTGCATTGCGTGTACACATTTATCCCACGCGCAGCACAAGACCTCTTTGGGTTTCACGGGATCATCCCCTCAGTTATCCCATATGGGTTTGTTTGGTTTACCCATTGGATTGAAGTGGATTTCACATGGTGCCGTCACATCCTCCATCTTCACCCAATGTGAAGATCCGAGCCGTTGATTAAATGGTATCCGCATTGGGATGAATGGTCTATTCACAGAAATTATGATTCCGTGTATAACTGTGGCCCACTTGATGATCATTGTGCACGGCTCGAATGGCCATTCCTCAACTTTCTTCTCGGTATTCTTCCCTGTCTTAGCCGGCACGAGCTTCCGAAACTCCGTCTCGGAACAGCAGCAATTGAAGCCGTTCAACCTTCCCAGTCAATCTCGGCCACATATCTGGAAGTCTAGTCTGTGGTGAGGGAGAGGGAAAGCATAGAATCTCCAGATTCTGAAGCTGAAAAGAGCAACTAAGCCTCTGGAACTCGCCTCCATCCCTTGTACGCATTTTTTATTATTATACAAAAATGCCATTGGAGGAAAGGAGTTTGGAAGAAGAAAAAAACCCTAGCTTTTGCAAATCGAGAATCATTTTTCCTAAAATGGGAAGAGCTCTTATGAGAGAAGAAGTTCAAATGGTGTTGTCACCTTCTGTTTTCCCACCTAAGGAGAGAGAGAGAGAGAGAGAGAGAGAGAGAGAGAGAGAGAGAGAGAGAGAGAGAGAATCCTAGTGCTTAAAGGCCGCGCATCTTTCACAAGCTCGGATGAGAGAAGAGAGCATTGAGGGATTCTGTCGAAAGAGGTGAGGTTGTGGCTAATGCCGGCCTTCGTCTTCTTCTTGCTCGAGGGATTCTAGCTCGCGACAGGGCATATCTCGGTGGGATTTCACAATCCCACCAACTCCACTGCACGCGCTAGTTCCTCAAGACGCGGAGGGATGTCCACCATCCAAACAGCTTCGGAACCATCACATCAGGGATTAGTGAATCCCATCCCTCGTAATACCGGTTAAGCCGCCGTATTTCACGCGCCCAAACAGGGCCTATGGATTCACCAAACTACAATGATTTGCTATGATTGATGCATAGTTGGTAATGATTGCAACTGTTATACACTAAAAATGCAAAATTTAATGGACTTATCTACGCATTAATGATGGAGATCCAATAGATTATAACTATAAATCAAATGATTGTCTCAATCCGTGCAAGGCCTTATACAAGGTGACCATAACCACCTTAGACTTAATTACCTGTAACAATCATACACATAATAAGGCCCACTGTATGCTTATCGTAGTAATCCAATCATATGATTAGTCCAATGATTATGTGGGACCCACTTAATAAAGGCCTTACAATTGGTTCACAATTATTAGGCCTGTGTTGAGGGTTAAATATTGCATATCAGACCCTAGTTACTGCTTGGATTTACGAACATAATATTATTTAATTGTCTGATTTAATCGTGCCTGTAATGCAGGATGTGATGACAAGCTGAGACTGAAAATGAGTGCTTAAAGCTGAGATTTAGCACTCCGACATCACCAAGGCAGGGGACGGACTCCTGGGGATTGGGATCGACGATTTTACACAGCCGAGATCAGAGAAAATCGAGAAACTAAAGCTCAAGTGGCCTGAAAGTCAGCCAGAATGAAGCTATTTTGATTCAACTGTGTTTAGCAAGAACTGAAGTAGACCTGCTTAGCCTTTAATATGTTCTCTGAAAGGTGATGCAAGTCCTCAAGATGTGGAGAGAGTTCCCCTGAATGCTGATTCCAAAACCTCAATAACAGAGGATATTCCAGTACGTTGCATCACAAACTTATGAAGCAAACCTAGCTTCATTTTCATTTTCTTATACCCCAAGAGTATCTATAAAAGATGTTAAGGTAAGAACTCTTTAACTTACTGCAATCTGCTAAGCCAATAGGCACCTAAACACAGCTACATGTGCCAGCCCGAAAGGTGTCAGGGATTAAAGTAGTGCGCCATGTGGACCCACCTCATAGATGAGCTAGGCAAAAATAGGCTGGACAATTCATTAAATGGGTCAAAATTATATGCTGAATGTGGAAAGTTGGCAACTAGTTAGAACTGTCCAATGGTTTCATGCAAGGGCCCACCGGATTGATGGGTTATTTTGACCCATCTTCGATCGGTCGAGAGCCCTGTGTTCACTCCCCAAGTGCATGGTTGTGATGTAGTAATAAACTCGGTAAGACCGAGGTCGAATCCCAAGGGACTGAAACCTGTACGTTATCTGAAATTTACCAGAACTAGAACTAGACTAAGATGAATTCTAAATCAAATGAATTTTGAGGAATAATAGTGAAATAGTAATGTAAAACTTAAAAGAATTCAAAAGAAGGGAACTAGGGATTAAGAGGATCCACTTGTAGAGATCAGGGAGATCTTATGCCTGTATTACAAATTATGGAAATTTACTGAACTGTCATTGATATAGTTTTCAAGAGATGAAAGGTGTATGAATTAGAATGGATTCCATCACCAAACCATGTCCAGGAGACAAAGCAAACAATAGAATTAAACTAATTACCAACCAATCAACATGCCATGAAGGTTAGGAAGGGTACCGTCATCCGACCATGCCCAGGAGACGATGGTGAACAACAGGGCTTCCTAGCATCATAAACATAAAAGGGTGAAGAACATGCTCAAAGCCATTGCAGACCCATTGTAATTTCAGTCACAACAGACCATTAAAGACTAAAAACATTCCCAAAATAAAATTAAATCAAAATCAAATTCAGTCTAAACAGAAGGCACAAGCATAGACTCATCCCATCACGCTACAAGCTTCACCTCTTAGCCCTAGCTAAGAGGTTTAGCCACACATGAGTGGACTAGATCTCTCAAAATAAAATAAATAAATAAAACAGCTAAAAAATAAAATAAAAAAAACAAACTCTTTTTTCTCTCTTCACGTCTCCACGTCTCCAAGCTTCCAAGCTTCCAGCCGTAGATAATGTCCTCCAGGCCCTCTTTTCTCTTCCCTTTATAACTGCCGACGTCCGTCAGTGCGCAAGGAGATCGACTCCGTAACAGAGTCGGAAACCCCTTTGTTTACACAAAAAAAAATAAAATCTTACTCACGACGTTGATTGATGGGCCCAGGATTGATGTCAAACAAGAAATCCACTCCATTCATTCTACTCGTGGCGAAAAATAACTGAAAAATGTATATTTTTTCTTAAGTTTAATGCGGCCCACCATCTCAAACGTTTCCACCGTCAATCTTCCGTTTGACAGCTAGAATCTTCTGATAGCTTGCATGGAAGGAAGCAGACACCTAGGTGTAGATTACACCCTATCTCCCGACTTAATGGACAGTTCAGATCATTGATCTGAGCCATCAGTGGGACCCAAACGCAGAACCGGCGTCGGTTCTCGCGGACGCTGCGAAGCAGATCCCCTCACTTGCGCTGATGAAGCTGGTGAACTCCACTTGATGTCTTTTGAAGAAATCCAAGCCGTACATTAGTTCGACGTCGAAAAACCGTCCAGGAAAGCATATTTTTGGAGAAAAATTGGTGCGGCCCACGAAGTTTTCATTCACCGTCCATCTTGCCTTTGAACGGATGAAAAGAAGATCTCCATTGTCTTCCGAGATTCTGCCACCTTAACAGTGGTAATAGGGACCACGTGGAGCTAATGGATGGTCCAAATCATACTTTTGATGTACGGTGGTGGCCCACAAAAATCCACCCGCAAGCTCTGTTCGAGCTTCCATGACGAAAGAAGGAAAGCTCGGTCAGAGCTTTGTTTGACCGAACTCATTGATTTGGCGCTTTGCGAGTGCACGGTCATTGTGCACTCCTAGTCACATAAGGTGGGTCCCACCTTGATGTATGTGTGAAATCTGCTCCATCCATCCATTTCTCCATCTTAATTAAACAGTTGAGACCAAAATTGAAGCATATCCAGAGATTAGGTGGGCCCAGGATCATGATTCTGAGGGCTAATCTGTCCGTTAGGCCACTTCTAGGGGGATCCGACGGCTGAAATTTGACGTGTAAAGTTAATATAGGGCGTTCAGGCCATGTATGAAGTCTCGTGTCAATTGGATGGCGGAAACCCTATGTTCTTGCATTCTGGACGTCCTTCGGGCCACTTAAGCTTCAGTTTGTTGATTTCCTTAGATCTCGGGTGTTGATCTTGGTTCACTGGGGTCCGTCCCTTGCCTTTGGTGTCATCAGAGCGTTAAATCCACACTTTTAATGCTCTTTTACAATCACAGCTCCTAAATTCGACCTGCAGCATAAACACGATTAAGTCGGCCTTTAAACAATATTATGTTCGTAAATCCAAGCAGTAACTAGGGTCTGATATGCAATATTTGACCCTCAACACAACCCCCAACCAGCATTTTGCTAGTCCCGAGCAAAATATGTGAAAAATAAATTGAGAATTACCAAATAATTTCTAAGAAATCGAGTGATTTTTGGAAAACAATCCAAATACTATAAGTCTAAGATTCATGAATATTGGGCATTAATTTCTCCTAGACTCAAGCGCACAGTAGACTTCATAATCAAGTGCAAAGTATTAATCCATCAATTAGAAAAATTATAAACATTGAGTTCCATGAGTGTATAGTCAAATCTCAGCTTATTCTTTTTCTTTATTCCTTTTCTTTCAACCTTTGATTTTTATTTTATTTTATTTTATTTTATTTTTTTTGAGATGACAAGAAAGAGATGACAAGAAAGGAATACAATCCTCACCTATAAGGAGCAAACCTATGGTGAAGACCGTACACCTAAACCTTTTCACATATCATCCATGGAGAATTAAACTTACACCTATAGGGAGCAAACCTATGGTGAAGATTATTCGCCCAACCCTTTTAATTCTTCTTTATAACGATGCTAAAATTTTTCAGGCTGGTGCCTTTCATGCTTAGTGATTACCAAGTTAATCTTTCAAGATCGAGCTGAAACCTCAATGTGTAAGCGAGATGTGACATGTGAAATCCTGACTCAATCAATGTTTAAAACTTCTAAAAATGGATTAACAATTCAAACTTAACTGTGAAATCTAACAGATACTGAATTTAAAAGTCATAAATTTCCAACATCACGTATCTTTGAAATTCTAAATCCAGGATATCCGTCAAAATCACTTTGAATTCACTAGAAAGTCTAGAAAAAATTTAAAAAATTTCACAATTTTTGCTCATGACGAAGAAAACACTGATTAGGTAACCTAATCTCCCACCCCAACCTAAAATCTACATTGTCCTCAATGTAAACGATATGAGCATGGAATGCACATGGGACAACAAAAGTAAATGTGAAGTGATGGGAAGATAGTACCTGAATGATGAATCGTGAGAGATTTTCCAAGAGATCGCAGCATGGAATCCAATCAGCACGAGAGAGAAAGCAATACAAAATTTACAAAAATAAAATCCTACTTATACAACTTTCGCAGGTGCTCTCGATTGCATTTAGCGCATGCAACAAGCCTTTAAACCCCTAGGTTGTCCCTAGTGGACGAGTTGTAGTCTCGTGAGGGTTTGCAATAATGTTACCCACAAACATTGAACTAACTAAATGGAAAAAATTAAATGGAATGAAAAAGCTGGGTTGCCTCCCAGGAGCGCTAAGTTTACCATCTATCCTAAAATAACATAAAGCAAACTACCCTAGTCCTAAGAAAGCGATAAACCTACCTATACCTCCATCAGACTAGGAGATCAGTCCTGGTAAACAGGATCAGTCAGAGGCATGGACATGTCTTCTGAATCAAATTTCTCGACAAATGGCTTTAAGCGATGTCCATTTACTTTAAACTCCTTACCATTGTCGGGATCTTTTATCTCAACGGCCCCATGAGGATAAGCAGTAATAACAATGTAAGGGCCGGTCCAACGAGATCGAAGCTTACCCGGAAAGAGATGTAATTGAGAATTATACAAAAGGACTTTCTGGCCTGGCGTGAATGATTTTTGTAGAATATGTTGGTCATGAAACGCCTTCATCTTGTCCTTATAAATTCTCGAGTTCTCGTATGCGTCGTTCCGGATTTCTTCAAGTTCATTTAATTGAAGTTTGCGTAGCGAGCCAGCGTTGTTCAGATTGAAATTCAGATTTTTGATTGCCCAGTAGGCTCTATGTTCTAACTCCACAGGCAAGTGGCAAGCCTTCCCATAGACGAGTCTAAAGGGAGACATTCCAATAGGGGTTTTAAAAGCAGTACGGTATGCCCATAAGGCATAGGTCAATCGAATTGACCAATCCTTACGGTCAGGGTTAACCGTTTTCTCCAAAATGTGTTTGATCTCCCTATTAGAAATCTCAGCTTGCCCACTTGTCTGTGGGTGGTATGGGGTGCTCACCTTATGAGAGATACCGTACTTCTTCATTAAACTCTCGAATGGCCTGTTACAAAAGTGTGAGCCCCCATCACTAATGATGGCTCGAGGCGTTCCAAATCGAGAAAGGATGTTTTCTTTTAAGAATTTAATGACCGTGCGATGGTCGTTAGTTCGACATGGAATCACTTCGACCCATTTAGTGACATAGTCTACGGCAAGCAAAATATATAAATTTCCAAAAGATTCGGGGAATGGCCCCATGAAATCGATGCCCCAGCAATCAAATGCCTCTATGATAAGAATAAGATTCAAGGGCATCATATTTTGACGGGACAATGCTCCCAATTTCTGACAACACTCACAAGCTTTGCAAAACTCATGAGTGTCCTTGAACATAGTGGGCCAATAAAAGCCACACTGCAGAATCTTGGCTGTGGTTTTTTTGCAGAAAAGTGACCACCACAGGCCTGTGAGTGACAGAAGGAGATGACACTCTGATGCTCATCGTCTGGCACACATCTCCTCAAGATTTGGTCTGGGCAATATTTAAACAAGTATGGATCATCCCAGAAGAAGTTGCGCACCTCGGTGAAAAATTTCTTCTTATCTTGCGCAGTCCAATGTGTCGGTATGGAACCTGTAGCAAGATAATTAGCAATATCAGCGAACCAAGGTGAATGGGAGACTCTGAACAGTTGTTCATCAGGGAATATGTCATTGATATGGGTCGCTTCAAGGGAATCAGAGGTATTAAGGCGAGAAAGGTGATCGGCCACTACGTTCTCTACTCCCTTTTTATCTTTTATTTTCAAATCAAATTCTTGGAGTAGAAGGATCCATCGTATCAAGCGGGGCTTAGAATCATTCTTAGAAAGAAGATACTTCAGTGTCGCATGATCTGTATAGATAATGATCTTGGATCTGATCAGGTAGGACCTAAATTTGTCCAAGGCGAACACCACGGCTAAGAGTTCCTTTTCTGTAGTCAAGTAGTTCACTTAGGCAGGATTTAAAGTCCTACTCGCGTAATGGATGACGTAGGGCCTCTTATCTTTTCTCTGGCCTAGAACCGCTCCAAGAGCATAATCAGAAGCGTCGCACATAAGCTCAAAAGGGAGGCTCCAGTCGGGTGGCTGAATGATGGGTGCAGTGGTTAACATGCCTTTAAGCTTGGTGAAAGCTTCCTGGCATTGGTCAGTCCACTCGTATGGAACATCCTTTTGAAGAAGATTACATAAAGGACGAGAGAGGAGACTAAAGTCCTTTATGAATCGCCTATAAATTCCTGCGTGTCCTAAGAAGGATCGCACGTCCCTGATATTCTTAGGTGGAGGCAGGTTAGAGATAAGATCGATTTTTGCCTTATCTACCTCAATTCCCTTGGACGAGATGATATGTCCAAGGACAATCCCCTTATGAACCATGAAATGACACTTCTCCCAATTAAGTACCAAGTTCTTTTCTTCACATCTTTTCAGCACACATTTAAGACTTTCCAAGCACTTGTTGAAAGATGAACTATAGACAGAGAAATCGTCCATGAAGACCTCTAGATATTGCCCCACCATATCAGAAAAGATACTCAGCATACATCGCTGAAAGGTGGCAGGGGCATTACATAATCCAAATGGCATCCTTCGGTAAGCAAATGTGTCATAGGGACATGTAAATGTGGTCTTTTCCTGGTCCTCAGGGGCAATTTCAATCTGATTGTAGCCCGAATACCCGTCAAGGAAACAGTAATAGGAATGACCAGCTAGCCTTTCTAAGATTTGATCAATGAAGGGCAAAGGAAAGTGATCATTCCTTATGACAGTATTCAACTTCCTGTAGTCAATGCACATTCTCCAACCAGTAGTGACTCTAGTTGGCACGAGTTCATTATTAGCATTGGTTACGATGGTGATTCCGGACTTTTTAGGAACCACCTGAGTTGGACTCACCCATTGACTATCAGATACGGGGTATATAATACCCACATCCAATAGTTTAAGAACCTCGGCCTTAACCACTTCCTTCATGTTTGGATTTAGTCTACGTTGTGGTTGCCGAGCAGTCTTCGCATTATCCTCAAGATATATGTGGTGAGTACAAATCGAGGGATCGATTCCCTTGAAGTCCGCTATCGTCCATCCTAGGGCTCCTTTATGCTCAATGAGAGTAGATATGAGCATACTCTCCTGTTCTTTCTCCAGGTGGGCAGAGATCACCACCGGGTATGTCTCATCTTGACCTAAATAGGCATATTTCAAATCAGAGGGCAAAAGTTTTAGGTCAAGCTTCGGTGCCTTGAGGTTAGATGGTAGAGGCACTACATCAGTTTGTGGCAATTCTTCAAATTGTGGCCTCCACCGGTTAATTTCAAGTACCTGTGCAGTATCAAGTAAGGCACACTTCTCCCTAATCATATCATCATCAAACTCATGGGAGTGGGCCAAGCACGTCTCTAGAGGATCAGAGGATAAGGTAAGGGGTGTCCTATCTTCCACGAAAGTATCGATCATGTTAATGTCGTGGACATCGTCATCATCCTCTGAGTTGTTGCTGTTATTGAAAAAGATGTTTGACTCCAATGTCAAATTTTCAAAAGACATAGTCATGACACCATTCCTGCAATTGATGATTGCATTTGACGTGGCAAGGAATGAGTGACCAAGAATGACGGGAATCTGAGTGCTCATGTTATTGATGGGTTCGGTGTCCAGGATGATAAAATCTACAGGGTAGTAAAATCTATCGACTTGGACTAACACATCCTCAATAATCCCTCTTGGTACACGAACAGTTCGATCGACAAGTTGTAATGTGGTTAGGATGGGTTTTAACTCACCCAACCCTAACTATTTGTATACCGAGTATGGAATTAGATTGACGCTCGCTCCTAAGTCAAGAAGTGCGTGATCAATTCGATGGTTCCCGATTACACATAATATGGTTGGGCTACCGAGATCCTTGAATTTCTGCGGCACGTCTTGCTTCAGGATGACACTCACTTTCTCAGTCAAGAAGATCTTCTTTTGAATGCTTTGCCGTCTTTTGGTCGTGCATAGGTCTTTCAGAAATTTTGTATATAAAAGAACTTGTTTTACGACATCAAGTAGAGGAATCACTTGTTTCAACACCTCCAGAATATCCTGAGAGTTAGAAAGACGTTTTGGTGCAACCAACCGTTGGGGGAATGGAGCAACTGGCTTCTCTAGAAGTTCTGGTTCTAATTTTTGTGGGACATCACTAGATCCGTCATTATTGTCTTCTTCTAGTTCTTGAGGCTTTTCGGGCCTAACCGAAAGGGTTTTATCAATGATCTTCCCACTCCTAAGAGTGGTGATGGATTTAGCGTGCCCCATTTGATTTGAAGAGCTGGGATCATTTATCTCGTATTGCGGTTTAGGATTGGGGAGCGGTTGTGCAGGGAGCATCCCCTTTTCTATAACCGTCATACGAGAATCTATCTTTTGCAAAAAGTCTCGCATTGTCTGGGCCAGCTCTTGTATGGAATTTTGAACTGGTTCTTCTTAAGGTTTTCCCTAATTTGGATTTTGATTAAAGAAACTTTGAGGGGTAGCAGTTTGTCCATTCCTCCAACTAAAATTTGGATGATTTCTCCAACCAGGATTATATGTATTAGATGTAGATCCATTGAAAGGTCTTTGATAGTTATTTACGGCATTAGCTTGCTCATCGAACACTCCTCGAAAAGCAGATATTGTAGGACAATTTTCAGTTGTGTGAATGTTGCAATCACAGATGCCGCAAACAATTTCATTAACCTTATCCTTCTTTTCTTCCATGGCCTCGACTCTTTGCATGAGATTAGTCACTTTAAAATTTACATCATCCTCTTCTTTCAGGAGATATACTCCACCTTTCTCCTTAGATTGAGTTGGCCTAGGCGTGGTGTTTGATTTTGGGTAATGGTCCCATGATTGTGCATTCTCGGCAAGTCTATCGAGGTAATCCCATACCTCATCGACTTCTTTATTCATGAATTCTCCATTACACATTGTCTCGACCAGTTGGCGCATGGAAGATGTCAGTCCATCATAGAAAAAATTTGTAATGCGCCACATTTCAAAACCGTGTTGTGGGCATGAACTGACAAGATCCTTGAACCTTTCCCAACATTGGTAGAATGTTTCATCTTCCTTTTGGGCGAAGTTCATGATTGCTTTTCTGAGGGTAATCGTTTTATGGTGTGGGAAAAATTTCTTTATGAATTCCCTCTGCAAATCATTCCATGTGCCAATGGATCTAGGACGCAGTGAATGTAACCACGTCTTAGCCTTCTCTTTCAAGGAAAAAGGAAAGAGTTTCAGCCTGATTGTATCCTCGGATACATTAGGAAAGTATAAGGTGGCTATAATCTCATCGAACTCTTTCAAATGTAAGTATGGACTTTCTGATTCAAGCCCATGGAATTTAGGAAGGAGTTGGATAACTCCTGGCTTGATGTCCATTTGTCCTGTATTTTCAGGAAAAATCATGCATGAGGGCGTACTCATCCCCGCCGGTTGTAAATATCCCATAAAGTACGAGGCGGGGGTGCTTGATGCACCTCATTCTCATCATGTACTTCCTCATCCATATGTTGAGGTAGTGCTTGAGGTTGATTTGCAGCCATAACCTCAATTAACTCAGGGGAATTCGAGCGGTGTCTAATCCTGCGATGGATAGTCAACCCTATCGTCACGGGCCCACTTGGGCATGAAACACTCGCAGCCCTCAATCAAATTCTAAACCTAATCCTAAGAAAGAAAATGAAAATCTAGAAAGAAAGAGAAGGTTGGAAGGAAGTTACCAAATTGGAGTTCCTAAGTTAAAGACCTGCAAAACAAAACAAAATAAGTTAGTTTCTAAATAGAAGAAATTTCTAAAGCAAACCAAATATAAAGAGTTAGAAAATCTAGAAGATCAGAAAGAGTTTACTAAATTAGAAGTTCTATCTTAACAACCTACAGAATAGGAAATAGGTTAGTTCTATGAATTAAAATAGAAAACAAAATTAAAATTTAAAATTAGTAAAATTCTAATCTTAAACTAACTCTAAATCCAATTAATTTCAGAAAATCGTAGCATTAAATCGACCCCAAGAACGGCGCCAACTTGTTCACTCCCCAAGTGCATGGTTGTGATGTAGTAATAAACTCGGTAAGACCGAGGTCGAATCCCAAGGGACTGAAACCTGTACGTTATCTGAAATTTACCAGAACTAGAACTAGACTAAGATGAATTCTAAATCAGATGAATTTTGAGGAATAATAGTGAAATAATAATGTAAAACTTAAGAGAATTCAAAGGAATGGAACTAGGGATTCAGAGGATCCACTTGTAGAGATCAGGGAGATCTTATGCCTGTATCACAAATTATGGAAATTTACTGAACTGCCATTGATATAGTTTTCAAGAGATGAAAGGTGTATGAATTAGAATGGATTCCATCACCAAACCATGTCCAGGAGATAAAACAAATAACAGAATTAAACTAATTACCAACCAATCAACATGCCATGAAGGTTAAGAAGGGTACCGTCATCCGACCATGCCCAGGAGACGATGGTGAACAACAGGACTTCCTGACGTCATAAACATAAAAGGGAGAAGAACATGCTCAAAGCCATCGCAGACCCATTGTAATTTCAGTCACAACAGACCATTAAAGACTAAAAACATTCCCAGAATAAAATTAAATCAAAATCAAATTTAGTCTAAACAGAAGGCACAAGCATAGACTCATCCCATCACGCTACAAGCTTCACCTCTTATCCCTAGCTAAGAGGTTTAGCCACACATGAGTGGACTAGATCTCTCAAAATAAAATAAATAAATAAAACAGCTAAAAAATAAAATAAAAAAAACAAACTCTTTTTTCTCTCTTCACGTCTCCACATCTCCAAGCTTCCAAGCTTCCAGCCATAGATAACGTCTTCCAGGCCCTCTTTTCTCTTCCCTTTATAGCTGCCAACGTCCGTCAGTGCGCAAGGAGGTCGACTCCGTAACAGAGTCGGAAACCCCTCTGTTTATGTTGAGGGTCAAATATTGTATATCAGACCCCAGTTATTACCTGGATTTATGAGCATGACACCGTTTAATGGCCTGATTTAATCATGTACGTAATGCAGGGTGTATTTGACAGCATGGATTGCAAAAAGGTGCTAAAAGTATAAGATTTTACCCTCAAAGGTCACAAAGGCAAGGGATGGACTCCAGGGGACCAAGATCAAGGAAGTTACATGCCAGAGATCCGAGAAAAGTGAGAAACTGAAGCTCAAATGACCTGAATGACGTCCAGAATGCGAGATCATGGGGTTCCCACCATCCGTTCGGCTCGAAACTTCATATGTGGCATGAGGACCATAAATTAACCGTACACGTCAAAAATCATCCATTGGATCATTGTGGAAGTAGCCTAACGAGCAGATCAGCCCCTTAAATCTCGATTTGGGGCCCGCCTGATATCTGGATATATTTAAATTTCATTTTCAATGCTTTAAATTGGATCTGGAAAGGGATGGACGGAGCGGATTTCTCACAAAAATCTCTACGGGACTCGAGTATCAGTGCATGTGCACGGTGCACTAGTGCACCAGGCGTGCACCCACAGTCCGGAAGTCGGTCAGCGTTTGCTGACCGACTCGTCTTCTCAAACAAACCAAACGCAACAGCGTTTTCTCCGCATGGTTGGGTTTTGATTGTGGGCCCCACCTATCATCCAAATCATCGATCCAGACCGTCCATCAGATTTTTATGGAGTCTATCTACACTGCCTAGGTGGAAGAATTCCAAAATATCTCGAGTAGAGAAATCCAGCCGTCCAAACGCAGAATGAACGGCTGCTTGAGTTGATTAAGTGGGTCACGTCAGAACTTACAAAAACCACCCCTTCCCTACTGGTTTTTCGTCAGGAGTTCAATGGACGTGGAGGATTTCATCAAAAACATCATCGTGGGGCCCACCGATCTTCACAGCGTACCCTGTTTACGCAGGGACGCGTGTCCGGGAAATCCGAGATTTTCGGGGCTTTGTGGTCCACCATCTTTGATCGGATGATCAATCTGAACCGTTCATTCGTTCCTTGAGGCAGCCAACACCTATGCCTAGCTGACAGAAAGTGAAGAAGTGAAGTTCTTGGGGATCTCAGCCGTTCAAAAGCGAATGGTAAGAGAGCAGAAATCACGTGGGCCACACTGAAACAAATACAAAATCGGCCACGTCCGACTAATTTTTCGAGAAGAATCTAATGTACGTTTTGGATTGATGAGAAAAACATCGAAGTGGGCCACACCATCACCACAACGTAAACAGAGTCGGTTTCTTTCTTTTAGCGTCCGGAAACTGACTGTTTTTGAGACGATTGCACGACCAAAGCATTGATCAGATGGCTGATCCAAGCCGTTCATTATGAAGAATACATTAAAATGTCCCAGGGGACGTTTTACTTTTAGAAAGAAAGCAAGGAAGAATGGAGTTACGACGCTGTCATCTTAGCTGCATACTTCCAAATACGCACGCTGATGTGCGGAAGTTTCCACCGCCTCCCTTGTGCGGAAGATCCGACCGATTCCAAGTTGCATACGGACCCCTCCACCATGCACACAACTATAAAGAGGAAGGGGAGAAGGAGAACCAGGGACTTCTGACGGCTGGAGCAGTGGAGAGAGAGGAAGACAGGGAGAGGGAGTAGATTTATTTTGTTTTATTTATTTATTATTTATTATTTTTTTTATTTTTTATTTTTTATTTTATTTTGTTTAAGAGGTTCCAGTCACTCATGTGTGGCTAAATCCTCTTAGCTAGGGCTAAGAGGTGAAGCTTGTAGCGTGATGGGAGGCCTCTTTGCTTGTGCCTTTTGTTTAGACTGATCTGATTTTGATTTAATTTTATTAAGGGAATGTTTTCATCTTTAAAGGGTTGTTGTTGGTGAAAATTACAATGGGTCTGCAATGGCTTTGAGCATGTTCTTTTTCTTTTATGTTTATGATGTCAGGAAGCCTGTTGTTCACCATCGTCTCTGGCATGGTTGGATGTCGGTACCCTTCTTAACCTTCATACATTGATTGGTTGGTAATTAGTTTAATTCTGTTGTTTGCTTTGTCTCCTGGGCATGGTTTGGTGATGGAGTCCATTCTAATTCATATACCTTTTATCTTTTCAAAATTACATCAAAGGAAGTTCAGTGGATTTTCATGAATCAAGTGTAGTTCTCCCTGATCTCTACAAGTGGATCCTTGGTACCCTAGTGTTCCTTCTTTGAATTTCTCTTCAGTTTTAGATTATTATTTCACCATTATTCCTCAAAACTCATCTGATTTAGAATTCAACTTAGTCTAGTTCTGATTCTGCTTAGTTTTAGATTACGTATAGGTTTCAGTCCCTGTGGATTCGACCTCGGTCTTACCGAGTTATTACTACATCACAACCCTATACTTGGGGAGTGAACAGTTTACGCAAAAAAAAAAATCTTACGCACGACGTTGGTTGATGGGCCCAGGACTGATGTCAAACAAGAAATCCACTCCATTCATTCTACTCGTGGCGGAAAATAACTGAAAAATGTATATTTTTTCTTAAGTTTAATGCGACCCACCATCTCAAACGTTTCCACCGTCAATCTTCCGTTTGACAGCTAGAATCTTCTGATAGCTTGCATGGAAGGAAACAGACACCTAGGTGTAGGTTACACCCTATCTCTTGACTTAATGGACGGTTCAGATCATTGATCTGAGCCATCAGTGGGACCCACAACGCAGAACCGGCGTCGGTTCTCGCGGACGCTGCGAAGCAGATCCCCTCACTTGCGCTGACGAAGCTGGTGAACTCCACTTGATGTCTTTTGAAGAAATCCAAGCCGTACATTGGTTCGACGTCGAAAAACCGTCCAGGAAAGCATATTTTTAGAGAAAAATTGGTGCGGCCCACGAAGTTTTCATTCACCGTCCATCTTGCCTTTGAACGGATGAAAAGAAGATCTCCATTGTCTTCCGAGATTCTGCCACCTTAACAGTGGTAATAGGGACCACGTGGAGCTAATGGATGGTCCAAATCATACTTTTGATGTACGGTGGTGGCCCACAAAAATCCACCCGCAAGCTCTGTTCGAGCTTCCGCAGACGAAAGAAGGAAAGCTCGGTCAGAGCTTTGTTTGACCGAACTCATTGATTTGGCGCTTTGCGAGTGCACGGTCATTGTGCACTCCTAGTCACATAAGGTGGGTCCCACCTTGATGTATGTGTGAAATCTGCTCCATCCATCCATTTCTCCATCTTAATTAAACAGTTGAGACCAAAATTGAAGCATATCCAGAGATTAGGTGGGCCCAGGATCATGATTCTGAAGGCTAATCTGTCCGTTAGGCCACTTCTAGGGGGATCCGACGGCTGAAATTTGACGTGTACGATTAATATAGGGCGTTCAGGCCATGTATGAAGTCTCGTGTCAATCGGATGGCGGAAAACCTGTGTTCTTGCATTCTAGACGTCCTTCGGGCCACTTGAGCTTCAGTTTCTTAATTTCCTTAGATCTCGGGTGTTGATCTTGGTTCACTGGGGTCCGTCCCTTGCCTTTGGTGTCATCAGAGCGTCAAATCCACACTTTTAGTGCTCTTTTACAATCACAGCTCTTAAATTCGACCTGCAGCATAAACACGATTAAGTCGGCCTTTAAACAATATTATGTTCGTAAATCCAAGCAGTAACTAGGGTCTGATATGCAATATTTGACCCTCAACACCCTGCTCGACTGGTCGAAGGCTGGTGGTCGACCGGTCGAAGGTTCGAGTCGTAACTTCGACTCAAAGTCCAGCGAGTAATTTTGTTATTTTTTACTGTAGCTAGGACTGGTCGAAGGAATGTTCGACTGGTCGAAGGGGACCTACGACTAGTCGAAGACTAGGTTCGACTAGTCGAAGGTTATGCAGTTTGTTCCGCGATTTTGTGCGAAACTGCGGATTTGAGTCCTTTCGCAACTGGGATACGGAAAGGAGTTTCCCAAAACTATAAAAGGGGTTGCCTATGGTTTTTCTAGGTATCACAAGAGACAATAAGAGGGTTTTCTAAAGCTTTACAAGGGATTTGCTAAAGGATTTAGGGCTATCAAAGGTGAGAGAGAGGGAGAAAGAGAGAGAGGAAGCTTATGGAAGGGAGGTTCTGATCGTGGAGGTTTTCTACTGTGCAATCTATATCTCAGCGCTTCTATGTCCTCGTAATCAGTTAGATCTCTCCGTTTTCTCTATTTCTCTTATTGTTTATCCACTCCTGCGTGAGTGAAGAAGATTGTAACGTTCTACTTCATAGTGGATTGTTGATCTGGACGAGGTCCCATGGTTTTTACCTCTTTGAGGGTTTTCCATGTAAAAATCTCTTATGTGGTGTGTGATTGATGCTTTGATTTATTTCATTGCTTTATTATCTATAATTCTGGTTTGTTTCAGGAGGCTAGATCCTAAGGTTTGTGCAAGGCATCCCAACACGGATGAGTTGACTGCCCTGATTTCTGTGCCAGGTCATCTGTCCAGTGGGGGGTCGACCTGATGCATGGCTCAGATGTCCACCACGCATGCCAAGACAGCATACATGTCATGTATAAATGCATCTACGGCTCCAACATATCTAAAAATTACAAGATCATATTAGCAACTCTATGCTTCAAAAGGTAATGCTATTTGTATTTCAGGATACAAATTCCACAAAGATCTGCTATGATATTTCCGAAAGTCTGCTTGCACCAGCCCTACCACTTCATCTATAAGAAAAGCAAGAACAGGATCGCTTGACACAGCACTTTCATCCATACAAACATCTGTTACATTTATTGGTTTTGGCAAGGGAGCATGATATGTACTGAAATACATGAAAAAGCAAGGACAGTTGCACCAAAGAAAAGCATGTAAAACAGGGTCAGCATTTTCTTTTATAAAAGCAAATGCGAGTCTGTGAAAACGATTGATGATTTTCTTCGAGGCACACTCGCTGAAGTGCGGTAGATCCGAGCCATCATCAGGTGAGAATGGGACCCACCATGAACGTGGCCAGGCTGAGAAAATAGGCTTCTAGATTCACCATGTGGGATGGGTGAAATCCCACTTCGGAGTGCGTGGGTGTGTGGGTGCATGTGTTTAAAAAAATAACTTAGCCTTTATCTCATTTCCTTCACTCTTCAACTAAAGAAATTCTTTTGCCTCTAATGCCGTTGTAAAAATATTGGTCATCTAATATTTAAATTTATAAAACTTGAGCATCATTTTTTATCTTTTTATGAAATCACATACATAGTGATACTTGATGATGATTAAAATTTGTTTGTTTTTACTATGAAATATAAGATTGTTTGTCTCTATGGGACCTTCAACTATTAACAATTAAGATCTACTACAGTTCATTGAATCGTCAGCTCATAATGCAACGAGTTGCATTGAACAGACAATTTTTTTTTTTTTTTTTGAAAGATGATAATATTATCCAAAAGGAAAACACAAAAAGAAAGGAGCAACAAGAAGGAGAATAAAATCAAAGAACAAAATAGGAATAGAAAACCAAAAGAACTGAAAAAAAAAAAAGAAAAAAAGAAAAAAGTAAAAAGAACAGAGGCTAAAAGGCCAACTAAAGGCACCACACATCACGAATGAAGCTGAAGCCCATGCTCCAAGCATGTTCATGTTTTTGTTTGACCATATCTAGGAAAGGGCATAAATCCCATATGCATTGGTGAATATGATACAACAAGGATAAATTCTGTGCATGTTGATGTTGAAAATTTTCTAAAGGCTAGACATAAAACTGAGAAACAACTCCATCGAATCAAAATATTTAAGAAACTCCCAAAGCGTGTATGAAATTTTTAGTTGTTCAACTGAAACAAGAATCAGGATAGAACAGAAAACAGCTCAATTAAGTTATCGATAGTTAAATAGTCCTTAAAAGCCATTTGAAATGTTCCTATCTTCAACTCATCACAGACAAAATGGAAGTTTCTGGAATAGAGAAATGGACAAGCAGAATCACAAATATTCAAATAAATATATCCATATGACATCTTCAGTTCTTCAGTTCAATTTAGACAGAAGGGATAAGTTTTGTATTGTCTCTACAGAAAGTGTAGCCACGGAATAAAGAAACAAGCTGATTGAACGACAATTATTTCAACAAACTCTACAAATTCATACAAAACCATAATATATCTATGTAATACATGGCATACATGTAGGCCAATCCAAACTGCCTAAATCATGGGCCTTCGTGCATGAAGCACATGTAAAATCATTTCAAAATGAAAGATCCTTTGAAAGATCATTTCAAAATGAAAGATCCTTTGATGAAAGGGCCCAACAAGCAAAGAATCAAAGACAGACAAATGGAAAGTACAATAGGTAAAAACCTAGCCAAACATCAAAACAAAAGGCATACAGAAAACTAGCCTAGAGAAGAAACCTAAAACAAAATGTCATGCTCCCGTTACTGCCATAGTGCTTTTTGCACCACACATTGGTGATTAAGCTCTTATCATTTTGAAGCTGATACCCCATATGTGGGGATTGTCGTTTCAGTGAAAGGGTTGCAGCGGCTGGTGGATGTTGCAGATCTAGAGTCAGACAGGGAGGGAGAGTGAGACGGAGATCAGAGAGGGAGATCGAGAGAGAGGGGGAGATCGGAAGAGGGAGAGGGAGATCGAGGGAGAGGAGGGAGAGTGAGAGGGAGATCGAGAGAGAGGGTTGAAATCAGGAGAGGGAGATCAAAAGAGAGAGAGATTGAGAGGGGGAGAGGGAGAGGGAGAGGGAATTTCCAACTGTGCGACTAGAGGTGGGCATCGAGCCAAGTTGAGTCGAGGTGGGCCAAGCTTGGCTTGGCTTGTCCATTATATACTCGAGTTAGAGCTCGAGCCCGAGCTTGGCCTCGAGCTCAACGTTGAAGCTTGGCTTGTTTGCCAAAACTTTCGAGTTCGAGTTGGAGTCGAGTTAGTGGTTCAAGTCGAGTCGAGTTTACCTCGAGTTGAGCTCGAGCTTGTTGGGTGAGAGAGTAATGGATTCTATTCTTGATCCTCCTCTATTGATGAAAAATTCAAAAATCTTAAGAGAATCAAAGCATAACCTGATGAAAAAACCAAACAAAGCTTTGAATCAGATGAGAAAACCTGTAAGAACCGATCTGTTCTTGATCTTCTTCAACTAGCAGAAATCCAAGTACTAGAAAAGAAACAGATCAGAACACAAATAAAAAAATCCAAGTAAAGAGCTCTAGCCAATTAGATCATTAGATTTCCTTGAAGCTCTAACAAATCTGAGAAGAACTCATCTCGAATTTCTTGGATTTCTCACCTAAGAAGTAGATATTAAGAGATTGAAATCATACTATTGTGGAGCTGAAATAAAAATTGGTGGTGGTGGTCGGGGCAGGCTTGCGGCTGGCAGTGGGCAGAGAAAGAGAAGAAAGGGAAAGAGAAGGGGGTGCGTGCGATCGGGTAGAGACTCTAGGGTTTGTTTTTTTTTTTTCACTTACATATATATATATATATATATATATATATATATATATATATATAATATTTAATATATTTATTAATCAAGCCGAGTCGAGTTCGAGTTTGAGTCGAGTTGAAATGTCCCCTGGTCGAACTTGGCTTGAACTCAACTTGAGCTTCAAATAATTAGCTTGGCTCGGCTCAAATCGGCCATCCAAGCCGAGTCAATCCGAGTTGACTCAAGCCGAGTCGAGCGAGCTTTTCGAGCTAGCTTGACTTGTGAACAGCCCTATGTACGACCCATATATGGCCCATCAACCTTTTGAAGCCCACTTGCTTTTTACCTCCCAAGAATAAGCCCCAGCTATACGGCCCCATTTCTCAGGACGAAAATGCCCTGCTTTTCCTTTCGCAAGAGGATCGGCCGCTGACTCTCCTCGAACTTCGAGTTGTACGAACGGTTCAAAAGATATCAAAGTTACATGGGCCCCACAGTTATGTATTTATTATATCCACAACATTCATCCATATTTCGAGATCATTTAAAAAAAAAATAATTTATACCCAAAGATCAACTGGACCACACTACAAGGAGCAGCGGGAAAATTGATTTTCACCGTTAAAATTTTTGTAGGGCCAACCATAACATTTATTTTCCATCCAATCTATTCATAAGGTGACAAAGACCTGGATGAAGAGGAAAAACAAATTTCGTAATGATCCAAAACTTCTGTGACCCCTAAAAGGGTTTCAATGGTAGACGTTCGATCCTCCATTGCCTTTTACAGTGTGGTCCACTTGATAGCTAGATCTGTCTTATTTTTTGTCTCAAGCCTTAATATGAGCTCTCCAAATAGATGGATGGTTTGGATATAACACAGACCTCATGATGGGACCCACAAAAGCAACAACAAAAAAAAGCCCAGGCTGCGGCGGCAGTGCCGCGCCAGTCTGGCAGATTTATTTTTTATTTTTTATTTTTTTTACAAGGAGAACTTTTTCTCCCTTACATTTTTCTCTGATACATAATTATGTAAATATGTATATATAAGTATATAAAAATATTTTTCTATCTTTTAATTCATTTCTTTGTTATTTATTTAACAAACATATCTCCTAAACTAAAATGAGTTACTTAACATACAACATATGATTTTGGGGTAGGAGAAGCTAATTTATCCAACCAACGTAGTTATTTTCCAAGATTCCATTGGGTCGATGGTCAAAAATCAATTTCATTCACTTCGCAGTCAATTTCATTCATTAAATTCAGTTCGCGGTCAATTCGCTGCACTTCACGGTCATTTCCATTCATTTCACAGTCATTTCCAACGATTTCGTTTAGATTCACGGTCATTTCGATGCACTTCACGGTCAATTCCCTTCACTTCACAGTTATTTCCATACATTTCATGGTCAATTCGCTTCACTTCACAGTCATTTCCATGCATTTCACCATCATTTTTGGCGATTCCATTTAGATTCACGGTCATTTCCATGTCCTTCACGGTCAACTCCCTTGACTTCACAGTTATTTCCAAGCACTTAACGGTCATTTCGCTTCACTTCACGGTCATTTCCATGCATTTCACGATTAATTCCGGTGATTCCGTTTAGATTCACTGTCATTTCCATGCACTTCACGGCCAATTCCCTTCACTTCATGGTCATTTCCATGCATTTCACGGTCAATTCCCTTCACTTCACGGTCATTTCCATACATTTCACGGTCATTTTTGGCGATTTCGTTTAGATTCACAGTCATTTCCAACAAGTAACAGTCATTTCGCTTCACTTCACGGTCATTTTCATGCATTTCACGATCAATTTCGGTGATTCTATTTAGATTCACGGTCATTTCCATGCACTTCACGGTCAATTCCCTTCACTTCATGGTCATTTCCATGCATTTCACGGTCAATTCGCTTCACTTCATTGCCATTTCCATGCATTTCACGGTCATTTTCGGCAATTTCGTTTAGATTCACGGTCATTTCCATGTATTTCACAGTCAATTCCCTTCACTTCACGGTCATTTCCAAGCATTTAACGATCATTTCGCTTCACTTCATGGTCATTTCCATGCATTTCAAGGTCATTTCTGGCGATTCCGTTTAGATTCACGGTCATTTCCATGCACTTCACGATCAATTGCCTTCACTTCACGGTCATTTCCATTCATTTCACGGTCAATTCACTTCACTTTACTGTCATATCCATGCATTTCACGGTCATTCCGACGATCCGTTTAAATTCACGGTCATTTCCATGCACTTCACGGTCAATTTCCTTCACTTCACGGTCATTTCCATGCATTTCACAATCAATTCGCTTCACTGCATGGCCATTTCCATGCATTTCACGGTCAATTCCGGCAATTCCGTTTAGATTCACGGTCATTTCCATGCACTTCACGGTCAATTGCCTTCACTTCACGATCATTTCCATGTACCTCATGGTCAATTCACTTCACTGTCATTTCCATGCATTTCGCGGTCATTTCCGGCGATTCCGTTTAGATTCACGGTCATTTTCATGCACTTCACGGTCAATTTCCTTCACTTCACGGTCATTTCCATCCCTTCGCTTCATTGTGCTTCAATTCATGGAAATGACCGTGCAGTGAAGCGAATTGACCATGAAATGCATGGAAATGACCGTGAAGTGAAGGGAATTGACCATGAAGTGCATGAAAATGACTGTGAATCTAAACGGAATCGCCAGAAATGATCGTGAAATGCATGGAAATGACAGTAAAGTGAAGCGAATTGACCGTGAAATGCATGGAAATGACTATGAAGTGCATGTAAATGACCGTGAATCTAAACAGAATCGTCGGAAATGACTGTGTACTTCACGGTCAATTCACTTCACTTCACTGTCATTTCCATGCATTTCGCAGTCATTTTAGGCGATTCCGTTTAGATTCATGGTCATTTTCATGCACTTCACGATCAATTGCCTTAACTTCACGGTCATTTCCATCCCTTCGCTTCACTGCGCTTCACTTCATGGAAATGATCATGTAGTGAAGCAGATTGACCGTGAAATGCATGGAAATGACCGTGTAGTGAAGAAAATTGACCGTGAAATGCATGGAAATGACCGTGAAGTGCATGGAAATGACCATGAATCTAAACAGAATCGTCGAAAATGACCGCGAAATGCATGGAAATGACTGTGCAGTGAAGCAAATTGATCGTGAAATGCATGGAAATGACCGTGAAGTGAAGGGAATTGACCGTGAAGTGCATGGAAATGACCGTGAATCTAAACGGAATCACCGGAATTGATCATGAAATGCATGAAAATGATAGTGAAGTGAAGCAAAATGACCGTTAAATGCTTGGAAATGACAGTGAAGTGAAGGGAATTGACCGTGAAGTGCATGGAAATGACCGTGAATCTAAACGGAATCGCCGGAAGTGATCGTGAAATGAATGAAAATGACCGTGAAGTGAAGCGAATTGACCGTGAAATGTGTGGAAATGACTGTGAAGTGAAGGGAAATGACCTTGAATTTAAACGAAATCACCGGAAATGACCGTGAAATGAATGGAAATGGCCGTGAAGTGAAGCAAATTGACCGCGAATTGAATTTAATGAATGAAATTGACCGCCAAGTGAATGAAATTGATTTTTGACCATCGAACCAATGGAATCTTGGAAAATAACTATATTGGTTGGCTAAATTAGCTTCTCCTACCCTAAAATCATAAGTGGTACGTTAAGTAACTCATTTTAGTTTAGGAGATGTGTTTGTTAAATAAATAGGCAAAGAAATGAATTAAAAGATAGAAAAATATTTTTATATACTTATATATACATGTTTACATAATTATGTATTAAAGAAAAATGTAAGGCAGAAAAAGTTCTCCTTGTAAAAAAAAAATAACAAAAAAAAAAGTCTGGGTTTTTTTTTTGCGGTTGGTTTTGTGGGTCCCATCATGAGGTCTATGTTATATCCAAACCGTCCATCTATTTGGGGAGCTCATATTAAGGCTTGAGACGAAAAATAAGACAGATCTAACTATCAAGGGGACCACACTGTGAAAGGCAGTGGAGGATCGGACGTCTACCATTGAAACCCTTTTTAGAGGTCACAGAAGTTTTGGATCATTATGAAATTTGTTTTTCCTTTTCATCTAGGCCTTTGTGACATTATGAATAGATTGGATGGAAAATAAATGTTATGGTGAGCCTTACAAAAATTTTAATGGTGAAAATCAAATTTCCCACTGCTCCTTATGGTGTGGTCCAGTTGATCTTTCGGTATGATTTTTTTTTTTGATAATGCTCCGAAATGATCTCAAAATATGAATGAAAGTTGTAGATATAATAAATACATAACTGTGGGGCCCATATAACTATGATATCTTTTGAACCTTTCATACAACTCAGAGTTCGAGGAGCGTCAGCCGATCCTCTTGTGGGAGGAAAAGCAGGGGCATTTTCGACCTGAGAAATAGGGCCGTACAGCTGGGGCTTATTCTTGGGAGCTCAAAACAAGTGAGCTTATTTTCATGGATGGGCCATAAATGTGTTGTACAGTAGGAAATTTATCGCTTTGGAGGGAGCGGGCTGATGTACTACACACCAACTATATATATCTGCTGTAGGTACATGTCGTGCTAAGACGAGCACTGACGCTATCGTGCGAAGACGACCACAGACGCTCCTTGATCTCCGAGTTGTACGAACGGTTCAAAGGAGGTCAAAATTACATGGACCAAACAGTGATGTATTTATTATATGTACAACGTTCATCTATTTTTAGAGATTATTTTAGAGCATTATCCCAAAAAAAAAAAAATCATATCCAATTATCATCCGGACCACACCACAAATGGATGAATTGATAAGTCATGCTTCCTCAGTGGACATGCTGATCGAGATCTTGAACACCATTTCGAAAATTGGATCTAGGGCTGAATCTTCTTCCTCTTCAAACATTATCTAAATTATCAGTTCCTTCCAATATCCCAAATAAATATATTAAAAAACATTAATTATACACTTAAAAGGTCTCTATCACTATAAAATGATAAAATCTATAAACGTGAATCATAAATTAAAATGAGTCGGTGGCTGACTTCTATTTATAACATGCTATGCATGAAATAGTTGTGATACATGTAACATGCATGTGAGATGAAATTTTCATCATACCTTAAGGCATGCACAAGTGGGAACATGTAACTAGTGTGTAATACTGAGCTTTTCATCTGGTTGGAATCAATGCTCGGATTTTTTTTTCCTTCAAAAATTGAAGTTTCACTCTGGTGGGTGTTAAGAAAATTTGATTGGATACATTGAAAATATAAAAAATAAATAATTGAAAATAATAATTTCACTAGGCTGAATCACGTATAAAATATGTTGTCCTTAAAGCGTGATTCGCCCTCTTATCAACTGCTGATGGGTTTCAGGCGAATTGCTTCTAGGATAAGACAAGCCTTATCTGAATCTAGCGTGCAGTAGTCACGATAGGTCCACTATGGAATGATTCTAACGTAGTAGATTTCTTCTGACAGATTTAGACGGTAGAGATGATCACGGTATTTTAAAAAAGAGCTATGGACTGTATCTGAGTTGATGGGAGAGATGGTGTGTTGAGATGATGAAATCGGACTGGAATGGTCTAATTTATATAGGCCTCAGGTTTAGACCCGTTGCTTTGTGGAATTCAATAGTCCATAACGCTTGAAAAACGTTTCTAGCTGTTGTCCATCAATCCTAGACGTTTCTGGTCATTAGATCTGTAGATCTAACCGTTAATCATCCTGGCCCGTCCATTTTCAGACCGTTGTGGCTTTTAAGATAGCTATCCGTTTATAGAAACGGATGGACGTTAATTTCGGATTTAAGATCTGACCGTTCTCAGTCACCTATAAAACCTAGGCTCATTTTTAACTTTTCAGATCCACACCGCCCTAAGGCTCTAACCAGACTCATCGCACTCGAGAGAGCGACCACTCTGCGACACGATGTGCACGTGTGAAGTGCAAAGTATGTCATCTAACGCCACTACAGCCACACTGCCTCACTGCCCACGCCCGTGCCCGTGCCCGTGCCCGAGCGCACGCGCGTGCGTGCGTGTGTTTCAGTGCGAACAATCCGTGTTTCATCTCCTCCAAAAAGCTCCAAGTAAGAATACCCTTCTCAACATCTCATATAACCACAAAACTATCTTTTGCATTTCTACTGTGGGACAAAGCACACACATCGCACTTTTTAATTCAAAAAATTCAAAAAGAATTTTGGCGGGAAAATCCCGAAATTTTGAAAAAATTGAATTTTCATTTTTATTATTTTTAAAACCGCTGATTTTCAATAGTGGGTCACATTGTATAAAGTGGGTAAAGAGGAAAAAAAAAAAAAAACAAACAAACAAAAAAACAAATGTCACATAGGTGTTGCATGTAAGGTGGACCTCATTCACACAATTTTTTAGCTACAGCCCTATCTAGTAGTTTACCTGCAGCACACATGCCAACTAGGCCATTAGGTGTATTATTTTAATGGTGCATGAAATGGCCTCCATTGTGAATATGATCTACTAAAAGATGCAGGTGATAATAAGGCAGGCCACATGTTTATTTTGAATCTATGCCGTTGGCAAGTATATGAAATAATAATCCATCCTTTTCATATTTTGGTGGCATACATATTTTTCATGAATTCTGAAAGTGTGGAGCTGTGAGAAGAGAGCTGCGATTGGTTTCAAACTCTCTTTACCACAACAAATATATAACTAGTGTTAGGTCCCGATCCAACACAAGTCAAAAACGTAAGTCCCATCTAATTTCTGAATTCAGGTGTCAAGAGAGGAAGATATGATTTTCTATTTTTTTAGCTATGACGTCTCAGTTAGGTAAGCCATCTAATCCCCTTGATCTTTATGTCCTATGCAAAGCAAGATTCATGGGATTTCCACATTAAGCTAAACTAATAGGCATCTCACTCATTGATTAATTTGCAGATGTTAGTCAAAGTGTAAACACAATGTGATGCCATCTCACTCATTGTTTTGCATGTGTCAGTCGAAGTGTAAACATAGTGCATCATTTTTTATTTTTTTATTTTTCTAAAAGGGTCGTAGATGCAGTCCGAAAGTAGTCCACAATATAGGTACAGTTAAAGCAATTCTTTTCTAGCCGTATGTTATTTTGTATGATTTCGCTAGTTTAAAGGCTTGTTATTTTTTAGAAGATGATTTAAACAGTACACAACCCATCTAATGGAAACAAACTTATATCTGACATGGGTTCTATGTATGGGACTCAAGCCTGTTTAGCATCTCACACAAACACTGGCATTAGTAATGGTGTTGGAAAGGCCTTGTGGGCCCACCATGATATATGTCTTTTATCCATGCCGTCCATCCATTTTTTTCAGCTCATTTTAGGGCATGAGCCTAAAAATGAGGCAGATCCAAATCTCAAGTGGACCACACCATAGAAAAAAAACTGGTGATTGAACTCCCACCATTAAAAGCTTCTTAGGGCTACAAAAGTTTTGGATAAAGTTAATATTCGTGTTTTCCTTTCATCCAGGTCCATGTGACCTAATTAATAGGTTCGATGGAAAATAAACATTACTGTGGGCTTTAGGAAGTTTTTAATGGTGGGCATTCAATCACCACTATTTCCTGTGGCGTGGTCCACCAAAGATTTAGATTACCTCATTTTTTAGATCATGCCCTCAAATGATCTGGAAAAATGTATGGACAGCGTGGATAAAACACATACGTTATGTTGGGGCCCACAGAGCTTCTTCAGCATGGACTTGGTCTCGGAGGGTTTACTACCTAATCTGATCAGCCCCATGTTTTGTGTGTGCATCATTAACATCCCTTTACAGGTTTATTTACTTAGCAATGCATGTTTGGTAACTCTGCACAAACCTATACTTGTGGCACACGTGTCACCTAGGTAATTTATTAAAACATTTTAACGGTGCATGAGGTGGCCCCCACTGCCAATGTGAGCATATTAAAAACTAAGGATGATTTAAGCATTAGGTGGGCCACATGTTTATGTTGAATGTGGATCGCACGTGTGCAAAAAGCACATGCAAGTGCACTACCTCTACCTCCTTGTATCAGATCAATGTTCTTCTTAGATACAAGCCACATGGGTGTCAGATATGGACCCTTGATCTAATAGACCGTGTTATAGATCCACAGCAATCGGACAATAAAAAGAAGGCTGATCCAGTAATAGAGAAAACAGTCCTCTAATGGCTTATCTACAACCATTCGAACCGTCTAATTAAAAAATAAAAAAGTTCTATCAGAGATCTCAATGGTGAGGGAAAGTGGGCCAAGCCTTACAGACCCAAACTGAGCAAAGCCCACTCTAGGGACATGCATTTTATATGTATGGCTGAAATCTTGCCATAACAGCTCATTTTCCTATACTGATCATCATGTCCATGTGGCTTAGTCTAAAATAGGACCGTCGATGGGATGGGCTCCCGAGCATGATCCATGGATCTTAACTTGGGTCACTCCCAACTATGTTTGTACTAAATAGTAATGGCTATTAAATTTAATTCTTGGCTGGACCGTTTAGTTCTTCAGGACCAAAATCAGGCCCAAAACTGAGCCACAGGCCTAAATTTTAACCCTATCCTAGGCCATTGGATTGGCTTGAGGGCTGATTAGGATGGCCCAGCCCATTGACAACCTTACCATTCATTGAAGTACCAAACTCATCAGGGACCTGCTTCTCATCATGGACTCGATCATCTACCATGTTTCTAATTGCAGGGTTTGAAATTGCAATCTAGTGGTCTGATCTTAAGGCCCAATTAGCTAGTCTGGCCCATCTCCAGCATTTTCCAGGAAGATGGAACTCAAGGAATCCTACCATTCATAGACAAGATCGTGGTCCAACACAATTTTCAAAAGAGATGGTTGTAAACACTTACCTTCCTTCCTTTTTTTTAAAAAAAAAAAAAAAAAAAAAAAATTATTTATATTTACAAAAGACCAATTTTCCGGGATGTCAACCTTGATTGTACATGGTATGTATGTGCAGATGGTGGACCTAATGGGAAAAGTATGTGTTTTATCCACGCCGTCCATACATCTGCTTATACAAGCTCATTTAGGAAAGCTAAAAAATGAAGCATATCCAAAGGTCAAGTGGGCCACACCACAGGACATTGGATATAATGATGTCCACTGTTGCAACCTTTTCAGGGCCCACCATCATGTTCATTTTCCATCAAACTTTTTGATAAGGTCACTCAGACCTGAATGAGGGGAAAACACAAACATCAGGTTATTGAAAACTTCTGTGGCTCACAATTATTATTATTATTATTATTACTACTACTACTACTACTACTATTATTATTATTATTATTATTATTATTTTATTTACAGTAGGCATTCAATCACGTGTGCCCTACTAGTAATGCACAAATGCCCATGAACAAAGATACTCAACATGACATGTTTGGGAAGGTATTTGCAAGATCAAGTAGGCCACACACCATAGGGAAGAGTGGAAATGGGAAATGTATAAAGAAAAAAAAAAAAAAAAAAAAAGGAATCTGAATCCTGCTAGGATCAACACAATAATTTCAGTTTTATAAATTCACAACTGCATGAAACACACAAACACACACCGTCTAAGATAGTTCCATGAAACCATTCAGGACGTGTAGAGTTTGTAGGTATGTGCGTAACCAATGTTGTCCATCAGTTGTGGCCTCTCAGGTAATGTATCCCTGGTCTAATAATCCTGTCAATCAACTCAACAGCTGGTACGAGAAAAAAAATGGACATGCAACTCAAGACAAGGTAGATGATTTACATGTCCACGCTCAACATTTATGTGGCCCACTTTGATGAGTTGACCTATTCTATTCATGGCAGGCATGCGATAGCATATATTTCCCACGTGTTTCAGATTGCCACGACTGGGAGCGAGAAGAGTTAAAACTTATTCATTCGAAAATGTTCAACAAGATGTCCCACTAATCCGTACATATGGTGTGAGATTGATGCCTTGTAGCAACTCATCTACATGCATGCAATTTGGACTGTCCAATTGTGGCCATCAATATGAATGAGTATACTTAGTGTCCCACTTGATGAATGTCCCTTGATATTTTACACATTTAAATGGCACTTAAAAAGGAAGTACTTAATGTCTAAGATGAACTCATGCCAAAGGAGGTACTTAATGTTTAAGATGAACTCATAGTTATGGGTAATGAAGTCACATTGACAAGTACACAAATGGTAACAATGTCATATTCAAGACTGCAAAGATCAATGTAATGTGATTTAGAGTGCTTGCAAATCTGGACCAATTTCTCTGTAATACTGCACTGTTGATCGCTAAATAGTATTCAATTAGGCTTATTTTATTTTATTTTTTTTACACACGCACACGCGCACACACCCTCACACACTCACACTAGTGGAATTTCACCACCCATGGGTACTCGAACCCTTCACCGGGAGTTGAAACTCGTGAGAGTCTACTACCCGAGCAAGAGTAAGGACCCGTATTCAATTAGGCTAATAATGAGGAATGAGTCCAAGGATTTCGTATGCATATAATGATAATTGAACAAAATTGCCAATGCCAATGAGAGAAGTGTAAAGAAAATTTACTCAACTCCTGTCCCTTGGTTACTTTTGCTAGACTTTAACTGAAAAAAGTACGACCACTACTGTAGAGACACATTGCTCATTCATCATACCATCATCCACTCATAAGCTATCATATACACAAGTTTCAGAGTGAGATGTAAAGCTATGTAAACCAATTAAACTTTTTCAAAAAGATGTTTAACAGAAATAATGTCAATCCAATGATTGCAGTTATGGTGCTAATGATATTAACCATTATTACAAGTGGAGTCCAAATTCTTAATATGGATACAACGACAATTGTCAAGTAGAAAACGGAAGTGACTAGAATGAAAAATGAATGACTCTATGAGGGAGTGAGCATATGGTGTTGGAGGAAAAATTGTCAATGCCGCGGAGAAAATAAAATTGAAAGATTTTCATTACAGTTGCTTAATGTGAATGCAAAATGCACTCGAGATTATTGTCAAGAATGCTCACCATTTTCTTCCTCTAGCAATTTAATCTCTGTATCTTTTGGTAAGTTTTGGTTGCTATTGAGAATGCCTTACAATGTTACTACTATTTATATAGATCTACTACTGATGTGTAAGAGAGAAAGCTAAACTTGGCTATATCTCTTGAAAAGGCTCAGTTGTTGTTTATAATGACCGCATAATTAATTTTACTAATCTGGCCTGAATTTAATTTTTCGATGTGTGGTATGAAAAGATTTCGGTTGAGAAATGCCACACAATTTTCTTCTTTTGTTATACAGATTTACTGATGGTGTGCAGTAGAGATTGACAGACTTGGCCATATTTCTTGAAAAGGCTTTTGCTGTTGAGAATATTTCTAATATTTCTTAGTATAAATTTAATTCGACCACCAGATGTATAGAAGAAAGAGAGTTAGATTCGGTTATAACTAATGAAAATGCTTGGTTCTTGTTCAAAATGCTCACAACATCTTTCTATTTTAACATTAATTTAATATTGTGATTTGAAATGAACAGATAAACAAAATCAGTAAAATCTCTTGAAAATGTTAAGCTTTTATTGATCTTTAAAAGATAAACAAAATCAAGTAAAAATGACGCAATCCTCGGATCCGGTCATGTTAGCACCATTACCTCAACTTCAGTGGAGAAACCCTATTATGGATGATGGCCATGGATGCGTCGTTTTTACTTGAATTCTTACAGGTCCTCACTGCGAAAGATGTTAGGGTCTTAGAAAGAATATCATCGAGAATGTCGCAATTGGTCGATAACGAGGGGAGGAGATCAGCTCATAATGCAATCCTCCGAGATATAATGATGCTCAAAAACCAAATCCAAGTGTTATCTAAATTTAAAAACATGAATCATTAATTATACTAAAAAACATGAATTATACACTTAAAAGGTTTCTTTCACTGTAAAATGATAAATTTAAAAACATGAATCATAAATTAAAGGGAATATGTGGCTGTTGATGCAGAAATCCAGATTTTAATTACCTACAACAGTGACTAACTTCTATTTATGACATGCTATACATGAAATAGTTGTGATACATGTAACATGCATATGAGGTGAAAATTTCATTATCCCTGCAGGCATGCACAACTGTGAACAGGTAACAAGTGTGTAAGATTGAGTTTTTCATCTTTTTGGAAACAATGCTCGGATCTTTTTTCCTCAAAAATTGAAGTTTCACTTTGGTGGGCCACATATAAAGTTGGTTAACGTCTTAAAACAAATTATTTTCTAGCTGTCTAGTTATTTTGTGTGATTTGCCAGTGTTGAGACTCATATTTAAACATTACAGCCATAAAAATAAAAAATAAAAATAAATCAAATGTCAGGTGTTGCATATCAGGTGGGCCTCATTCACAGAATTATTTAGCAACAGCCCTCTCTAGTAGTAACTGCAGCACACTAGCCAACTAGGGCATTACGCGTAATATTTGAATGGTGCATGAAATGGCCTCCACTGTGAAGATGATCATACTAAAAGATACAGATGAGAATAAGGTGGGCCACATGTTTATTTCGAATATGTCCGGTTGGCAAGTTTATCAAACACATCTTTTTTCATGGACGCGTGAGCTAGCTAGATCATTTTATTCATGTCATTCGTCCTTTTTCTGGATTATTTTAGAGCTTTATGTCAAAAATTAGGTAGATCTAAATCTCAAGTGGATCACACCATTCGAAAACACTAGTAATTGAATGCCCACCGTTTGAAATCTTCCTATTACCTATTATAATGTTTATTTGACACCAACCTATTGATTAGGTTATACAGACCTGGATGGAGGGGAAAACAAATATCAGCTTGATCCAAAACTTCACTGGCCCAAGAAGTTTTTAATGGTGTGCGTTTAATCAACACTGTTTTCTGTGATGTGGTCCACTTGAGATTAAATCTACTTCATTTTTTAGATAAATACTTGAAATGTTCTTAAAAAATGGATGAAACACATACATCATGATAGAGCCCACGGAGCATCGACCAACAGTGATGTAGTGCAGGTCGCAGACACTTTCATGTCTAAGATGAATCAGAGAAGGTCCGATCAGAGGCAGAAGTCATCGAGACTGTCAGAACCTTAAAACAGGTGATGACTGTCAGAACCTTAAAACAGGCATATCTCGCAAACTGGAATGAGTTACTCGATGTACCATATATGATTTTGGGGTAGGACGAGCTACTTTAGCCAACCAACCCGGCTATTCCGGGTTCCCCACACCGAATTTACAAGATTCCATCATATCGACAGTCGAATTCCATGTTTAATTCCGTTTTTACTATTTATAGTAAGTTTTATTTTGATTATAACTTTTCATCCACTGGGCTTTAGGAGTTGTGTTCAACATGAAAAGTACTTAGAATAATTAGGAGAATAACATGGTTAAGCCATATAGTACACTTACTATAAAAGTAAATTTACTATTTATAGCAAGTTACGAATTTTAGGGAGTTTTTTTAGTTATAGTTTGCTTCTAATTTCTCTCTCGTTGCTTGGTATCCTTACTTAAAAGGTTGTGAACTCGTTTATTTCATTCATTAATCAATTTATGAATTTTCATGAATACTATTTTTATATTCTTACTTTTTCCTTGTGGATTTGAGAAGTCTCTCTGAGGAGTCCTGAGAAGCTCCATGGATTCGGAGTAGTTATCCTTGAGGAAGACGGTGATCGACCTCATCATGTTCATCCCTGCGTCAAATAGCCAATCTCTAGCGGCAGGGTCACTAGCTAATGCACGTCCCTTTATCATATGGCTTTGGCACACCTGATGAGTGAAGCTAAATGGTTGTTTTTTTTAGATGTGTCCATCTGAGAGGCAGGGTCCACTTATGCACCCATCAGATGTCCCATATAGTTGACAGGTTCGCTTGTGTCATTCCTGTAATGTTGCCTGGATAAAGGTAGAGCGGATTGGGTGAGACCCCTGCATAACCCAAGTCCGTGCGGCCCTTAACGTGAGGTTACCGTGAGCCCACTTGATATATATATCCATGCCGTCCATCCATTTTTATAAATAATTTTAGAATATTATTCCAAAAATGAAGCAGATCCAATTATCAGGTGGATCCTACCATTAAAAACTTCTTAGGACGCACCTTAATGTTTCTATAGTGTTTATTTACCATCCAATCTGTTGATAGAGTCACATAAGCCTGAACGAAGGTAAAAAAACAAATATTTACCTCATGTTGAAACTCCTTAGAGTCTACCACTGATGTAAGGACTTAAAACCAGACAAATATCAGCTTGATATAAAAACTTTTGTGGTCCATTAATGCTGAAACACCACTATTTTTATGGTATATTCTACTTGATAATTAGATCAGCTTCATTTTTTTTTTGCATAATACCCAAAATGATCTTAAAAAACAGATCGACTGGATACATAATACATACATCAAGGTCAGCCAACAGTAACCCTCACCGTCTTGGGTGAGGGCGCTGTAGAGACCTAATCCACTCTTGTGTAAAGGTGGTGTGACTAGCTAGCAAGCCACTTAGAAATATGTGGATGGGGAGCCTCTTAGGGGTGTACACGGGTTGGTTCGGTCTGGTTTTGAGGTGAAACTAGAACCTAATAGTTCCAAGAAAATTGGAACCAGAACTGGACCATCGCACCCTAGAACCGAACGTAAAAATCAGTTCAGTTCCGAATCGGCTCTACAGTCCTGGGCTTTCTATAATCCAACCCAATTGCATGCTTCTTTTTTTTTTTTTTTATAATCCAGCCCATGTCCATTCGTGTTGTGATCCATTTGATGAATGGTCTAGATATTGTGTAAGGTGTGCATTGGTATAGATGAGAGAGAGAGAGAGAGAGAGAGAGAGAGAGAGAGAGACAGAGAGACCGAGACCATGGCTGTCGGCTGGGTGAGGTGGAGCATCTGGCAGTCAGTAGTGGGTATCTGGCGGCCATCTTGTGAGAGAGATGAGAATTGAATGGAGGCAGCAGGGGCGGCATGAAGAGAATCAAGATATTAGGATTTTTTAAAAAATAATTATTTATTGCTTGGAATGGTCAGGTTCAAGTTCGGTTCCACGCTTCGGTTCTATGGTTTGCTTCACGGTAGAACCGAACCAAACTAATCGGTTCTTTGATTTTCGGAACCAGAACTGGTGCACTTTAGAACTGGACCAAACCATGCCGGTCCGGTTTATTGGTTCTACCGGTTCCATGTGCAACCCTAGAGCCTCTCACCTATCTTATGCTGGCCTAACTTCAATCCAGTCGGTCTTACTGTGGCCGCCAAGTTTGGATGTGAGTCCTGCCTCCTTAATCTTGGCGTTCGTACTCCTATAATGAGAAAATTAATTCCTTGGAAGCTGACAGGGTAGTGCCAGTGACTTGGGAATACAGTAGATTATCTCTCCACAGCACTTGTAGTAGTATAAAGAACCAATCAGAATCGTCTATACAGTTTTCTGTGCTCTATATGGTTGAAAAGACACTCATCAGATGATCTTAGACATCTGATGGAAGAAAAGTGATGCACATGATTATTATTTTTTAATATGTGGGATTTCTAGAAAGCATCAAGGTGGGCCCACAGTTAGGGTGGTAACACCTAATCCGCTCCCCTATGAATTAATACACGTGTCACATAAAAACTAAAATTAAACCGAGTAAATTTTCAAATGGAATGTCCACAAGAGATGATCCCAAAATCAGTTTCTTTTAAAAATTTAAAAAGCTCTAGTTCATATACACTTAATTTATGTAAATAAAATTATTGTATTTCTTCATTCTTACCTGTCCAATAAAGATCTTATTTAACTTTCCAACTTTGATACTTTCAAGGAAATAACTTAATTACAATGTAAAACTAGGCCTAGTTGAATATCACCTCAACCTTTCACATGTAGCTTATCAGCTCAAAGTTGCTTATATCATTAAGAAATATTTATTAGCTTTTCAACTCTTCCAAGTTCTTACTTCGTTTCTCTCATCTCCACGTAATGAACAGTGCATATCAAAGATAGCCCCACATGATGGATGACCCACATCAAGGTAGGCAACACATAATAAAATGCCGACATCAAAGGTCAGTTCCCAACACAGGCCTTACATGACCGACGGTCCACATCAAAGGCGGGCTCCACATTTCAACAAGACCTCACATATGGGCCTCACATGCCTTATAGCAACTCATCCAAATACCAGATGACACGCATGCATGCAATCTGGACCATCCAATTGTGGCCACCACTGTGAATGAGTAAACTCACAGTATGACCCACTTACTGAATGTCCTTGATCTTCTGCAATTTTAAATGACACTTGAAAAGAAGGTACAATATCTAAGATGAGCCCACGGATGGATTACACAAGTCTTCAAAAATATCAAAACACGCATCATCGCAAAAAAAGAGAGACTAAGTTACTGTGTCCAGCTGGTCCACTCATCCGGGTGGCCACATGCATGTTGCATATAGACAAAATGTGGTTAATTTCAAGCCGTGACCCACCTGATGAACGGCCACAATGAAATTGAACGTACTCAAAAAAAAAAGAAAAAAAAAAAAGATGGAGAAACACAGTCTACCTACTTTTTGTTGAGGCCCAAGAATATGATCCTGGCTTGTGATGATGCTCTTCGAAAACCCATCAATTTTTGGAAAATCTCTGCTTTTTCACGAACCATCGTTTCCTTGATCATAATATTCATCTTCTCGAGCACCAGTGCATTGGCAAGTACAAACTCTACAAAATCCAGTTCCCCAAAGCCAACGACGTTGGTTACAGTCACAATCTGGAGGTTTGCAAACAAGCCATCCAAATGTTCTTGCACTTCCCAAAACCTCTCATCGGGCGTTCTAGTAGCACTCATCGAGCGGGCCTTGAAATGTCCATCAAATCACAAGTTTGTTAGACTGCAATCACCTGACTCCTCTGAGAACTACTTATGAGAATTTGATCTTCTTGTGCAGCTCAAGCAGAATCACCCAAATAGTGATTGCTATGGATATGTAAATGCAAAGGCAACTCATGGTTATATCAGGCGCAAGGTCAAGGCCGTCGGCCCACTAATAGATATCTGGTATCTTGCGAATGTGTGCCATGTATAGACATCTGCCACTAATGCCTACAAACTGCCTCGGCATTTTCGTATTACATTCATTCATATTTCAAACCATACCAATATGAAATGAGGTGAGCTTTATGGCACCATTAAGTCTGTAAGCTCATGTGGTGTTTGAACACCATCCAAGTTGCTCCAAGGCCTAAAAACTCAGATGGGCAACAGAAATGGGAACAATGTAATTGCCAATGCACACCATTTATTTTCGCTGTGGCTCACTTCAGTTACAAAACCAGTCCACATCGTGCATGGTTCGAATGATCTATAAAAACAACAGGGTGGGCCCTGAACGCAAATCAATGGTGGACACCCACTGTCAACATGTTCCCTATTTTGTTGCCAATGCCCTTATGAAAAAAGATAAAAAGGAAAGGAAGGAAAAATAAAAAATCCAAGTAACTCACCATGATCCAGAGTTCATGCAAGTTAGGAGAGCTTCTACATAAGCAAAGAGCCACCAGTAAATCATCCAGATTTAGGAAATTTATGGTCAGCGTCAGACTCTTTAGACGATTATACGTAGTTGGAAGTCTCTTTGGTACATAACCTACAGCTAAAAACTACGATCCAATTCACAAAGAAAAGAAGAAGAAGTTGGTTTGCCAACATTTTAAAACCCGAGCTGAACCAAATTGAACTGCACCTAGCTGCCAACACCATAGTCGTAAAACTCAGAAACTTGACTTGAAACTTGGCCGAGTCAAGTCCCAATTCAACAAGAATTTGAGAGTAGTCGTGATGGCTCGCTGACATGGTTGACACGACTCAGCATGACTAGAGCGGAGTCACTCATGTCTGGCCTTCTTTTGATACCGTCATGCTAAGAATGCATTTGTGCCTCAATCCTATATGAACTCAGTTTATTTAGAGTGTGGGATTTGAACCCCCACCTGTCTAAAAAAGCTATAGACTGCCTATTAGTGAAGCATTTCATCTATGACCATTTATGTCAATCTTTATATTAATAAGATATTATTAGATATTCTCATTTAAGTAATTATTAAATATAGACTTGAGTCTACTTGAGTCAAGCCATTGAGTCGACCTAACCCAGCTGGACATCTAATATTCGAGTCGAGTTTTGAGGTTTTTGAGCTATGACCAAAACTGGCCGGGTCAGTTCAGTTAAGCGGATTAGGTGGATTTACTTCTAAAAGAATACAAATACACCACTAAAAGCTCAAATGCACCTCTCCCTCTGCCTCTACTTGAATATCCAATGCTCTAACCGCTACACTTAACAACAGAATACGGATTTATCCCTTATTTTAGATTAAACGATTATTTGGCCAAAATGGGTCTGATTGGTTGGACCAGTTGGAAACAGATGGTCATGATGCTTTATGGGAGAAAGGATAATCATGGTGGAATAATTGAGATTTCAAATATATATTAACATTAACAAATACATTATCTTAAAAAATGTCAAAAATCATTTTAAAAATTGATTTCAGCTGTCAATTGAAGAGGGTCATTTCTCAATGGGTATTGATATCTTGCGGTTACAAATGGGAGAAAATGTGCTCTATAAAGATGGGATTGGAGATACCATAAAACTATGAGACACATGCAAAGTCCCACAAAGAAAAAAAAGAGGAAAGAGGGGAATGCCATTGCGATTGATGGTCTCTCAAACTGGTCATGATCTTGAGTTTTCAGTATGAAACCGGCCAACAAAAGTAGCACTTTCCCCGTTAAATCACGATTTGAAGTAAGTTTAAAAGCAATTTTATAACAACAAAGAAATTTGTTACCTGTAGAAGAAAACCTTCAAGAGAGAGCCGCTTAACACCATGTAGACATCCAAGAACCTTGGCCAAATACAAATACACAACTAAAAGCTCAAATGCACCTCTACCTCTACTTGAAAATCTAATGCTCTAACGGCAACACTAACAACAGGCAGTCATGATGCCTTACGGGAGAAAGGATAATCATGGTGGAATAATTGAGATTTCAAATATAAATTAACATTAACAAATACATTATCTTTAAAAATGTCTTCAAATCATTTTTAAAATTGATTTCAGTTGCGCCAATTGAAGAGGGTCATTTCTCAATGGGTATTGATATCTAGTCATTACAAATGAGAGAAAATGTGCTCTATAAAAAGGGGGTTAGAGATGGCATAAAAAACTATGAGTCATAGGCAAAGTTCCACCAAAAAAATAAAATCGAGGAAAGAGTGGAATGTCTTGCAATCGATGGTCTTGCAAACTGGTGATGATCTTGAGTTTTCGGGATGAAACTGGCCAACAAATGTAGCACTTTCCCCATTTAATCGTGATTTGAAGTAAGTTTAAAAGCAATTTTATAACAACCAAGAAATTTGTTACCTGTAGAAGAAAACCTTGAAGAGAGAGCCGCTTTACGCGATGTAGACCTCCAAGAACCTTGATCAAATTGGACTCCTTGCTTTTCTTGTAATCATTTGGTAAGGTCATTTGAATGCGTGCAGTTGCTACAAGTGGGATATTTTCGAAACAGAGATATTTTAATTTACCACTGATATCAAAGAACAGGAGCTTGGGGCCTCGAATTTTAAGACGAGTGAGACCGTCAAACTCCCTCAGTGTCAACGCCACGAGAAGAGGGAATTTCGAAATCAAGTCTTCGAATGACTTGTCAATGGTAACGTTTTGAAGATGTAGGGTCTTGAGATTATGAAAGCCTTCGAACTTGCTAGGCGGTTTGAAGATGCAATGGGATAACTTCAGTAGAATGAGGTTTTTGTAGAGGAATAGACAAGAAGGCACCTTATAGTGCTTGCCTGGCAAAAGATCGCGCATGAAACTCTTCACACCATGACCTGATAGGAGAAGTATCCATCGATCGATGGCGGGGCAGCTTTCTAGGTAATTTTGGCACTTGAACTCATGAACTGGACCTCTATGTAGTAAGAGAACTTGATCAATAGCATTCACGAGTTTAGAGTTCACAGGCTCAAGCTCATCAAAATCTGAATAATCATCGACTGAAGATGGTACACTTCGCTTGTCAAATGTCAGATGTGGAATTGTGGCCCACTTGTACCTCCAATTACGCGATAAGATGCTTGTCCTCACTGCATCTCTCAAAGGCAAGCACATGAGAATAACATCAATGACATTTGGTGGAAGGTGGCTGATCATATCCAAGTTTCGAAATTGGACTTGGTCCATCTCCATCATGTTTTGAGGATTTGATGACTCCATGCCTGTCCCACAATGCAAGCAAATTTATAAAATCCACTGATACAGGGAGAGAGAGAATAATTTCTATAACAAATACATTTGTGTTGTATCCCATAATGCTAGATGTATTCTAGCAAACCTTACTTCTACTTGTACCATGTTGGTGTGTGAGCGCCATGCGCAGGAAAATGTGAATGAGATCCACCCCATCCATCAGCTGACTGCGTCATGTTCATTCTTAAGTTTGAACATAAGGCCGATCCAAAATACATGTGGTCCATACCGTTGTGGTATGGCCTACCTGAGTTGTGGATCAGGCTTGTTTGACCATAAGGCCTAAGATGCATGTGTGCACTTAATAGAATGTGGATGTCAAACACACAACACAATAGGCCCCACAGATCTTGGGTGTTGTACCTGTTGTAAAGAACAGGATTTGTAGAGGATTCTGATCCGTGGTGCACATTGCTTCCTAGCATAGCAAATGCAAATAATGCAGGGGCATTTTCACACCGGGCTCGAGTGGGGTTGCATGTGAGATGCAGGGGCACACTCGGGGTGGGCGGCCCGTGCGAGGCGGGTGGTTCTTGTGAGGCGGTACCGATGTGATTTAGAGCCCATGAGGGAGGTTCGGCCAAGGTCCTAATCCATGCGATGTGGGACTTGGGCTATGAGATAAAGGGATTAATTCGTCATGCTCTAACAATTCAGGCTTTTAGAGCAGGTGGTTAATTGTCCTGCATCAGCAAGTTATAGACAACCCTTTTTTTTATTTTTTTTTAATTTTTACGGAGGAAACTTCCATTTAGCTGGAACCGAAAACTTGCTAAAGCTCTAGAATATTATTATCATGGTTTTAAAACATTAAAACTTGAATATACTCCAAACTCAATCAACTAAAATTTACAAGCTAAGGTTCTCACGAACTATATATCTATATATATATATATATATATATATATATATATATATATATATATATATATATATATATATATATATATATATATATATATATATATATATTTGTAGGTTCTAGAATATTTTAGTATTTAAAAGTTATTAATAATGTTGAGTTGTGCCAAGTATGAATCGACTTTTTCTTTTTCAAGCCTAGTCATAGTTTGACCAACTCATGTACCATAGTTAGTAACACAACATTTGGGAAAAATAAATGTTATAGGAGAGAAACGCTCACACATTACTTATATGTAAAACTAGGTGGTATGTGGGGCAAGGTGTTCCATATCTATTACGATATGTCCATAAAGGCCAATATGTATAGGTAATGACCATAACCGTTATGCGATACCAGGATGAAACATGACAATCAGTTTTTTGGTACCATATTAGCTGTTATGGTAGCTGTAAAGGCTGTTATAGGGCACAACAACTGTTTCCCCATAACAGTTGAAAAACAACCACTTTTTTTTCTTTTTTTTTTTCATTTCAAAATCTATTCTAAATAATTTTATAATAGATTTAGACGACTCTTATTATGATTTTTTAGATTAAAACTATATATTGAAGTGATTTGAGTGAATAAGTTTTAAGGGCCTTTTTTTTTTTTTCGAAAAACTAAAAAAGTAGTATTTATGTGTTTTTCTAATTTCTAGTTCTAATACTTGATTGTGATGTATAAACATTAGAGACATATAATCATAGTCACAAATTCACTAGACAACTCGATATAACACTCTTACCAAAAAATGGACCGGTACATTACCATAAACATGTTCAAAATAAAAAATGAACATATATTTGGAATATTTACATTATTCTAAATTTTCTAGATATTTTTAAAAAAAATTTTTTGGACAAAAGAAAATTTTCAACCACTACGAGAGTTGTAATAATTGTTACGCTCCTATATCGCCATTACAACCTATATCCATATTAGTAATAGTGGTGACCGTTACAATCACTATTACCGATACGGAATACATTACTATAGGGCTCACTATGGTGCCTGGACATCTTAGCCATAGTAATCTTGTCCATCAAGAAAATGGGACACTCCAAAAATCAGGTCAATTCAACATTAATTAGGTAGGGCACATCATAGAAAAAACATCAAAAGCCACCTTGAAAACTCCACATTCAAGTGGGACATCCCAATTTCATGATTGTCCGAGCCTGGGGTTGGCTTTGGCCCGGATTTTAAATTCTTACCGCCGGGTTTGGTTGGCCAGAGCCTATTCAAAATTTTGATTTTGCCCAGCCCAAGCCCAGCCTATTGATAGCCCTATTGATTTAGGACTGTCCACCTAATGGGCACAACTGCTGATAGCCCATGGCATCATGGCTGTCCTTAGTTCGCCTACATGAGCCATCTAAGTGGGGCCCGCTCAGGTGGAGAAGTCTGATTCACCATCCCCTGCCACAGTGCGGTCAAACAGACTCTATCACTATAGGATATAAGCACATCTCTCTTCGATGGAGGCGTGATGGTTGGATGGGCCTGATATTTGATATTTGGGCGGTCCAAATTTTATGGTAGGGCAAACCCTGATGAACGGCTTGGATGCCATTCACACACCCCTGTGGGCCCCACCCTACAAAAGCTTGTAGAAGAATCAGCCTCTTACATTTTGTTTGAATTAAAGAATATTGAACACACCATAAATCATACATTTACCCCAATCCATACCATTAGTATTATGGACACATCCAAACTGGAGCATGGCTCAAAAAATAAACAGATTGGACTATCTTAACCATCGATTTCACTTTACTGAATATGGATCATCTCCATTTTCTTCGTACCACTCTATTTGACGGTTCAGATCATCTGAAAACTCTGAACTCTTGGGCTATGCTTCATCCACAATGGGGCCCACAATCTAGATTGGCTACATGGACGAGCATGTTTGCATCATAGGTGTGGTAAACTCACCCCACAAACCTCTACTCGAGGCCGGTGTCCCATAGCTTAGAAACTCGGAGAAAGTAGACTCGACCCGAAATGAATCGACTCAGATTGAAAACTCGATTCTACCGAGTTATTCAGCAACACTCAGTTTACTAGCCAAGATCGAGGGAACCGGATTTTTAAGAACGCAGCTTCGGTGGATCCCTGACTGTGGGGCCCACCTTGTATATCTATGCCGTCCATCCGTTTTGCGAGCTCCTTTTACGAAACGGGCTAAAAAATGAAGTAGATCCAAATCTCAGGTGGACCATACCACAGGAAACAGCGGTGATTGACCATTAAAAACTTCTTGTGGGCCACAAATGATTTTGATGAAGCTGATATTTTTATTTTTCATTCACACAGGTCTGTGTAACCTTATCAACAGGTTGGATAGGAAATAAACATTGCGGTAGGCCCTACGAAGTTTTTAATGGTGAGCGTTTAATCACCACCTTTCCTTGTGGTATGGTCTACCTGAGACTTGGATGTGCTACGTTTTTGGCCCATGCCCTAAAATAATCTGGAAAAACGGATGAACGGCGTGGATATACAACACATACATCGAGTTGGGCTCCACAGGGATCCACCGAATCCGTGCCCCATTTTTGGGGCTGCAAGGAGTGTGGCCCACCTGAAGTAAAGCTCGGATCTCCACACGTGTCTCACAGCAACGCTGAGCTCGTCTTCTTCATCTTCTCTTCTCTGCTGCAGCGGAGACTCGCTTATGTTGAAAGGGGAGTTATTTGATACTCGGCAGCGTAGCGCTTTTGTACTCGGAAACGGATGGAAGGAACTGTATCAATGTGCCTGCGTATCATCCATCATATTCTGCAAGAGCATCAAATTTTTTTTGAGAAAATGACCACTGTAGACAAAACCTTTTATCCAGCGGTTTTTATGAAGGAATATAAACTTAAGTTACCAACTTAGACTAGCACGTGCGGACAGCAAATTTGAGGACGAAACTACCCCTCCTTTCACTGCTGCTGCGTTTCCTCTCCCTCCCTTCCCTAGCTCTATTTTTTAAAAATAAGAGACCAAAAATCCTGCACTACTACCGCTTGCTTGGATCGCACCACCCACTAGCTGGATCCCACCCTTTCTATTCGTTAGCATTATATTATTTTTCTGAAAATGGTCCCTCCACGGAAAAAAGCACCCACCACAGGTATAATGTAGTACATTACCTGAATGGTGTAAATTTTTATTTTACATGATGGATTTCAAATAAAACATCATTGTGGGGGCATAACAAGGTTTCTACGATGGAACCACTTTTCCTGTAGTATGATCCACTTGATATTTCGATATGCCACCATTTTGGGCTAAAACCCTTACCTTAGATGGAAAAACGGATGAACGTCGTGGATATTCCACATACATTCAAAGTGGGCCCAACTCAATTTTATTTATTTATTTATTTTTATTTTTTTTGGGTTAGCTTGTTAGTACATACCCATGTCAGTACACACACTCCATTTAGCCACCCCCGCTAGGGATCGATACCAAGACCTCAAGTGTTAACACGGAGGTATCTCCACTCAGTCTGCCAATTGAGCTATGGATCTGAGTGTGCCCAACTCAGTTAACTCAGCACTATAAGAGCATACTGAGCAAACTATAAATCCAATTTGCGAGAGGTTTTGGTCCATTTGACGTACTTATCGGTTCATGATTAGTGAAATTCCTCGAGCAATTCATAAATTTGACGAAGATATCATAAAAATATGATAGGGAACTTCCATGGATTCATGTAATGTAACGAAAAATTTTATGAACCGCTCGGTCAATTTCATTAATTGCTCAGTCAAATTCACCGAAGAGAATTTCATGTAAAGCTCGGTCAATTTCATTAACTGCTCGATCAAATTTACCAAAGAGCAAATTGTTAACCTTGGTCAATTACATTTAAAGTTCATTCCAATTCATATTAGCCTCACCCAATTTCAAGCTTGCCTTCTCAAATTCATGTTTCCCTTACTCAATTTCTAGGTTGCCTTGCTAAATTTCTATGTTGTCTTGCTCAATTCTTAGGTTCCTTCGCTCAATTTATAAGTTGCCTCGCTCAATTTCTAGCTTCCCTCGCTCAATTCAGAAGACTTTTTTTTTGCTGCATAAATCTTATCTTCTAGAACCCCAGCGGAGGAATCAGGATAATCTCATTTGGTGGCTCAATCCTCGTAGTCATAATTATGCTAATTCTGCCTACAAATCCCTTCAAGTGATTAAGAGGGCCCCTTTTTCAGTAGATGAGATTAGGATGAAAGGTATTATCTCAACGCCTCTTTTCTCTGTCTTGCTCTTAAAAATTGTTGAATCCAAAGCCCTCGGAGAAGAAAGATCTCTCTCCTGATAAAAAATGAGAGGGATCTCTCTTCTATATTATATTTATGAGAAAAGATATAGAGATCTTCTCTGTTATATCTATTCCTCTATCTATGAGAGGATAGATAGTCTTTCAAAAAAAGTCATTCTCATCTTTGTTGATGATTTAACTACCGCTCGATCCGTTGGTTGCCTCGCTCAATTTCTAGGTTCCCTCGCTCAATTTCTAGGTAGCCTCGCTGAATTTCTACGTTGCCTCGCTCAATTCCTAGGTTCCCTCGCTCAATTTCTAGGTTGCCTTACTGAATTTCTAGCTTCCCTCGCTCAATTCCTAGGTTATCTCGTTCAATTTATAGATTGCCTCGCTGAATTTCTAGGTTCCCTCTCTCAATTTCTAGCCTTCCTCGCTTAATTTCTAACTTCCTCTAGCTTCCTTAAATCAATTCCTAGGTTTTCTTGCTGAATTTCTACGTTGCCTCGCTCAATTCCTAGGTTGCCTTGCTCAATTTATAAGTTGTCTCGCTGAATTTCTAGGTTCCCTCGCTCAAATTTTAGCTTCCCTCGCTCAATTTTTAACTTCCCTCGCTCAATTCCTAGATTGCCTCGCTTAAATCCTAGGTTTCCTCGCTGAATTTCTAGGTTCTCTCACTCAATTTCTAGGTTCCATAGCTCAATTTCTACGTTGCCTCGCTCAATTCCTAGGTTGCCTCTCTCAATTGATAAGTTGCCTTGCTCAATTTCTAGGTTCCCTCGCTCAATTTATAGCTTTTCTCACTCAATTCCTAGGTTCCCTCGGTTGCCTCACTTAAATCCTACGTTGCCTCGCTGAATTCCTACGTTAACTCGCTCAAATCCTAGGTTGCCTCGTTCAATTCCTAGGTTCCCTCACTCAATTCTTAGGTTGTCTCGCTCAATTTCTACCTTCCCTCGCTCAATTCCTAGGTTGCCTCACTGAATTCATACCTTGCCTTGCTCAAATCCTAGGTCGCCTCGTTGAATTTCTAGATTCCCTTGTTTAATTTCTAGCTTTCCTCGCTCAATTCATAGGATTCCTCGCTCAATTCTTATGTTGCCTCGCTCAATTCCTATTATGCCTAATTCAAATCATAGGTTGCCTCGCTCAATTTCTAGGTTCCCTCGCATAATTTGTAGCTTCCCTTGATCAAATTCTAGGTTGCCTCACTGAATTTCTAAGTTCCCTTACTGAATTTCTAAGTTCCTTACTCAAGTCTAGGTTACCTCAGTGAATTCAAATCTACCACGTATGGTTTAATTGAGTTTTGAATTTAGATCGTTCTGGGGGACCTTATCATAAAATGATATTTTAAAACTGATGGACGTGGTAGATTTCGTATAAACATCACTCTGTCAGCACAAATCTTCCGGTCGCACGAAATTCCAGCGAAAGGCTTTGGCGGGAATCTGCGTACACTCCCGCCGCAATCTACCGCCGCCAGGATTAGAGTAGCCTCATAGGATATTCAGACGATGTACATATAGGCGTATTGAATTGAGTGGTGTGGCACCGACTTTCATGATGCATGCGTCGTATCCGTACCGGCGATTTATTTTATTAACTCATTTTAATGGATAGATCACGGGTTTAGATAAATACTAAGGGCCTGTTTGCCCGGGCAGAGATTAAATTGTATTGGAAGGGATTGGAAGTAGCAACCTGAGATTGGCCAGTGCGTGCCAAACACCCGCATTGAACTTCCGCCTGGATTAGAGCAATCGGATGGGATTGCCAGCTTTACTGACATCACCATCATTACGTTGAAATCTACCCAATCCCTCGTAATCCCATCCATTTTGCCTGGGACATGTTTGAGCGGACGGATTGAAAGGGATTAGCCGGGCGTAATCTCAGGATTGGCTAGGCAGGCCAAATATACTCAGCGGTAGATTCTGTGGATACTGTAATCCCATGCCAGCAATCCACTGACGCATCATTACTTGGGATGGGCCCGTCCAAACATGCCCTAACATGCCCTAGGTGGATCGGAGGAGATTGAATGGTAATACGGTGGATGGCATGGATTTCAAGGCAATGATGGTATTGTCGGTGGATTGTCTTAAGATCCATGGGATTGATATACCTGAGATTGTTATAAGGAGTCTGTTTGGTATGCCAATCTCGGGATTAAACCTTTTCATCCCTTTCAATCCTTTTAACCAAACATGTCCCAGGTAAATTTGAACAAATTAGGGTGAATTGGATGAGATTTAAAGATAATGATAGTGTTGTCAGTGGATTGTCTTAAGATCTATGGGATTACTATATCCCGAGACCAGATCATCTAGTTTGTTTGGCACACCCAACCAATTCTGGGATTTAACTTCCAATCCCTTCCAATACCATCTAATCCCTTCCAATCCGCCTGCCTAAACGGCCCTAAGCTCAATTGGACCACACTACAAGAATCAGTTGGGATTGAACGTGTACCATTGAAAACTTCTTAAGGATCACAAAAGTTTTGGATCAATCTGATTTTTGTTTTTTCCTTTCATCCATGCCTGTGTGACCTAATGAACGGGTTGAATGACAAATAAGCATTACGGTGTGCCTTAGAAAGGTTTCAACGGTGAGAATCATTGCCCCACTGCTTTATGTGGTGTAGTCAACTTGAGCTTTGAATCTGCCTCATTTTTGTGCTTATTATCCAAAATCATCTCTTAAAATGGATGGACCGTGTGGATATAGCACGTGCATCATGGTGAGCCCGCAAACTTGGTGCAATCAACACATCACTGCGGTCAGTGGACATGTGCGGCACCCACTCAATCCATTCCAATGGTTTTACCGTTATCGTGGGCCACCTTGATGATGTGTTGTATATCCACACCATCTATTCGTTTCTCTGGCGACAATTGTAGGATGATCCAAATTTCAAAGGGAACACACCAAAGGAAACAATAATAATTGAGTGCCTCACCGTTAAAAATTTCTAAGGTTCCATCATATAGTTTTCTTAATGTTTATCTCCAATCCAACTTGTAGTTAACGTCAAGAATATCTGGACCATAGGAATAATATAAAGATAACTTGAACAGAAACTTTTGTAGCCACAAATAGCTTAATGATCATTCATCAATGTTTTTAGTGGTATGGTCTACTTAGATTTAGATCTTATGGAATTATACCTCATCCTAAAATGAGAATGAGAAAAGATAGGCAGCATAGATATACAAAAAAATGTATATCAAGGTGGCCCCACATGGTTCGGGTAACAGTCACTAATGTCTTACCTGAGAAAGAGCTAATCCACTCCCCCAATGAATTTGTATACACAGGGCACAAATCAACTTAAGTACAATCAGGGTGGCTTCAATGGATCCAGGTTGGTTGGTGGATCCCTAAATGTGGGCCACCATGATGCATGTGCCTTACATCTACGCTACCTATCAATATTGAAAGCTCATTTTAGAGCATGGTAAAAAAAATAAAATGAAGCATATCCAAATATCATGTGGACCATACTAAAGGTAACAGTGGTGGTTGACCATTAAAAACTTTTCTGTAGGCCACAAAACTTTTGAATCAATCTAATATTTGTGTGGCCCCTCATTTAAGTCTTTGTGATCATATCAATAGAGTTGGTGGCAAATAAATATTTTGGTGACCTCTAAAAAGTTTTTAACCGTGGGCATATTTATTCAATCCTCATGTTCATGTGGTTCATATAAGGTTTGCAAGTACTTTATTTTTGGTATTATATCCAAAAGTAAGCTTTTATAACTCACTCATTACGAGTCAAATTGGGGTGCTAGTTAAAAACATAATTCAATGAATTTTTTAATTGCTTGTAATCTCATGCTCGTTCGAAAAATAATTTAATGAATTTTCAAATGACTTCATAATTATATCATTTAAAGATTGTTTTACATGTGAAAAGTGGATCAACATTTATATTACAATTTGAACAAAATAGTAATCAAAATCAATCCCATGAAAATGGTCATAACTCCCTCATTATAGGTCAAAGCGAGGTAATTTTATACTTACCGGAAAGATATATTCAACAAACTTTTGTAATGGTTCTGTTGACCTTTTAAAATTAGGCTTAAATTCTTGATTTTGAATAAAATAATACCTAGATTATGGTTTGAACTATATCTCAAGCAGTTTCGTGAAAACAGTCGTAATTCACTTGTTAGATTGTGCCAGTCTTAAGCTCATTAGAAAGATAATTTAACAATATTTCAAATAAATTTATAATCATCTTGTTTGAAAACCATTTAACCTTTTAAAAGTAAGCCTAATACAATAATCTCAATTTGAATAATATATCACGCAGTCTCATGAAAACACTCATAACTTTATCAATACAAGTTAGATTGTGCCAGTCTTAAGCTCATTAGAAAGATAATTTGACAAACTTTCGAATTGATTTGAAATTATTTCATTTAGATTCCATTTGACTTTTCAAAAGTGAAACTAAAGTCCATCTCTTAGAAAAAAGTCAATCTAAACTTAGTCTTTTAAAGAAATAAACCATCTTCTAAAAGTGGAGTTTTATTTATTTTTTTTATTTTTAAATATTTCTTTTCTTTATATTAATTTCTTTCAAAGCATACTCATTTGAGCATAATCTTTGAAGAAAGGACTTGTCTTTTGAAAGCGATTTTTTTTTTTTTTTCTCTCTTTTCTGTCTCTCTACTTATTTCTTACCAAAAAAATCCATCTACATAATTTTTTTTTTTTTTTAAATTTAAGAAAAAGAACCCATCTCTTAAAAGTGAAATATTTATAATTTTTTATCTAATTTTTTTCCCTAACAAGCTCAATTCAACATTATAAGTAAAAGAAGAAAAATAACTTATTTTTCTAAGGTAGGAGTTTTTTCCAAAAAATTTGGAAAGAGTAATGATAAAAGAAGATATAAGTACATAGATTATATATATATATATATATATATATATATATATATATATATATATATATATATATACACACACACACACATATTTTAAAAAGATGATTATGAGCATTTTCATCCTATAAATAGGTAAACAATGCCATCTAGTGTAGAAAATTAATGTTTTGAAAAGCAATATTATTGTGGTGCTTCCATGAAATAGTGGGTATGCTTGGGGTAAAAATCCTACCCTCCAGTTTGGGGACACTTTTCTTTTCACGCTCCTGATTGTGTAAATAAAGTTAATAGATTTCTTCATTTTTAGCTATCCAGTAAACATCTTATTTATTTAGGGCTTATTTAGTTTTCTAATTTCCTTTGAAATGCAAAGTAATGAGCGATCACTATTATTTTTATGTGTTCGTTTAAGGCCTGTTTGGATTGCATGCTAAGTACTACAGTCAAGTGGAGTAAAACTCACGTGAATCCAATAAGTCATGCGATTGGATATTTCTTTTGCTGCCGAATTTTCAAACATTGGAGATCAAGCTGTATTTACATCAAGATTCTACTGTCATTCCACTGAATCACACCATATCTTCCCCATCTTTGATATATCTATCAGAGAGTTGGGATTTCGATGGTCGACAGAGCACTGCCTTCTTAAGATAAAAATCCCCCTCTCCCGCATGTTGGTTCCCTGGCCATTTTTAAAAGGAAAAACAGGAAGGAATCAGAGGAGGGGAACTGGATCGAAGATCAGCAAGTCGGTCATCCACGTCATCGTAATTGTAGAGAATGTGTTAAAAGGAGCTCACCATCGTTGCAGAGAACGTGTTGATCATAGAAGGTAATGTGAAATTTCATCTGACCTTAAACTTATTTGTAAGAATCTACTCTCAATGCCTAATTTAATTTGTTTTAACTTCATGTCTAATCTAGATGCGTAAGCTGCATGCATAATCATATAATCGTATGGTAACTGGTTAAGGAGTCCAAAAATGACAATTCTATATAGAGAGAGTGGTTTCTTCTACACGCTACTAATTGGGCATACCTTGAACCTGCTTATCATGTATCATATGATAGACGACCACCTTTAGGATTCTGGTTGTGTCTCTGATCATTTGGCTTTCTTAGTAGGATATATGTTCTCAATAGAGTCTATGATCTTTTTTAGTCATATGAGTATATTTGTTCCTTCGTTTTAATTTGCATGAGTGTGCCAACATGTAGTGGCATCTCACTCATTGATTTGAGCCATGTTAGGGCAAATGTAAACACAACGCATTTTTTTTCTTCTAAAAAAGGTCATCTACAAGGATGTTATTCTTAGATACAAGCCACATGTGTGTCAGATATGGACCCTTGATCTAATAGACCGTGTTATGGATCCACAAGAATGGGACAATAAAAAGAAGGTTGATCCAGTAATAGAGAAAATAGTCCTCTAATGACTCTTCTACAATCACTTGAACCGTCTAATTCTTGGGACATGTTCACTCCCCAAGTATAGGGTTGTGATGTAGTAATAAACTCGGTAAGACCGAGGTCGAATCCCAAGGGACTGGAACCTGTACGCTTTCTAAAAATAACCAGATCTAGAACTAGAATGAGATGAAATCTAAACCAATTATGATTTGAGGAATAATGGTGAAATAATTAATCTAAAACTTTTAGGAAAAATCAGAGAAGAGAAACTAGGGATTCAGAGGATCCACTTGTAGAGATCAGGGAGATGTTATGCCTGAGTTAAAAATCAGGAAAATTAACTGAACTGACGTTGATATAGATTTCAAGAGATGAGAGGTATATGAATTAGGATGGATTCCATCACCAAACCATGCCCAGGAGACAAAGCAAACAACAGAATTAAACTAATTACCAACCAATCAACATGTTTATGAAGGTTAGGAAGGGTACCGACATCCAACCATGCCCTATGAGACGATGGTGAACAACAGGGCTTCCTGACGTCATAAACATAAAAAGAGAAGAACATGCTCAAAGCCATTGCAGACCCATTGTAATTTCAATCAACAGCATCATTAAAGACTAAAAACACATTCCCATAAATAATCAAACTAATATCAATTCAGTTCACAAAAATAAATTAAAGGCATAAAGAAAAATCCCATCACACTACAAGCTTCACCTCTTAGCCCTAGCTAAGAGGTTTAGCCCGACATGGATGGGCCAAATCTCTCCATAAAAAAAATCAAACTAGAAAGAAAACAAAAACCTTAAGCACTTCTCCCTACAGCTGCTCCACAAGCCTCAGCTCCACGTCCAAGCCAAGCCGTCCTTCCTCCCAACTCAGATGCTCCAATTCGAGATTTGATAGCCCCCCTCCTCACGTCCAGCCTCCTTTATATAAGCTTGGAATCGGAGGTAGAAAGAAATCCTTTCCGTACAAGGAGATGAATCCACTTACGTTGGATGCTTGGTGGGCCCATGATTGATATCGGTTGAGACATCCCTTCCGTTCATTAGAATGTACTCGAAAAACCCTTCAGGTATGATCAGTTTTGGGTCCAAGCCATGATGACCCATGATCTTTTCATTCCGCCGTCCATCTTGATGTTGAACAGATATTTCTTGTGATCGGATGCGTGGGACCAAAAGGTCACCTAGGCGAGGATTTTTCCCCACCTCTGGAAGGTATGGACGGTTCTGATCTTTCCAAATAACGACGAGTGGGGCCCACAAGCTCCAGCCGCAGGTTTGAACGCGAAACAGAGCTTGCGTAAGCTCGCTGTGATATTGGTGGGTCCCACCTTAGTGTCAAGTGGAAAATCCACTCCGTTCATTATATTACCCTCGAAATTTCGGTCGGTAATGACTGATTTTGAATCCATTTCGGTGCGACCCCTGTGATTTTGCTTCAGCCGTCCATGATCCGTTTGGGACGATCAAAACCCGATCTTCGCGTATTCTGAAAAAGCGCCATCTAGGCGTTGGTAATGGGGACCATGTGAGACTGATGGACTGCCCAGATCCTCCAGAAGGTGGACCTTCGTGGCCCACTGAGATCGTCCGATCTCCCTGTTCCGCGGACGCTGTGCCTTCGCACGGGCGTCCGCTGATTGTGTGATGGGGCCCACTTCATTGACGTTTTGAGAAATCCACGCCGTTCAAAATATTCCTGACGAAAAACCGTTCGAGATGGATGACTTTGGAATAGTTTTGGTGTGGCCCACGAGATCATCTACTCCACCGTCCATCTTCCGTCTGGACTCTTCAAGAACATCACCTAACTTCAGAAATCCGTCTGTAGACCAGAGTACGGTCGGTTCGACCTCGTGAAACGAATGGACGGTCCGGATTGATCATCTGATTGAAGGTGGTGGCCCATGAGCAAAACCCACATCCATTCAGCGAAAACGCTGTTTGCGTTTTTTTTTTATTTTTCTTAAATACGAACGTCAGGTCAGCGCTTGCTGACCCGACTTGGTTGGTTCGGTGGGCGGCGCCTGCTGTGGGTGCTGTGCATATGCACGATGCAAGGTGGGCCCCCCTTCGACGGATGTAAACAATCTGCTCCGTCCGTTCTTTTCCTCATGTAATTCAAGCGGTTGGGACACAGAATGACGCATATTCAGATACCAGGCGGACCCCAGTTCACCAATCTATGGGCTGATCTGTTTGTTATCCCACTTCTGTAGGGATCTAGGAGCTGAAATTTGAGGTGTACGGTTCAATTGTGGCCTTCAGGTCCTGCATGAAGTCTTGAGCCAATCGGATGGTGGGAACCATGTGATCTTGCATTCTGGACCAATTTCGGGCCACTTGAGCTTCAGTTTCTCGATTTTCACGGGTCTCTGGCGTGTAAATTTGTCGATCTTCGTACCCTGGGGTCCGTCCCTTGCCTTGGTGTTATCAGAGCGTTAAATCCCCGCTTTTAATACCCAATTTCAGTTTAAGCTCCTGATTGCATCCTGCAACAAAACACAATTAAAACCGGCCGTTAAACAGCATCATACCCGTAAATCCTGGTAATAAATGGGGTCAAATACATATTTGACCCTCAACAGGACACCACCCATCAATGCTGGGTCGTCACTAGATAATCTTCAATTATCACACATATCACTTAAATTTTATTTATTTATTATTATTATTTTTTTAAAGTTCCACAAGGGATCTCAATGGTGAGGGCAGGAAGGGCCAGTCCTTATAGACTCAAACTGAGCAAAGCCCACTCTAGGGACATGCATTTTATATGTATGGCTGAAATCGTGCCATAACAGCTCATTTTCCTAGACTGATCTTCATGTTCTTCTGGCCCACTCTAAAATAGGACTGTCAATGGGATGCGCTGAGGGCAATCAAAAGTAAGCCAGAGCCTAATCCATGGATCTTAACTTGGGTCACTCCCAATCATGTTTGTGCCTAACGGTTATTAAATTTAATTCTTGGCTAGACCTTTTAGTTCTTCAGGACCAAAATCAGGCCCAAAACTGAGCATGTATGTGGCCCACTTTGATGAGTTGACCTATTCTATATTCATGCCAGTCACCGCATACAGGACATGTATCTCCAGCATGAGTTAACAAATTTATTCATTTGAAAATGTTCAAGACCACACATATGGTGTGAGATTGATGCCTTGTAGCAACTCATCCGCATGCATGAAATCTGGACTCTCCAATTGTGGCCACCACTATGAATGAGTACACTCAGTGTCCCACTTGATGAATGTCCCTGATCTTTTACATGTTTAAATGACACAACGATGGTATACAAAGTGCTTCGAAATATCAAAACATGCTTTGTCCAAAAAAACAAGAAGATTGGGCAAGTGACTTGATGACTTATAACAACTCTTACACATGCCAGATTTATTTATTTATTTATTTTAATATGAATGTGATTTTAACTCTTATAGCACATTTGTCTTCCATACACACTACAATATGCAACCTTATTTAAAACATATTATCTCAGCACAACAACACATTCAAACAAAAGAAAGCTGCAGCAGTAGCAACAACAACACTTGCAAACAAAAGCAGCAGCAACAACAACACTTACTGACAGCTAGTTTCTAGTGCTTGGGTTGTTGAGATGTGGAGCACATCTGGGGCTGCCTTCGACTAGTCATAGGAATTGTTCGATTAGTCGTAGGGGTCTGTTCGACTGGTCGTAGACCAGCTCGACTCAAAGTTCGGCGAGTCCTGTTTTTTCATATCCTGGTCCTTCGATTAGTTGTAGGAATTGTTCAACTAGTCGTAGCTTCAACTAGTCGTAGCTCCCCTTCGATTAGTCGTAGGTTACGCAGATTCGTTTCCGAATCTGATGCGGACTGCGGATTTTGGTATCGCCTTTCGCAAGGGTGCGGAAGGAAAGTTGCCTAAACTATATATAGGTGTTCCTAGGGCTTTTCTAGGTGTATTAGAATATTAGAAAAATAATTCTAAGGTGTGGGCAAATGATTTTTTATGTTCTTCTAAGGGAGAGGTTAGTATATTGCCTTGTAATCTTTGTTCTTCATAGTGGAAGTTTGCATACGTGGTTTTTTTACCCTAGTTTGGGGTTTTTCTACGTATATCTTGTCTTGTGGTTTGTTTTGGATTGCTTTGATCTACTTCTAGTTTACATTTCTTCCTATTTATCGTTTGTGGGTGAGGCCTAAGATTGGATTTAGGCTCACTGCGTTGTTGGCGTGCTGCGCAACAACTGGTATCAGAGCTATTGGTTTAGTTCTATTGGGAGCGATGGCAGAAGAAGAGAAAACTAGAATTGAAAAGTTTGATGGTTTAAACTTTGCCTTCTGGAAGATGCAGATGGAGGATTATATGTATCAGAAGGACCTCTATATTCCTCTAGGAGGAAAAGAGAAGAAACCAGAAAAGATAACAGATGAGGAATGGTTTTTACTGGATAGGAAGGCTTTAGGAACGATCCGACTCTCTTTGTTTAAGAGCGTCGCCTTCAATATATCTAAGGTAAAAACTACAAAAGAATTAATGGAAGCCCTAGCCACCATGTATGAAAAACCCTCTGCATCTAACAAGGTTCATCTCATGAAACAGCTATTCAACATGAAGATGTCAGATGGTGGGAGCGTGACTGAACATCTAAACGAGTTCAATACAGTCACAAGCCAGTTAGAATCCGTTGGCATTATTTTTGAGGATGAGGTCAGGGCATTATTGATCTTATCTAATTTGCCAGTCAGTTGGGATGGTTTGGTGATTGCTGTGAGCAATTCTTCAGGATCGACAAAGCTGAAATTTGATGATGTGGCCGGTCTAATTCTCAGCGAAGAATCTAGAAGAAAGGCATCAGGAGTTTCAGGGAATTCAGGGAATGCTCTAAATGTTGAAGGAAGAGGAAGATCGTTGAACAAAGGAGACAATAAACACGGACGTTCTAAGTCGAGGAAGAAGTTCAAGGGACCGAAAGACAAAGACGAGTGTTGGCATTGCGGCAAGAAGGGGCACATGAAACGTGATTGCAGGGCACTCAAGAAACAAGAAGGAAGCTCTCAAGGTGGGAAGGATTCAATGAATCTATCTGAGGAGAGTGACACAGAGGCGTTGATCTTGTTTCTTGATACGAGGAATGAGTCTTGGGTTATAGACTCGGGTGCTTCATTTCATGCTACTTCGTGTAAGGAAGTTCTGCGTGATTATGTGTCAGGTGACTTTGGGAGAGTCTACCTGGGTGATGATGAGCCGTGCAGTATTGTTGGAAAGGGGGATGTTCATATAAATCAGAAAGACGGAACGGTCTTGAAATTGAAGGATGTCAGACATGTATCGAGTTTGAAATGTAACTTGATCTTAGTGGGGTAGTTGGCCGATACCGGTTATGTGACGACATTCACCAGTGATTCCTGGAAGATCACAAAAGGTGCCTTTGTGATATCTCGAGACAAGAAGGAAGGTATTTTGTACGTGACTTCAGGATCTTATAGTTCACTCATAGTCGCATCAACTAGAGTGAATGGGCAGTTATGGCATCAGATGTTGGGACATATGAGTGAGAAAGGGATGAAAGTGCTATTATCTAAAGGAAAGCTACCAGGGCTAAAGTATATTGACTTGGAATTCTGCGAGGACTGCGTATATGACAAGCATAAGAGGGTGAGCTTCAAGAAGACGGGACGCGCTCCAAAGACGCATCTGTTGAAACTTGTACACACTGATGTGTGGGGACCAACACAGGTATTATCTCTTGGTGGCTCACGTTATTTTGTTACTTTTATTGATGATGCTAGTAGAAAACTGTGGGTCTATTTTTTAAAGCATAAATCTGATGTATTTGATGTATTTAAGAAGTGAAAAGTTATGGTAGAAAACGAGACAGGTAAAACAGTAAAATGTCTCAAATCTGATAATTAGGGAGAGTACTGTGATAAGAGATTTGAGGAGTATTGTGCAGCAAATAGAATCAAACATCAAAAAATAATTCCAGTGACACCACAACAGAATGGTGTGGCTGAGCGCATTAACAGGACCATCCTTGAGCGCGCCAAGAGCATGAGGTTACATGCAGGGTTACCCAAGACCTTTTGGGCAAATGCTGTGAATACTGCAGCATATCTCATCAATAGAAGTCCCTCAGCACCATTGGATGATGGGCTACCATAAGAAACGTGGACTATGAAAGAAGTGAACCTTACACATCTTAAAGTGTTCGGTTACACTTCATATGTTCACATTGATGCAAAGCACAGAAACAAGTTGGATGTGAAGTTCAGGAGGTGCACGTTTATAGGCTATGGGCAACATGATTTTGGTTACAGGTTTTAGGATGCAGAAAACAGGAAAATCATTAGAAGCAAGGACGTAGTCTTCAATGAAAAAGTGATGTGTAAGGACAGTGTGCAGGAAAATAAGGCCGAGGAAAAAGAATTCGTAGAGTTGGAAGAGTTACCGGACACAGGTGTTACATCACCGCAGGATGATCATGCACATGAGCATTATGAGGCAGATCTATAGCCACATACACCAGTTGTGAGGAGGTCTACTTAGAAGAGGAGATCCACGGTCCGATACTCACCCTCCTTACATTATCTACTGTTGACAGATAATGGTGAACCAGAGTATTTTGAAGAGGCATTACAGACGGATACAAGGGTTAAGTGGGAGCAGGCCATAGATGAGGAGATGGACTCTCTTGAGTTTAATCGTACATGGGAGCTAGTCACTCTATCTAAGGGTAAGAAAGCTCTCCATAACAAGTGGGTTTACAGACTGAATGAGGAGCGCGATGGTTCGAAATGGTACAAAGCTAGATTGGTTGTGAAAGGTTTTCAACAAAAGGCAGGTATCGATTTCACTAAAATATTTTCACCTGTGGTGAAAAAGTCTACGATTCGCATGGTCTTGAGTATAGTGGCTACAGAGGACTTATATCTAGAGCAGCTAGATGTTAAGACAACTTTTCTTCATGGGGACCTTGAAGAAGAGATATATATGCATCAGCCGATAGGATACGTGGCACCAGGAAAGGAGAACAAGGTGTGCAGACTGAAGACGAGTCTATATGGCCTAAAGTAGGCCTCGAGGCTATGGTACAAGAAGTTCGACAGTTTCATGTCAGAAAACGGTTACAAGAGATGTTGTGCTAACCACTGTTGCTATTTGAAGAAGTTTGATATGTCGTACATCATCCTTCTTCTGTACGTGTAACGCCCTGAAAATCGGGGGTCGAGCGTAAACTCAACTCCCGAGTTCCAGAACATCACTTATGCAACAAAATGAATGATGTTTGAATGTTGACTATACTTGTGCATTGAACATGAGTGAGATTAAGCCAAAACAGAATATCATACTCCAGAGACAGTAAATTAGCAAGCGGAAGACTGTAATTGGTAGATAAAATATATGAACTATAATGAGTCTCCAGAGTGTGATAATGTTACCAGGTTAAATATTTACAAGTACAGTTCTAAAATATACCTAATGTGAGGAAGTGTAATGTCTCCTATCCCAAATACCATAGCCCCAGTCAATACAAGTGCACTGGTCTTCGAGACCCGTCAGAGAGATACGATAGGAGAATTCCTCCTATCATCATAGAAATAGTCCGGCTCTGCTTCACAAGCATCGCCACCACACGAAACTCAATAAATGGGTTGGTGTTGCAAACACCGTCCCGTAACGTGGGAGTGAGTGATCAACTCGGTGGAACAAGAAAGCATAGGTTAACATGTTATCAAATCAATCAAGCAAGAATGATAATGCAAGACAAATCAAACATTTCTAATTACTCTTGTTAAGTGCAAAAATGATATGACATGATGTTTGTATGCCCTTGCCAAACCACCCTCAAGCGACATCATCTTACGTTCGCGAATGCTACTCCCTTAGTGCGCCACATCTACAAAGCACATGCGGTGCATGATGATCATGATTACCGAGTTATTATTAGTCCATTTCAAACAAAGAATATTGGGAAACTAAGGTACCTCCCAGTATCATTCCCAAACATGATCCATTCTAGGGTCGTCAAGCCTAGCTAATCTCATACGATATTATGGTTTGAGAAGCGTAGTGAAGGCATCGCAAAGGGCTCGTCACCCGTCGGCTCGGATACTGAGATCTCACCGTATGCGGCTCAATTGTGGGCCGTCACTCAAGTACATATCTCACCGTGCACTGCTCAATCACTAGCCGTCGGCTCGAATACGTCTCACCGTACTCGGCTCAACTCATACTCCGATTCTTTGTGAAAGACTCGTCGCCAATCACGGACCTTGGAGTATACTCGAAGATACTACGGAGGACTCGTCGCCCGTCGGACGAGCACGGTCTCACCGTACTCGGCTCTCGCCAGTAAGTATCGACAACTCGAATATAGTGTCCCATACCACCATAATCGGCTCACGAGGTTGGTTGCGCAATGGTCACTACGGGAGGCACATGACCCCAGCGTGAGGCGACAAATACTCGACCACGGTGTCCCATACCACCATGCCCGGCTCATGCGTCTTAGCGGATCGAGGTACCATGGTTAAAAGGGATTTCACTGGTAAGTTTGGTACCCTAGGTTCAAGCAGAGGCGACCAAACATGGTGAACATACATATACACATATCGGTTTGCTTGACGAGCCTGACTAGCTCGAGCGCACCACAAGTTGAGCGATATGGAGCGCAAGAGCACTCCGTGTGGCCAACCACTATCGCCAACCGAAGTACGACTCGGGTTCGCCAGACACGTCCATCGTGGCGATATGAATCTCGGCCACCAACAAGAAAGTCTGGTACCGAATGTGTGGATTATAGGCATAGTCCCAAACTCAATCAGTTGTAGAGCATAAAGTAAAGCATGAAGTAAAGCATGTATTATAAAGCATGAAGTATAGCATGTTATAAGGCATGTTGTAAAGCATGTTGTAAAGCATGTTATAAAGCACTAAACACATAGGGATACAAATACTTAGAGTTCATAGGTGAGTGGTTAGAGTGAACAACCACGTGGAGAGTGTCATATGTGATTCTAAGGTAGCGGAGAATCCCATCTCAAGACCTAACTAAGGTTCTAACACTTAAGCACTTACACTCATAGTGATTTCACCAACACTTGGAATACACTACTTCAACATACATGACGTATGCTAGAGAAGTGTACACTAGGGTTGTCCCTTTACTAGACTAGTATTTTATACATATACATCATATTTATACAAAGAATTAAACATAGCAATCACATCAGCAAACTTTATACGTATAGGGTACTTCCACGTATACCCAATTTCGACATACATAACGTTTACAAAGGAAGATAGATTTCGGCGATTCCTTTCGCCAAGCTAGTATTTTAATCACGTATGGTATAATCATACATTAAATAAATATGTCAAACATTATTCCAAAAGAACTACGTATACGGTATTTCTACAACACGTAATTTTAACATACGGTACATTTACAAGTAAACATATATTTTGGCGATTCCTTTCGCCAAACTAGTATTTTATTCATATGTTATATAATTATACATTAAATAAACATGTCAAGCATTTATCCAAAAAAAAATACGTATACGGTATTTCTACGTATACCTAGAATATGTGAAATTCCATATTTCACACCGCTAATCAAAACAGAAACGGAAAGCACTTTGTACATGTGCAATTGCAAGCGATCATGAATCTACCATTATCGACATTGAAAGCGTTGAAAACCGTAACTTATACACTTAAAGTCCTCACCTTTGCCTTTGGAAACGAAACGAATCAGCAAGGGTAAAGGAACTTCCGTCTACGGCGATTTCTAGCCTAAAGAGCGGAATCGGTTAGTCGATACACATCCTACATCTATTCCACCTCAAATCAGACCTAGGGTTAGGGTTTCTTACCTTTAAATGGGACGGAAAACGCCGGAAAAACACCTGGAATGAAGCGGTGTAGGCCGTTGGATGGCGAGGAACGACGGGCAGGAGATTCTCCCACTTCTTCCTCACTTTCTCTCTCTTTTCTCTCTCCCAAAACCCAAATTCGTATGGCTGGAAGAGAGGGTGCTCTAAGCTCCTTATATAGCCTAAAACATTCCCAAAATAGACTCAGGTTCAAGGGTGACTGCTTATATAGGCACTTCGCCACTTTTCCACGCTCAAAAGGAAGTTCGGTGGCCCTCTTTGAACCAAACGTCGACTTAAGCTCACCATCGATGGATCAACGTGGGATTACGTTTTTGACTCATTCGGATACCCGGATCGCACGTGGCGGACCACTTTCGGTTCGACGGCGGTCAGTGGGCCACGATCGAAAATTCCAAGTACATGTAAATGTTCTGAAATTTTTCTTAATCCGAGGATGTAATTTGGTCTGATTCTGACGGTCAGGTTGCTTAATACTGACGCGTCAACGAATGATGCCAGATCACTATTCCAGATATTTATTTTTGGATATGAATAGTGTTTTTCACACTACCTCGCTCCGATTCGAAACGAATGGCCGTGGAACATCGGATGGAGCTGATTTTTGAGATGATTGTTAAGCCCGGTGGGCGGTCCTAGTTCCTTAGCCGGGTTAATCGGACTCGATGTACGATCTAGACTTAATACGAAGTTTCGTTTCATTCCCGAGAGCAGACGGAAATGAGTTTGGTTCTAAACTTTAGGGTAACCTAGCGTCAATGATTCTCAAGAAGTTTTGGATCTTGCGGATCGTATTTAAAGCGATTCAAATGGATTTCATGGCTAATCTAGTTTAACACCTAGTTCACTTTGTCAATTTCTAAAGGATTTAATCCTAAGTGATTTTTTTTTTCGTCGAGGTGGAACTTAGTCCATTGTAGTTTGTATATAAAGTGATCCAAGTTATACTACTTAGCTAGTTTAAGATAGTGTCTAGGGCGAAGGTGCTTTGAAAGATTGAAAGCACAAGGTAGTGAAAGGTGGGATTTGTGAAGAAAATGATTTAAGGGACGATTTGAGACTTTAATTGAGCGTTTAAGAAGTTAAACCTGTGTTAGGATTGACCCATTGCCTAAGGATGTCTAATCCCAAGTTGTCAAAAATCCGGGGCGTTACAGTACGTTGATGACATGCTTGTGGCTGGTTCAAGCATGAAGGACATCTCTGTAAGACCCGTGTCCTAGACCGTACCATTCCATAGGTTCCCGCGGTCTTTCCGGTCGAATTTCAGCAACCTTCGATTCTTAACCGACCTTGCGCGCGACCTTGATTTATATGCCGTCAACCCGTGTCGACTCAAACCGAGACTTATACCAATGCGACTGCACTGTCGCCGCAGTTTCGATGCCGCGACTCTCGTGTCGAGGCGATACCTTAGCCAGGAGATGTGGGTCAGCGTTCGGTGCGAGGAAAACGCCACGCGTTATGAAACCCAAGAGAATCTCAACGATATGTCACATCAATCAACCATCAATCAATCCCATCAAGTCAAGTACACATCACTTCATACTCTTCCACAAGCAACCCCTAAAGTCAAGAATTTCTTACACCACCCATGCCTTTCTGACACCTTTTACCCTAAAAGTAAAAAAAGTGGCTCTTACACCCATCACCACCACATCAAACATCACCCATCTCTCTCTCCCTTTACAAGTCTCTCTCTCTCTCTTTTCCAAGTTCATTTCCAAGCAATGGAAAAAAAAAACTCCACACGTCCAAGCCTTCCCCATCTCTCCTAAAAATCACAAGTGTGGCCCACCTCTTCCTACCCTTCCATCTTCCATCTCAACCATCCAAACCTCATCTCCTCCGTTGGAATCGAAGCTAAGGAGCTAAGGAACCCATAGGAGCAAGAAGATCGAACGGTGGGTGCTTGATAAGAGTAGTTTTTCATGATTTTAAGATGGGCCAAGTGAGGCCAACCGATCAATGGTTTGGATCTCACTTGGGACCCTAAGATGTGGCCGATGGCCTGCTTTGATCATCATAATCATTCCATGATGAGGCCATTCTCCATGGCCCCCATCATAATATTTATTTCCTTGCTTTAGATAGGTCATCTAGACCGTCCATATTGGTGGGGAAAGGATCTCCATCGTTGAGTTTCGATTTTTATGGGCCCACATGCTTTAGGGCCCACTTGATGTATGATTTATTGCAAGGGAGGGCCCATAGTGATGGGGTCCCTCCATCCTCACCGATCTCTCTTTCTCTCTCTCTCTCTCTCTCTCTCCCTCTTTTTCTTCTTCCTTTTTGTGTGATGAAATGGCCATATGGCCCACCCTGTTGGACCCTACCATAAAGCATGTTTTGGATCCAACCCATTTGTAGGTGGGGCTCACTTTATATGTATGTATGTTCTACACCATCACCGTGTAGTGGCCCACCTAGGCGGGGCCACCTTGAAGATTTCATTGAGCCCAGAAAACGTCCAGCTTTTTGGAAAACACAGATATAAGCTTGGTTGAAGCTTTATGTGGACTTCACAAATAGGCCCCACCTTGATGTAAGGGTTCGATCCATGCCGTTCATCCCTTTTCCCAACTCATTTTAGGTGTTGAGCCGAAAAATGAGGTGAATCCGATAATCAGGCAGGCCATACCATGAAAAACCCTGTTTCTTACTGTACAAAGTTTTTAGGACCTACCTTGCTGTATCTACACCCCAAATACGTTGTATATTAGACTCATTTTGTGTATTTCGAGCCTTTGAACGCATTGGACGGAGTGGATTCTCCGATAGAGGGCCCCACATGCGATTTTTTGCAGGAAAAACAAAAAAAAAGAGGCAGCTGCTGCTGCAGCGCTGCCGCTGTCAGAGAGGGCAGGCGCTGCCTACGGACGATGGGCGGCCAGCAGCACCCACGGCCTCCAGCCGTGGGCCCCACCTTGATGTGTATTTGCCATCTAATCCATTCATACGGTGGACCCCCTCCTCAGGTGGGTCCCCTCCAAAAATGAGCCGCATCCAACGCTCAAGTGGCCCACACTGCAGAAAACAGTAAAATTGAACCTCTGCCATTGAAACCCTTCTGTGGGCCACAGAAGTTTTGGATCAAGATGAAATTTGTGTTTTCCTTTCACTCAGGTCCGTGTGACCTTGTCAACGGGTTGGATGGCATGTAAACATTGTGGTGGGCTCCACGTGGAGCCCACATTAATTTATGTATTTTAAATTCCACCGTCCGTTGGACGGTGGAACCCACAGTCATGTATTTGTTATATCTCCACCGTTCAGGGACGGTGGGTGTGCGTGGGAGTGTGCGTGTGTCTGTGTGCGTGCATATGTGTGTGCGTGCATGTGCGTGTATGCATGCATGTGTGTGCACTTGTGTGTGCGTGCGTGTATATATATATGTATATATATTGTGTATATAAATATTATATATGTTATATATTATATATATATATATTATATTTCATATATATATATATGTTATGGTGGGCCTTCATGGGCCCCACCATGATGCATGTGTTGCGTCCAAGCCGTCCATCTATTTTTGGAAGCTCATTTTGTTAGCATGAGCTAAAGATTGAGTCAGATTTACAGTTCAAGTGGACCCCACTTTGATATATGTATGGGCCCATTCGGTGTATTCGTGGCCCATGGGTTGAGGCCCATTTGATGTACAATATGGGGCCCGATTGGTGTGGCCCATTTGATACATATAAGACCCATAAGATTAGGCCCATTTGATGTGATATTAATCTAAGGCCCACGGGTTATGACCCATTGCAATGCGCATAAGGCCCATTAATGCGGCCCATTTAATGAATCTAAGGCCTATGTGATACGGCCCATTTGATGTATTTAAGGCCCAATGGGATGTACCTAAGGTCCATTGCAATGTGTGATCCCAACGTGGTTTATGTAATGATGTTTACGACGGGAAATGCCTTGGGAGCAATGTTGGTTTGACGTCCACATTGTAGAATAATATTGGTTAAATGTCCGCATTATGATTCTCCCTAGGGCCTATTGTTAGGCCCATACTTTAGGCCGTCTAGGCCTATCTCCTTATGAACAACATCTATCCCATATAACATGTTTAGTATAGTCCCATGATTCATGATCATACGCATCATATGTATGCTTGGTATGAGAAGTGACTGATCATAGCATATGCCTTCGGGTAGATTGTTTAGGGGCTCCCGGTTAGGCGGTGTTGCCCCACATGAGCGCACGAGATGCACATGATTGCTGCATGACTGGATAGTGTGATTCATGCATTCGCATTGTGTGATATGGTTACTGTACGCCCTAGCGACATCAGGGCCGTAGCCTCCGCAGGCATATCGTGGTTGGCAGGATTGGATACCGAAAATCTTATTCTACATGGGGTGTTATAGATATCCCTAGGTGAAAGTCCCTAAACCCTTATGGTACCAAGAGGTTGCTCCAACGTTTAGACCGAGTGGGTGCATGAGCACCAAGGGCTGATTCCCAGAAGGTCGCGCTTTCCACTATGTCGTGGTCGGTTGGAAGGGGGTGCGGCCTTACCCGCCCGAGAGGAGGGGGCAATGCTAGGCTGAGTCTGACCAGCTCGAGGAATGGGTCCGCTATCGACGAGCCGAGCCCGATATTGGCAGGCGGGTAGTGAGGTCCCTTCCACTTACCTTATTACGCACGATGGGGCGGCAATCTGGTTTAAAGTGTACTAGACCCCGGTGATATTTCAGATTTTAGCTGTATTGATATGTGGACTTAGATGAGGATTTGTATGCTTGACTTGTATCTTGCATCGCATAGCCTTGGTATGACCGACATCATTCATGCCTTGCATCGCATAGCCTCGGTACGGCTAACGGTATTCATGGATTTACCAGCATATTCCACATAACTCTGATACTGTATATCTGCATTACTACCTTGCGCACACACTTTCACCATCCTCTAAGCTTTCTATAAGCTTATGCACGACCGTTGCGTGCAGGTGATGCGAGGACGCAGCAGCGCTGAGGCAGGAGCGCAGAGCAGATCATTTTGGATCTTTTTGTCTGTATCATTGTATTTCCCTTTATGCTCATTGTACTTGTAAAGTTTTTTATCATAGTAGAAATGTGATGGAGTTTTTGGTTGTTGTTTGTGGGTTATGCCTTTGGTTATGCTTATGACGAATTAAACTGATGTTAAAAATCCTCCTTGTAGCATCCCAGGATCGGAACCTGGCGTATGGGCGCTGGGAGCCGAGAATGAGGTTCTACGGAGGCTGTCGACGCCGGATTCGGTGATCGAAAATTTTGTGAGCCTGATTTCCGAGTTTGGGGCGTGACAATCTCAGATCTCAAAAGACAACTGTCTAGAGAATTTGCCATGAAGGATTTAGGAGCTGCAAAACAAATCCTAGGCATGAGGATAAAACGTGACAGAGAAAACAAGAAACTGGTTTTGTCACAGGCAGAGTACATAGCCAAGGTACTTGATCGATTCAATATGGGAGATGCTAAGCCGGTTAGTACTCCATTAGCCAACTACCTCAAGCTATCTAAGGAGCAAGGTGCAAAGACGCAGGAGGAACGGGACTACATGGCTAAAGTCCCATACGTGTCAGCCTTTGGGAGTCTCATGTATGCTATGGTGAGCACGAGACCGGACATTGCTCAAGTAGTGGGAGTTGTTAGCAGGTTCATGAACAGCCCCGGGAAGGAACATTGGGAAGCTGTGAAGTGGATCCTTAGATACTTGGTAGGTACTAAGGATGTAGGGCTGTGCTATGGTGGATCGGAAATCAAGCTACAAGGCTATGTGGATTCAGATTTGGCAGGAGACATCGACAATAGAAGAAGCATTACAGGTTATGTCTTTACTCTAGGTAGTGCTGCAGTTAGTTGTATCTCTCAGTTACAGAAGATAGTATCTATCAGTACGACAGAGGCAGAATATGTTGCGGCTACAGAAGTGTGCAAGGACTTGGTATGGATGCAAGGTTTCATGGAAGAGTTGAGTAAGAAGCAAGCAGATTGCAAGCTGTACAGTGACAGTTAGAGTGCAATACACTTGGCTAAGAATTCAGCCTTTCATTCAAGAACCAAGCATATTGCCATCAGATATTACTTCATACGTTTGTTACTAGAAGATGGATCGATTGCTCTAAAGAAGATTCATACAAGTGAGAATCCTGCGGATATGTTGACCAAAGCGGTCACACGGGAGAAGCTGAAGATCTGTTCAGCTTTGATTGGTCTTCAGGCTTGAAGAAGAGGAGGTGGTGCACTCAGGATGAAGAAGACGAAGGTTTATGGTGATGTGTCTCCAAGTGAGATTGTTGAGATGTGGAGCCACATCTGGGGCCGCCTTCGACTAGTCGTAGGAATTGTTCGACTAATCGTAGGGGTCTGTTTGACCGGTCGTGGACTGGCTCGACTCAAAGTCCAGCAAGTCATGTTTTTTCATATCTTAGTCCTTCGACTAGTTGTAGGAATTGTTCGACTAGTCGTAGCTCCCCTTCGACTAGTCATAGGTTATACAGATTCGTTTCCGAATCTGATGCGGACTGCGGATTTTGGTGTCGCCTTTCGCAAGGGTGCGGAAGGGAAGTTGCCTAAACTATATATAGGTGTTCCTAGGGCTTTTCTAGGTGTATTGGAATATTGGGGAAATAATTTTAAGGTGTGGGCAAAGGGTTTTCTATATTCTTCCAAGGGAGAGGTTAGTATATTTCCTTGTAATCTTTGTTCTTCATAGTGGAAGTTTGCATCCGTGGTTTTTTACCCTAATTTGGAGTTTTTCCATGTATATCTTGTCTTGTGGTTTGTTTTGGATTGCTTTGATCTACTTCTAGTTTATATTTTTTCCTATTTATCGTTTGTGGGTGAGGCCTGAGATTGGATCTAGGCTCACTGCGTTATTGGCGTGCTGCGCAACATGGGTTTCTTAGAAGATTCATTGTTGGTAGATTCGGGCTCCTTCACTACGCCTCCCTTTGGTCTGCTATTGTTGTCTGGAATTACTAGAGCTCTCCTCTCTTCCTTCTTGTATCGAATCCCACAAGCATTGCATAGAGACTCTTTTGCTGTAAATGGCCCCTTAGCTTCTCAATTAGTTCGTCCGTTTTCATTGTGTCCGCTCCTCCTACACTGTCCCCACAAATTTGCTTTAGAATGCTTCTGAAGATCTCTTCAGTGATGAACGTCTGAGAGATGGTGACCCAAGCTAAAGCTTCAAAGTGTGTTTTCACCTGTTCATTTTCATAGACTTTTCCTGCCAGAGTTGTTTTGCCCAGACCACCCATTCCAGCTATGAAAACCGTCATAAGCCTTGATTCTCCAGCCAACAACCCAATCAATTCAGTTCTTAGATTGTCAATGCCTACAAGATCGGCTTCCTCGATAAAACGAGCAGTTGATCAAAGATGGCTAGTTGGATCAGATGGGGCATTGAAACTTGATGAGCCATGATCAATCTTCTCGAATTTTTATTTTTCTGCTCTGGATGAAATGCCATCAACATCGACTTTAAGTCTTGTATCTGCAGGTTGGCAATCTGGTGGCGCTTCTTCAAGTTCTTGATGAAGTGTTTCATTTTATGAAGAAAAACCTTTACTCCGTCACCATGATGAATGGGTTCTTGGACCAGGCGAAGCGCATATTCATCAAGAACATCCTCAATGTTGTAAGCAGCTACTCTTACTTGTGCCACCCATTCTTTCACCCCAGCCTCGCTATCAGCCCTTGAATCTGTATCCCTTTCTAATGCACTCATGCTCCGTAGCTCGTCTTTGATTCAGCGGACATCGGTGGAAACACCCTTTAGAAAATTTACACTTCTTCCACTAGCAAAGAATCGAACTTGCCGATGATAACAACGTTACATCCAGAACTGCAAAGACTAATGTAATGTGATTTAGAGTTCTTGCAAGTCTGTGCCAATTTCTCTCTAATACTGCAATGTTGATCACCAAATAATATTCAACCAGGCTAATATATAATGAGGAATGAGTCTAAGAATAGATTTCGTATGCTTATAATGAGAATTGAACAAAATCGCCAATGCCAATGAGATATGTGTAAAGAAAGATTATTCTCCCTTTGTTACTTTTGCTGGACTTTAACCTAAAAAGGAATTACTTATAGAGAAATATTTCTCATTCATCATCCCACAATCCACTAATAAGCTATCACCACGCATATATACAAGATCCAAAGTAAGAGTCAAAGATATGGAAACCAATGAAAAACTTTTTCAGAAAGATGTCTAACAACAATAATTTCAATCCAATGAGTACAAGTACACACTAATGATATTGACAATTCGTCAGAGTTACTTCATCATCAGCCTCCTTTGTAAGGTGGCTCAGTTGATATTTATCAACCGTGATGATCCCATTTTCACTATGGTTTGGCTGTGGAGCAAGCTTCAGGAAGACTTGCTGATGCTTGAAAACCAAATCCCATTCCACGTCCTCCAATGCCTATTTGATCTGATGACGGTCCCGGACGATCATGATTTGTTAGAATTATAAAGTTTCTTGTACACAACGGAGGATAGAAGAAAACGATAACGAAACGATCAGATCTGTCAGGTTTAAGGCTTGACTTGAATAGTCAATTTCTCAAGACAGATTTGTTGTCCTTTTCTGGAAATTCCAGCAAGTGCAAATGGGAAATCTGCAAATTGTCTTTAGGATATAATGAACTCTCAATCCAATTTTCAACACGAAAATTTGCACATTTAAGTGTTGAACAAATCTCTAGTTTTAACACCGATATGCCTTAAGACGTTTAAAAAAAACAGCAAGAGATAATATCGAGAGTAATTACACGGAAGAAGATATAATCTCAATGATTAAGAGTCAATCCTTTCTGGATTATAGTATCCAGGATTTATATCAATTGAAGAGTTATGGATTTCTTCCTGAAGAGGTGCTAAAGAGCCTTTTTAAGAAATCCATACCCATTCACAGCAAATAATTGCCTTTTCATGAAAGGACATGACTTTTTGTCATATGGCAGCTATTTCTGTACCTATTCAGACATGGGCAGTTATCCAACAGGAAAAACTGTATCCACATAAGCAACACATGGCATAGGTGCCACATGTACATTCATGTCACAATTACTCTTAATCAATAAAGGTCATAAATCATTAGGATAAACCCTCATTCAATTTCGGTTGAACTATGGCCAAAAAAAATTTGAACCATGTGCCAAAAAGACTAAGGCGCCCAAGCAGCCCTACAGCCCACGCCACACGCGTGCGCTGACGGTGCGACAAGGAGATTTGAACCCTGGTTGCATAAGCAAAAACTCCTTCTCTTACCGATTGACTATACACACTATTTATAGAAAGTTTAAATAATTAATATATTTATTTACTTTCTAAAAATAACGTTTATTTTTGAAATTTATTTTTTTTATTCTAAAAAACACAATATGATTGCCCCTCCCTTGCCCACCTAACCTTTAATTTCTTCCGCGGACATTCGCTCAAGAGCAAAACAACCACAAAAGAGGACCCCAAGATCAAACCTGGGCTTTTACTCCATCTCTTCCACTCCAGCGGAGGCTGGAATCAAGTTCAAGAAGGCGAAGGCTAAGGCGGCGGACGGCTTCTTTGATGTGAAATTCAATGAAGGCACATTGGAAATACCGACGTTCGTGATCCATGGGACCACTTTCTCTCTCTCCCTCAATCTGATCGCCTTTGAGCAATGCTACAACAATTGCACTAAACACTTCACCGCCTACGACCGCCTTCATGAGTTGCCTGATCAACTCCGCCAAAGACGTCACAATCCTCCGCAAGAGTAGGATTATCCAGGATTTGCTGGGTAACAGCAACGGGGATGTGGCCCACGAGTTCAAGATGCTGGGTAGGGATGTGGCTATTTCCAACGACGGGTCCTATTTCTCAGACATAATTTTGGACGTTAGTCTTTATCAGAGGACCAAATGGGATGGATGTAAGGAAGCTTGAAGGGCTATTATTTCAGATGTGCGGTTAACAAATAAACAGAGTTAGCAATATTTCTTGAAATGCTAAACTTCTTTTGATTTTGAAGAAATGTTATCTTACAAACATTATCTAAATTATTAGTTCCTTCCAATATCGCAAGCAAATATATTAAAAAAACATTAATTATACACTTAAAATGTCTCTTTCACAATAAAATGTCTTTTTCACAATAAAATGCTAAATTTATAAACATGAATCATAAATTAAATTGAGTACGTGAACAACTTCTATCTATGATATGGTATACATGAAATATTTGTGATACATGTAACATGCATATGTAATGAATTTTTTTATTATCCGTGAAGTCATGCACAACTGTGAACAGGTAATAAGTGTGTAATACCGAGCTTTTCATTTGGTTGGAAGCAATGCTCGGATATTTTTTCCTCAAAAATTGAAGTTTCACTCTGGTGGGCCACATTGTATAAAATTGGTTAACAGTTTAAAACAAATTATTTTCTAGCTGTACTGTTATTTTGTGTGATTTGGCGATGTTTTTATCCATATTTAAACATTGCAGCCATCAAATAATAATAATAATAATAATAATAATAATAAGACGCCACTAGGTGTTGTATATCAGGTGGGCCTCCTTCACACAGAATTATTTGAATGGTGGAAATGGCCTCTACTGTGAAGATGATAATAATAAAAGATACAGATGAGAATAATTAAGGTGGGCAACATGTTTATTTTGAATATATACTGTTGTCAAGTTTATCAAACAATCCATCTTTTTCACATATTGGTGGCATAGATCTTTTTCATGGATGCAGTTTGGCTAGTGGTCAGTGCTCCGTGGGCCCCACCATGATGTATGTATTTTATTCAGGTCATCCATCCTTTTTCCAGATCATTTTAGATATTTATGTAAAAAATGATGTAGATCTAAATCTCAGGTGGACCACACTATAGGAAAACAGTTGTGCTTGAATGTCCACTATTACAATCTTCCTAAGACCCATTATAATGTTTATTTGACATCAACCTGTTGATTATGTCATATGGAGGGAAAAAACAAATATCAGCCTGATCCAAAAATTTTGTGGCCCTCAAGAAATTTTCGTGTGATGTGGTCCATTTGAGATTTAAATGTCTCATTTTTGAATTACAACATAAGATGATCCAAAAAACTGGATGGACAGCATGGATGAAACACATACATCATGATGGGGGCACGGAGCATTGACCAATTGCCAATCGCTAGTCGCAGGGTTACTAGCCAATACGCGCCCGGCCCTTTATCATATGGTGTTGGCAGATCTGATGAGTGAAGCTAAATGGTTGATTTTTTAGATGTGTGCATCTACGAGGCAGGTTCCACTATGCACGGTCAGCTGTCCCATACACTTCACAAGTTCTGTTGTGTCATTCGTGGAATTATGCATGGGTAAAGGGAGAGCAGATTAGGTGAGACCCCGGCCTCACCCAAGACTATGGTGGGACCTTAACGTGAGGTTACTGTGGGGCCCACTTTGATGTATTTATGACGTATTATCAAGTTTATCAAGTGGATCTTATCATAATTTTTTAGATAATTTTTTAGATAATTTTTTAGAGACCCCGTCCATCCATTTTTTAGATAATTTTTGGGTATTATCCCAATGTGAAGCATATCTATCAAGTGGATCTTATCATAAGAAACTGTGGTGATTGACCGGATAACTAGATCTGCTTCATTTTTGGAATAATTCCCTAAAATGATATGGCAAAATGGAAGGACAGTGTGGATACATAATACATATATCAAGGTTGGCTTGACAATAACCCCATAGTAAGGCCGCATTGGCTTGGATGAGGTCGGGGTCTCACTTAATCTGCTTTCATGTAAAGGTTGTGTGACTAGAGTTACACGCAAAAGGATTTAACTCATATAACTAGCTCAACTTGACTTTGCTTGAAACTGGATTCGAGCTGAGTTGAACTAATTTTTTTAGGCGAGTCCAAGCAAGACCGAACTCCACTTGACTCGGCTCAAAACTTGACTCGGTTCAAATTGATTAGACTCGAATCAGGTTCACTTAGTATAAATAATTTGTATATATATATATATATATATATATATATATATATATATATATATATATATATATATATATATATATATATAAATTATATATTAAAAACTATAAAATCTAAATTCAAACTTAGCTCATAGGCTCGACCTCAAACTCAAACTAAAACTTGGCTTGAAATATTGATGGAGTCGAGCCGAGTTGCCCAGCTAAGCTGAATTCGAATTGAGCTGAGCCGAGTTGGGCCAAGCTCAACTCGGTTTGACTCATGTACAACTCTAGCCGTGTGACTAGCGACCCTTTCAGTAAAAACACAACGTAGGGCACCTTAATGATGATCCGAGCCTGTCATCCAATGGGCTCCTTTGAATGACTATGAAGAAAAAAAAAACTGCTATAATTAAAAATGATGGAACTTCTATCACTGAATATAGTTCATTGATTAACTTTTTGTCTTATCTAGTTCTTGGTTGGCACAGTGCACTGATATGACATGCAACTGCAGTACCTCCAATGCCTTCATAGGCACTTGATGCGGTCCCCTTCTTTTTAAGCATATAACAGGCTTTTCAACCCACACCACACCACAGGAAACAATAGGAATTTGATGCCTATATCGAAGAACTTTTTAGATTGAAAGAAAGGCCCTGATAAAGCTATATTTGTGTTTTCCCTTCATCCAAGTCTACGTGACTTTATGAAGAGTTTGATGGCAACTAAACCTCACATTGGAACCAGGAAGATTTCAACAATAACCATTCAATCCCTCTGCTTTTTTGTGGTGTGGACCACTTGAGCTTAGAAGTGCCCCATTTTTGGGCTCATGCTCCAAAATAATTTGAATCATGGTATGACTTGGAAAAATTTCACACGTTGAAAGTTGTCATGTGTATAAGGTAATTTATTTGAGAGAGAAAAATCAATGTAGTTTGTGAGGAGATGTCATTTACAATGACATAGGAGAAGCAACTCTGGGAGTTTTCCAATGTCTTCGTCACTAGCGATCCACACTGATCAAAACCAAGACTTACATCAGCTGCAGCATAGGGAACATGGTTTTTTGCCCTATGAATGATGTAAAATCATTCCTAAATGAAAATGTCACTCTCTCCTTTTACTTTTCAAACTCCTAAAAAAGATTACATTTTACTTTCCACAAAAAAAGATTATTTTTTCTATCAATCAAAACATTAAGATTTTCTCATATATGAAGCTGTGGAAAAAAAGTTAACTTACAGCTGAAAGTAAATCATTTGTGTTCTTTGAAAAAAGGATCTCCTCCCAAGTATTTAAAAAGTTATTTAACAAGCCTTAAAAATACACAACTAATTATTTTATTGAAGGACTTGCTGAACAAGAAAAAAAGAAAATAGAAGATGGTTATAGCAAAGGCCAACCTAAAGTTCTTTAGAGTGCCTTCTCTTCTAGAAAAAATCCTCTATTCCGAGCCTGAGGCCTATTCAATTTATATGAACTTTGGGATATATCCATACGCCATAAGGCCCTTGTTTATGATAGTTTCAACACTCTTAATATTAGGGTTGCATGTAAAGAAAGGCTCAGGCTACCCATTATGCCTTTGTAGAATGGAGTAGATTTGGTAGATATATACTTTCGATTGAGATACAATAGGATCATCTTGAATCACACTGTCAGAGTGTGAAGTCATCTTTCTTTTTTCTCTCATTTTTCTTCTTTTCTCTTCCATTTTAAGAATCCAAAATCTATACCTTCTCGGCTGATGAATACACTAATTCTTCTACTCCTAATAGTACTTTAGTACAAAATTGTTATTTTAGAAAATTAAGGATTACAATACCTAAAAGGGAAATTCTTCAGCTTAAAAACCTTAAGTTAGAAAATAAGCACGCCACAAGGAAACATCTTTATTTTTTCAACCTACGTTTATTACATTTTATTTTGATAACCAATACTAGCAATCGACATTTTAGATAAACATCGACCCCGCCCACTGAACTATGTACATAGCATAACAGGGAAAATACCATCTCTGTTCTTGATGATTTTCACACGATATACACACATAATAATAATGTTCTTGACACTACACACCCACAACCTGAGGGATTTTCATCCACTCAATTATACCTTCAGATCCATCAGTTGACATAACGTAAGTGCATTGAATGGTTCTAGAGAGAAAGAAGGCCCACTAACGGATAGCTCCTGAGCCACGTGATGCATGGTTGGCCGAGAGTCTGGATTTGACTGAATGCAAGCAAGTGCCATGGACACCGTAAATACAACTTCCTGTTCGACCTCAACCATCGGATCCAAGAGACGTTGGTCCAATGTATCCTTCAGCAGTTTGTCTTGTCTATTAGGTGATGTTAAAGAGGAGATGATCTCCCCAGGATGCCTTCCCATCATCACTTCAAGTGCCACAACACCAAAGCTATATACATCGCATTTTTCAGTCACCCTCATGGTATATGCAAGCTCTGCAAGAAATAAGATAGTTTAGTCATGTTCTTTTCTATATGTTAATCATCTATAACTAAACTCTTAATCATTATCAAATTCACATGTGCTTCTTAAATTAGGTTTTATATCTTCTATATTTTTGTGGTTGCCAGATAAGGGGATCTCCTAAGGAATCTCTACAAACAAAGCATGTGCCAATTGAGATGTGTGTGGTACATCTGGAAGGTGCATAAGATGGGCCAAACTTTTAAGATGAATTTGCTAGAAAGTCAGGATGGTCCACTCATCAGGCATACCTGATGTAGAACGTGTCACAGAGATATTCCCAGCATGGTTGAGCCAAAAGGAGGTGGACCGTAAATTAACCATAACTTTTGATTCGGGTATGGTTACGGGGTGTACAACCTATCAATCTTTACTGAAACGGGCCATTTAAGGTGAACCGACTCATAAGATGGGTCGCGTCTGTCCGTTTCGTCAGAAAATGTGCGCTTTCAGCTCAAAAACGAATTTTTAGAAATTTTTTTACTATTTTTTTTACTATTTTTAGTAATTCCAATTTTTTAATATTTTTTTAGAGTTTTAGATTTTCTTTCCTTATAGAAATAAGTTTTAGTTATACTAGGACTCTTATAGAGAAAGTTTATTTGCAATTTTTATTTTTAGAAATTAGGCCTTAGAAGAGTTTTATTAGAATTAGGATTTTTATTAGAGTTAGAATTTTGCTATTTTTGGTAATTACGAATTTTAGTTTATTTTTTTTCTATATTAATAGTGTAAGGAGATACATTAGGCAATCATCAATGATCAATTAATCAATTTCGAATTTCTTAGAATGTATTTCTATTTTCTGCTTTCTTTCCTCGTGAATTCGAGAAGTCTCTGTGAGGAGTCCAGAAAAGCTCCGTGGATTCGGAGTAGTTATCCTCATCACGTTCATCCCTGCGTCAACACCACATGCATATATTGAGTGTGTAATATTGGCATTTGTTTTCCCAAAACTGTCCATTGATTTCACATGGCGGTGGCTTAATCATTATGTTTAGTGCATAATTGGGCCTACCTTTACATATGCTCTGGTACAAATTTCATTGGCAAGGATTGGGTGACATGGGTATGGTTTCTTGTAATATTCTGGACTGACAAACCAACTCTCTCTCTCTCTCTCTCTCTCTCTCTCTCTCTCTCTCTCTCTCTCTCTCTCTCTCTCTCTCTCTCTCTCTCTCTCTCTCTCTCTCTCTCTCTCTCTCTCTCGGTATGGGAATCAAAGAAAACAACCAACAAGCTTGCTCCACCCAACAGTTTCTATGATATTTTGCTCAAGTCTATATTAGTGTGGTCCATATATAGTGCCAATATCCAAACCATTGATATAGTGGGCCCCAATATGGATGTTTCATGCATTAATAATTCACCTAATTGGAAATCCTAACCATTTTACTGGGTAGCAGATAGATGATCAAGGGAAAAAAAAACAGAAGCAATTGTGCACATTCAACAAAGAAAGACAATAGATTCAATGGCTAGGATATTCCAATCTTGAAACTTCTTTTGTTGCGTCAGGCACTCACTGTGTGAGACATCACATCAACAGTTTGGATCATGAAGCTATGGAACCCATGTGCAATAGAGAAAACCCAACCATCCTCTAGGATCTCAATCTCAGTGAGCATGGCAGGATACCACATTTCCTAATACTTCATTTTTACACTACTTTTACGGGGTTAGAAGCGATAAGCTTTCTCAAACATTTCTTAAATAGAGATAACCCGTATATCTACAATTGGTGTGCAGGTTAATCAATCCAGACCATCTGAAAACATGGCCCATATTGTAGATGGAGCAATTAAAAAAAAATAAAATACACTTATTGGAGGATTCTATCCATCCAATTGGTGGACAACAAAAAAAAAAAAATAAATAAAAATTTAAAAATTAAAAAATAAAAATAAAAATTGGTGGACAACAAATGAACAGTTAGATTTTTTTAAAAATTTTATTTTATTTTATTTTATTTATTTATTTATTTATTTTTAAGTTTAGAAGCACAGGTTTAATAGCTGATAACAGATGGTTTAGTTAGGGTAAGAGGTGTTTGGATAGTAAGTTACTTTAGATAAGCTACTTATGTTAGAAGTATGTGTGGTTTTCTCTATTACTTATTTAGTATATAAATGTGTTTGTTAAACAATATACTTATCAACCAAAAAGTAAATCTTTTCAAAAAAAAAAAAAAAAAACCAAAAAGTAGAAAAGCATATTTGATTTCCAACATCATAAGTAATTATCCCTCAAGTCTGATTGGTACGCCTCACATCCACCATCCATCATGTGGGACCAACCTTTGATGTGGACCATTCATTGTTTAGGCCCCACCTTTGATATGGGCCATCCATCATGTGGGGCCCGCCTTGGATGTGGGCCATTCATTATTAGGGGCCAACCTTTAATGTGCACCATTCATTATGAAGTGCCTACCTTCAATATCCACAACCCATCATGTGGGCCCATCAATAGGGCCGACTTTGATATGGATTGTCCATCATGTGGGGCTGACGTTGATGTGGATCATCCATCATGTGGGGCCTACCAATAAGAAATGCCCATCATTTGGACTGTCCATTATGTGAGCTCCACCTTCAATGTGGGTTGCCCATCATGTGAGGCGGGCTTGCCTTGGATGTGAGCCATTCATCATTAGGGCCCGGCCTTTGATCTGGATAGTCCATCATGTGGGGCCACCTCGATATGGGCCATCCATCATGTGGGGCTGCTTTAATGTCCACTATCTATCATGTGGAGACCACCTTTGACTTGGACCGTCCATCATATAGGCCCCACCTTTAAAGTGGGTCGTCCATCATACCAGCCTGCTTCGGATACGGGCTATTTATTATTATAGGCCGACCTTTGATGTGGACCATTCATTATGTAGGCCCACATTAATATGGAGTTATCCATCAATGTGGGGCCCACCTTTGATGTGGACTGTCCATTCTGTGAGTCCCACCTTCAATGTGGACAATCCATCAATATGGCCTCCCTTGATATTGACTTTGAGAGAGAGCCTCCTTTGGGGGGGAGGTACATAAGTTACTTTTACAACAATGCCTACTATACTAACTTAAGTGAAAATGTAACTTAATTACTTAAGTTAAAAAGTAACAAATTTAATGGTATCCAAACAGGCCCTAAATGTGAATTCAGGGGTTAGTCTTACTATGTAGCCACATTATTTCCACCATACATAATGCAACAATGATGGAACTCAAGTGTGCGAAGGAAAAGCACCCCTTACAACTATCTTCAATTGCATGGTGGTATTAGCTTTAAATATTCACCGATGCTTCATAATTTTTAACCAAAATAGACATGTAACAATTGCATTCTTAGCACAATTGGACCAAAAGAAGCCCGAATGGAAGTGGAAGTAGTCTGTCAAATTCAGGCCCAGTCCTAGGCAGGGCATGGCATAATTGGGTCTTAAGCGCATCCGGATCGAAGAAATTCATTTCTAATAGGGAGAAATTATCGTTCAAAGTTTGGATCATAAAGCAGCTGTAACTTTTGATCCAGATATCGTCATGGAACACACGGCCTACCATTCTTTATGTAATGCTTCCGAGGTCAACTGACCTGCATAATAGGTCGTGTACCTCATCTCATTATTTGTAGAGTTTTAGGATCTTCGTACTTTTAGAAATTACTTGTTATTATGCTAGGAATCCTCTAATAAGGTTTATTTGGAATTTCTATTTTTGAAAAATTAGACTTTAGAAGAGTTTTACTATTTCGGATAACTTTGAATTAGGGTTAACATTTTGCTATTTTGAGTAATTTCTAATGAGCGTTTTGGGTCTTCCACATAAGTGATGTAATCGATCATTCCAGATAAATTATTCTTAATTATTCTATAACATAACCGAAATTTCTCTTTCGTTTTCTTTTGGATTCAAGAAATCTGTTTGTTGATTCAACGTTTTCATTATTTGAGGAAGACGATGATCTTTCTCTCATTGTTTCATGCTCTTTTTACATTGTGTTAGCTTTAAATATTCACATATGCTTTATAACTTCTACCCAAAATAAAGTTGGGAATCGGAATAATACAATCACTGGTGTGTTTCTTTCCAAGGCCTCTTCCAACCATTTAATTAAGGAATATTATAGGGAAATGATAAAATTTTCAAATATAAAATTTCTCATATTTCGGTTGCCCTAGATTGCCACATATGGCAACAATAAACTAACTAATGCACAAACTTTAAAGTATATAATTGCAAACCGTCTAACCCTGTCTTTTCTTCTTGCCTCTTTTGGGTGCTTCTAGTAGTTAGGTGATTGGATGGGCCCAGGTTTCTTTTGGCCCCCTCGTCCTTTTTGTTATGAGGGCTGGTTGTTTTCTTTTGTGCAGAACCATGTATAGCCTATATTTTTCTGAAATGAAATATACCTTTTGAAAAATAAAAAGAAGTATATAATTGCAAACAAAAAATAAGAAAAATAAAGACTAATTGCTAAAAGAAACTATTAAAGCATAGTGAATGTACTAGCAACGAACCTGGAGCAATGTATCCGCAAGTTCCTACAAGCGTAGTCCAATTGGATGAATCAGGTATCAGCAATCGTGCAGTGCCGAAGTCAGAGACACTAGCCTCAAGTTCCGAATTCAACAGAACATTGTTGCTTGATAGGTCTCGATGGACAATCGGCGGGGTGCAATCATGGTGCATATAAGATAAAGCATGAGCCACACCTTTAATAACCTTCACCCTAGTAGTCCAATCCAACTGTATTGCTCCTTCATTGTTGCTTAGGATGCTTGCCAAGCTTCCCCTTTCCATGTACTCGTAGACTAGAAACGAGCATCGAGCATGGGAACAAAATCCGTAAAGCTTCACAATGTTGCGATGACGGACTTCTGTTAATACTCGTATCTCATTTCTAAAACTTCTTTGATTAGATTGATCCCCACCTTCGAGTGGGTGAAGTTTCTTCACTGCTACTACCTGGCCTGTTTGGAGATTTGCTTTATAAACTTTCCCATACCCTCCAATTCCGATGCAGTATATGTCGTCAAAACCCTCTGTTGCTTCCACGATGTCTTCAAACATGAGAATCCCATTATAATTCCATATTGAAAATGGATTTCCGTTGCTCCTTTCAAGAACCAATTGCTCCGGATTTCTTCTTCGTTGGTAATAAATGGAAGAAATGCAGGCGACCACAAATAAAAGAAATAAGGCCACCAATAGAGGAAGAATAATGAAGATGACAACTTGGTGTCCTTTCCTTGCACCGCCATAGCTTGTTGAAGGGGCATTGCAGGGTTTTAAACCTTGCACTTCACCACATAAGCCTTCGTTTTCTATGAATGCATCTGCATGAGCCTTCTGAAAGGTTTTTGCTAGGAATAGGGCCTCCTAAATCATTGTATGAAAAATCTATGGATTGCAAGCTGATCATCCCTTCAAAAGATTTCGAATTGAGCCAGACAACATGTTGTGGGAGAGGTTTAACATTTCCAAAGATTTGCAATTTCCCAGATTGCTATGGTGATATCTCTCCATTTAGCGAGTTATGGCTAAGGTCTAATGCACTGTAAGTGTATCAGATTGCCAATTTGGAATGGAATGCTTCCATTGAAATCATTTTCGCTCAATTTTAGATACCGGAGTTTGGAGCAATCCCCTAATTGAGGTGGTATAGGACCACTTAGGTGATTCATTGACAAGTCAAGAACCTCCAAATTGGATAGTTTTCCAATTTCTTGTGGTACGACCCTGAAAAGTGGTTATCATTTAAACTTAAGCTGAACAAAGAACTCAAATTCCCCCAGTTCCTTTGGAATCTCCCCCACCAGATGGTTTGAAGAAAGACCAAGCACTCCTAGCTGCGTCAACTGCCCAATCTCGAAGGAATTCTACCAGTGATCATGTTCCCAGAGAATTGTAGCATTGTCAAATTTTGGCATTCTCCCCAGTTTGGTGAGAGTTCACCAAACAACCTGTTATTGCTGAGATCCATGAATTTGAGATGTGGATATACACCAAAGGCTTCTGATACATTTCCAGTGAGCTGGTTTCCTTCGAGCCGCACTCTAGTTAAACTAGTGCAATTTCTGAGGCTTTTCGGGATCTCACCAATGAAATGGTTGTCAAAAGCTGTGAATACTTTAAGAGATCCACCCTGGCATAACTGTGGTAAATACCCAGAGAAGTTGTTGCCGTTCAGGTAGAATGCAGAAAGATTTTTCATGTTTGTCATTTCTTGAGGCAAGGAACCAGATAATTGATTGTAATAGAGGGACAAAATTACAAGGCTGGTCAAATTTCCTAAAGTGGTAGGGATAGAACCTGTTAGAAGGTTATTGTACAGGAAAAACTCATTGAGTTTGATTAAATTCCCAACTTCTGGAGGAATTGAACCAGAAATTTGATTACTAGAGAGATACAAGAATTTAAGGTTTCTCAAATTACCTAAAGCAGGAGTGATTGGACCAGTCAGATTGTTATTGGACATCTCCAAGTCAACCAAATTCTTGAGATTCCCTAATTGTGCAGGAATTGAACCAGAAATTTGATTGTCGTGGAGGTACAAAAGTGTAAGGTTTCTCAAATTACCTAAAGCAGGAGGGATTGGACCAGTAAGATTGTTACCGTTCAACACCAGCTCAACCAAATTCTTGAGATTCCCTAATTGTGCAGGAATTGAACCAGAAATTTGATTGTCATAGAGGTACAAAAGTGTAAGGTTTCTCAAATTACCTAAAGCAGGAGGGATTGGACCAGTAAGATTGTTATCGTTCAACACCAGCTCAACCAAATTCTTGAGATTCCCTAATTGTGCAGGAATTGAACTAGAAATTTGATTTCTGTAGAGGTACAAAAGTGTAAGGTTTCTCAAATTACCTAAAGCAGGAGGGATTGGACCAGTAAGATTGTTATTGTACAACGCCAGATGAACCAAATTCTTGAGATTCCCTAATTGTGCAGGAATTGAACCAGAAATTTGATTGTTAAATAGTTGGAGGATCGTCAGCCTGGTCAAGTCACCTAATGATGGAGGAATTGGCCCGATAAGGTAGTTTTGGCATAAACTTAGGTGAGTCAGATTGTGCAGATTCCCTATTTCAAGAGGTATTGAACCACTGATTTTATTTTCCCAAAGGCTTAGGAACTGGAGATGTTTAAGGAGGCCGATTTGAGATGGAATTTTCCCAGTGAGTTGATTTTTATAGAACTGAAGGGAGATGAGTTTGGTCCAGTTGGTGAAGAAACTTGGAACTAGTTCACCTATAATTTCATTTGATGAAATGTCAATCTCTGAAAGGTTAGTGAGGTTAGCCAGTGAAAGAGGTAAAATGCCAGAGAGAGAATTCATGGAAAGATCAAGGGAAGCAAGTTTTGAAAGAGAGCTGATATGAGCTGGGATGTTTCCACTGATAGAGTTGCCACTGAGATTAAGATGGAGGAGATTTGGAAATGAGGGGAAGCACAAGTTATCTAGCTTACCTTGCAAGCCGGCATGAGGTAAGCTTATCTCTGTTACACTTCCGAGGCTGTTGCATGAGATCCCAATCCATTTGCATGGTGAGATTGTCATGGTACTAGCATTAGTAGAAGGAAGCAACCATGAATGGAGAGCTTGTGATTGCAGGAGGCTGTCTTTCCATTTCATTAGAGCATCTGCTTCTCCGAAGGTGGATGTTGCAACTGCACTGGAAGAAAGAAAGGCTGCTAATATAAGCAGAAGAGAGAAGGAGAAAGATGTTTTCATGGCCATTGCTGTTATTGCTTATGGAGTGATAAAATTGGATGTGTTTTTATAGTCGAAGATTTCAACTCGGTCAGATCATCTACAGTTCTTCCTCGAACAATAAAACAAAGGCCGAATCGAGCACAAGCAATTTTGTATGAATACTTGAAAAGTTCAGCAGTCAACAATAATGTTTCCATGCCGTCTCTCCACTAAATTGTAGAATAAGCATATCCTATTATAAATTGTGTTGGGCCAACTGTCATTTGTGGGTCCTTACGCACTCCCTTTACAAATATGAGGTCCTTTAATGTTCAGCCGGCATCTAAAAAATTCAGAGCCATCCAATCCATTCATACCATGAGCACTAGGGATTTTTTTAGATAAGCTTATTCAATAATGGTGTAGAGGAACTGGCCTCTTTTCCAATTTACAAATTGCAGCCCTCTATCATCGGAAACGGATTGGCTACTCACCTCGCCACCAGCCCAGTGGCTGATGGTCGGTTCTCTGTTGGCCAACCATGATGTATGTGTTTCATCTATTCCGTTCATCCATTTTTAAAGATCATTTTAGGGCTGGTTCCTAAAAATGAGTGGTATATAAATCTCAGGTAGACCACACCACAGAAAAACAATAGTGAGTGGATATCCACCACTGTACTGTTTATTTGACATGCAATCTGTTGATTAGGTCATACAGGCCCAGATGAAGGATAAAAAAAAAAAAAACAAAGATTATCTTGATCCAAAACTTTTATGGCCCCCAAAAAGTTTTTAATGGTCGACGTTCATTAAACATGGTTTCCTGTAATGTGGTCCACTTGAGATTGGGATATACCTCATTTTTGGTCTTATAGAATAAAATATTTTAGAAACATAGATGGACGGCGTGGATGAAATAAATACATCATGGTGGGTCCCACAAAGCACCGACCATCAACCATTGGCGGGTGGCAGGGGTGTAGCCAATCCGTTTCCTCTTTCATCCTTTCGTGACCAGAAGGACACAGAATGCGACAGGAAACTGGGTGGGGCCCACTGTTGTTTGGGAAAAATCCATCCTGTCCATTCATATTTCCAGATCAAGTTAGGACTTGTCCCCAAACATGACCAGTCAATCGAAGCCCTCAATTAAGTACAACAATGTGCGGTTATTTATTTAAATCTGTATATAAACTACAGATTCCGAATCGAAAGATCGTGTGGCCACCGGATCAGAATAAAATGCAAGTTGCTGATGCAGGGAGTACCGACCAACGGACGAAAAACTGGCTGGTACTCCCTGCATCAAGTGGTATCAAAGCGGGAGATCAGTATGCCGGCGTGGGTGGATGACGCAAGTGTATCTCCACACTAGGTGGGGGTGGCCCACGAGGTGGAGTCTGTGAAATGCATAATGGCCATGGGGTGGATTCCACTGCAAGACCTCTGCGATGTTGAGATTTTGGTCAGTCAGTCTGGAAAGGCTTAGATAAAGGGATATTTCAGTGCTTTTCCAACAACCTTGGAGTTTTTGGTTTGTTTACTAATAATTCCTGAATTAGTTGCACCATTAATGGCTAGCCTTTTCGTGCATTTAGCTTGAATCCGCCCTCTCCGGTGCACGGATCTGAAAGCAATGGGATCTGCATGGAACCTTTGAACAATATGCCCAAATCCAATTTTGAATCCTCATAAAGGGGTTTTCAAGATTTGACTAAAATACGCACAAACAAACAGTCTGGATCTGAACTTCAATGAACAGAAATATATGGTCCACATTTGAAAAATATCAGACCCTTGAAAGGTTCACTAAGGATTCACCAAACTACAATGATTTGCTATGATTGATGCATAGTTGGTAATGATTGCAACTGTTATACACTAAAAATGCAAATTTTAATGGACTTATCTATGCATTAATGATGGAGATCCAATAGATTATAACTATAAATCAAATGATTGTCTCAATCCGTGCAAGCCTTATACAAGGTGACCATAACCACCTTAGACTTAATTACCTGTAACAATCATACACATAATAAGGCCCACTGTATGCTTATCGTAGTAATCCAATCATATGATTAGTCCAATGATTATGTGGGACCCAATTAATAAAGGCCTTACAATTTGTTCACAATTATTAGGCCTGCAAGTAGATTTGCTTTGTAAAGTCTCCTATACCCTCTAGTTCCATTACAATATTTGTCGGCAAAACCTTCTATTGCTTCAAACACGACAATCTTATCATAATTTCATATTTAAAATGGATTCTCAATGGTCCTTTCATGAATCCTTTTATCCATCTTCTTTTTCTTCAGTAATAAATGAAAGAAATGTGGACTATTACAAATAAAAGAAATTATACCGAGGAGAGAAGAAAAATGAGGATCATAATTTTATGGCCTTTCGACTTATTAAAGAGGCATTGCAAGGTCACAAACCTTGTATTTCACGCATATCTGGATGGTTGAGGTGTATTGTTAATAGGTGGGGTGTCCCTTCTTCTCGCGCTAATAGGCATAGCAGGGCCTTGCTTTCCATGGGGATTGATGTGCAACCCCATAAGGAGGTGTTCTCCCAAATGGTGTGTTGGAGGAAGCCGCTATTTGGTTGGGTGAAGCTCAACATGGATGGGTCGTCTAGAGGTAACTCGAGGGTGCAGCTGGAGGAGCGGGAGTATGCAGGGGTGACAAGGGGGAACTCCACTTTGCATTTTCTGCAGGATATGACATCGCTTCAAACACTAGGGCCGAGCTACGTGCCGTCCACGATGGCCTTGTTCACTGCCTCCAGCGCAGATTGAAGAATATCATTGTTGAATCAAACTCACTTCTGGTGGTGCACTTCTTGTCGGGCATCTCTCAACCGGGGTGGAAATGAGGTATTGGCTTGATAGAATCTGGAGTCTTAGTCGTAACTACCATGTAAAGTTTATTCATGATTGTAAAGAAGGCAATGGGCCGGTGGATGGAATGGCCAATTTGGGCAGCAAAAATCAAGATTCGACCTTGTTTTCTTCCCTAGCCAACCTCCCTCAGGCGGTTAGGGGCCTCCTGTTCCTCGATAGAGTGGGGTTAGGGGCAGCTAGGAAGAGATTTCGGAGGTAGCTCTCTTCCTACGGTTGAGATTTCGGAGGTAGCTCTCTTCCTACGGTTTCTAGTTGAAGGCTCGTGTTTGTGGACTCAGGTTTTCCTTCCTCCCTTGGGGGTGCTTGGGGGTCCTTTTTTGTTTGGACCCTTGGAGTGTTTCCTTTTCCTTAGTTCTACCTACTGTTCGTTGCACATGATAGGTGTGGCCCGCCCCTTTTTGTTGGGCCCCACCCAAAGAGATGTAAATCTTTTGTGATTAATGAAATCGAGGTAAATGGCTTTTTTTATTTATTTAAAAAAAAAAAAAAACCTTGCATTTCACTACAAAAGCCTTTTGTCTCTTATGAATGCCTCTACAAGTGTCTTCCAAAGGGTTTTGTTGTTGCCAAGAACTTCCCAAAGCATTATATGAAAAATTAATGGATTGCAAGCTAAAAGTTCCTTAAAAGGAAGGTAATATGGATCTGGATAGCATATTGTGGGGGAGGCTTAACTTTTCAAGCCTAAGCAATTTCCCCAGCTGCGGTGATATATAACTATTGAGGGATTTATGGCTTATCTAACAAGCCCTTTAGGTATACTAGGATACCAATATGAAAAAGAATGCTTCCATTAAAAAAAAAAATTTTTTTTTAAAAAATCAACTAGAGTTTGGAGCAATCCCCTGATGGGGTGGTATTAGACCACTTAGGTGATGCATTAACCAGTCAAGAATCTCCAAATTGGGATAATTTTCTAATCTCTTGTAGTACCTGACAAGAAAGTCGGTTATCATTTAAACTCAAGCTGAACAAAGAAATCAGCCTCCCAGTTCCTTTGGAATCTCTCCTGCTAGTTGGTTTAAAGATAGACCAAACACTTCCGGTTGCATAAATTGCGCACCCTATCTCGGGAGGAATTCTACCTGTGGTCGTGTCCAAGGATAATTGTACCATCATCAAATTTTGGCGTTCTCCCCAGTTGGCTGAGAGATCACCAAACATTCTCTTCTTGCTCATGTCATCAATGAATGTGAGATTTGGATACAATCCAAGGGCTTCTTAAATATTTCCGTTGAGATGATTTTCTGTAAAGCCACACTCACTCTAATTTGGTGCAGTTATGGAATCCTTTTGGGATCTCACCAATACCAATCTTGGCTAGAACATCCAGCACCTGACCGGTCTCCACGAAGACATGGGAGAACATTAAGTTACAGCTCTGAGCCATTTCTGGGAAAAATTCATAGAATAAACTATATTTCCTGGCCCACTTTCCTTTTTCTCCTCTCTGAATGCTTTCTCATAATATAGTTTTCAAAGAAAATGCCACTCTCTCCTTTAACTTTTCAAGCTCCCAAAAAGGATTACATTTTCCTTCCACTAAAAAAGATTTTTTTAAAACAATCAAAACATTAAGATTTTATCATATATGAAAAAGTAGTGGAAAAAAAAAAAAAAGTTAACTTAGGGCTGAAAGTAAATCTTTTTTGTTCTTTGAAAATAAGGGTCTCCTCGCAAGTATTTTCAAAGCTCCTTAACAAGCCTTAAAAATACGCAACTAATTATTTTATGGAAGGACTTACTGAACAAGAAAGAAAGAAAGAAAAAAAAAAAAAAAACAGAAGATGGTTATAACAAAGGCCAACCTAAAGTTCTTTGGAGTACCTTCTCTTTTAGAAATTAAAAAAAAAAATAATAATAATAATAAAAAAATCCTCTATTCCGAGCCCGAAGCTTACTCAATTTATGTGAACTTTGGGATATATCCATGCAACGTAAGGCCCCTGTTGATGATAGTTTCAACACTCTTAACATTGGGGTTGCATGTAAAGAAAAGCTTAGGCTGCCCATTATGCCTTTGTAGACTTGAGTAGATTTGGTAGATACTTTGGATTGAGATACAATGTGATCATCTTGAGTCACACTGTCAGAGTGTGAACTCTTTTTTTTTTTTTCTCTTCCATTTTAAGAATCCGCAATTTATACCTTCTTGGCCTATAAATACACTAATTCTTCTACTCCTAATAATACTTTAGCACAAAATTGGTATTTCAGAAAAGGATTACAATACCTAAAAGGCAAATTCTTTGGCTTAAAAACCTTAAGTTGGAAAATAAGCATGCCACAAGAAAATATCTTTATTTTTCAACCTTCTTTTATTACATTTGATTTTGATAACCAATACTAGCAATTTACATTTTGGATAAACATCTACCCCACCCACTGAAATATGCATATAGCGTAACAAGGAAGATACCTTCTATGTGCTTCATGATTTTCACACAATGTACACACACAATAATAATAGTCTTGACACTACACACCCACAACTTGGGGGATTTTCATCCTCTCAATTATACCTTTAGATCCATCAGTTGACTCAATGTAAGTGCATTGAATGGTTCTAGAGAGAAGGAAGGCCCACCAACAGATAGCTCCTGAGCCACGTGATGCATGTTGGCCGAGAGTCTGGATCTTACTGAATGTAAGCAAGTTCCATGGACACTGTAAATACAACTTCCTGTTCAACATCAATGGTATCCAAGAGACGTTGGTCCAATATATCCTTCAACTGTTTGTCTTGTCTATTAGGTGATGTTAAAGAGGAGATGAGCTCCCCAGGATGCCTTCCCATCATCACTTCAAGTGCCACAACACCAAAGCTATATACGTCGCATTTTTCAGTCACCCTCATGGTATATGCAAGCTCTGCAAGAAATAAGATAGTTCAGTCATATTCTTTTCTATATGTTAATAATCTATAACTAAACTCTTAATCATTATCAAATTCACATGGGTTTCTTAAATTAGGTTTCATATCTTCTATATTTTTGTGCTTGCAGAATAAGGGGATCTCCTGAGGAATCTCTACAAACTAAGCATGTGCCAATTTAGATGTGTGTGGTACATGTGGAAGGTGCATAAGATGGGCCAAACTTTTGGATGATTTTACTAGAAAGTCAGGATAGTCCACTCATCAAGCACGCCACATGCATACATTGAGTGTGTAATATTGGCTTTTATTTTTCCAAACTCGACTCGACTCAGCTCAAAACTTGACTTGGTTCGAATTGATTCGGATCGAGTTCACTTGGTATAAATATTTTGTATATATTTATAGATTTAAATAAATTATATATTATATTATTTACATATTAAAAATCATAAAACCTAAACTCAAATTCAAACTCAAACTCGGTTTGAAAGATCGAGTTCAAGCTTGTCTCGGGCTGGCCCGATCTAAAGAGTGGGAATTGGATGCCTGCATTGATTTTTTTTTTTTTTTTTTCAATTCACATAAAGCCGTGATCGATCTATGTTTGTGTTTTCCCTTCGTACTGGTTTTTGTGACCTTACGAAGAGTTGAGATGGCAAATAGACTGCAGTCACCCACCCTAGAAAGGATTCAACAATAACCATTCAATCCCTCTACTTTCTGTGGTGTGGACCACTTAGCTTGGATGTACCTCATTTACATGCTCATGCTCTATAAATGATTTGAATCATGGTACGGTTTAGAGTAGTTTCACATGTTAAAAATTGTTCCGTATAGAAGGTAATTATTTATTTGGGAGATAGAAAATCGGTATGCTTTGTGAGTTGGTGTCATCAAATCCAAGACTTACATCAGCTGCAGCACAGGGAATATGGTTCTTTGCCATATGAATGGTGTAAAATCATTCCTAAAAACTTTAAAAACATATTTTATTCAAATGTCCTGATTTTGTGAGAATCAATTTATCTTGAGTTAGAATGTCAGATGAGTGGATTGGATGGTTTATACATTTCAAAGTGGACCCCACATGTAACTTAGAGTATTTAATGGTGAGACTTCTTATCTCAGCTATTTCCCATTGTGTATACCACCAGAGTGTTAAATCAGCCTGATTTTTGGGCCCTGATCCAATTAAAGAGTGGCACACTTTATTGACGGGGTGGATCTCATCCACATGAAGTAGGTTCTCTTTAAATTAAAGTAATGCCTCGGCATCCAAACAAAGTCACCGATCACATTTTGGAAATCGGGAGAGAAGATCGGATGGAGAAACTCAGGTGGAATGACTTACCCAGGTAAACGATCAGCCATTGGATGACTTTTGCGGGTAAAAGTCTTTGCCGTCATTCGTCAGTTAGCAGCCACATTTTGAAGTTTTAAAAATACACTTACCTTCAATTAAAAAGTTTTCCATGGTGGGGACAGCCCAATGGTTGGATAGGCCTGTTTTCTAGGGTATTTCATCATCACGGTGGTGGTCACTTAATACATGGGTTGGATGGCATATACACAATGTCTTGAGCCCCATATATGCAACAGTGTACAATCATGCGAATAGGTTTTTAAAGGCTGGTGAATCATCTGGTGTACCACACACCACTCATCTGGCTGGTGTGTTTACGTCACCAAGTTCTGTGGGTCCCTACAGTAGGTATGTGTTGTATCCCAACCGTCCTTTCATTTGGCAATCTTGTCCTAATGTTAGAATCTAGAAATAAGACAGATCCAAAGATCAAGCGGACCACACTGAAAAAAGCTGTGGGAGATTGAACGTCTACTGTTGAAACGCTTTTAGAGGTCACAGAAGTTTTGGATCAATATGATATTTGTTTTTCCTCTTCATCCATTTGTGTGTGAGCTTATGGACAGATCGGATGGAAAATAAGGAAGCAGATTGGCTGGTGTACCACACCAATGATGTGGCTGGTGTGTTGACCGTAAGAAAGTTATGTGGGTCCCATCAAAAGGTATGAGTTATATCTAAATGGTTCATCCACTTGGTGAGCTCGTTGCAAGCAGTGTTCGAAATATCGGTATCGCACTATGTATCGCACCCTTGGGATACAGATACGTATCGATTATCGCACGGGATATATCGTTTGTATCGTATAGTTTATCGCACTTTTTGGGAAACATGGGGAAACATTGAGAAAATTGTTGAATTTTTTAATGAAACTTTGAAGATTGTTAAAAAAGCCCTTAATACACACTTTTAAATAATAACATCTCAAAAAAAATATACATATTATAAGTTTCCTTTGTATAGGGTCCTAAGCTATGCGACGTTTAACTGAACTAATGCAACTATATTTAAATTGGATGCATGATATTTATAAATATATCATAGTCATGTATGAAAACACAATCAATTCATTGAAAAGCAAAAGAAGAAGTAAAATTTGAGAAATGGATGGACGGTGGGCGTCCCTCTCCCCACTATTTTATGTGGTGGGGTCCTCTCCAGATATGGATCTGAGTATCTGACTCATTATTTGTCTCATGCCTTAAAAGTATCTAGCCAAATGGATGGACGGTGTAGATACAACACATACATCATGGTGGGCCCCACAGAACTTAGTGACGTCAATTCACTAGCCAGCCTGGTTACGCAACATGTCAGTATTCGCATCCACGGGACGAGGGAGAACTCCCCCAACACTAGCCACGGTCAGTGCTATGTGGGCCCTAACATAATGTATTTGTTTCATCCATTTCGTTCATCCATTTTTACGGATCGTTTTAGGATTTAATAAAAATAATTATAGGGATATAAATCTCAGGTGGACCACACCATAGGAAAACAATAATGATTGTATATCCACCATTTAAATGCTCCTAAAGCCCACTGTACTGTTTATTTGACATCCAATTTGTTGATTGGATTGTAAAGAACCAGATGAAGGGAAAAAATAAATATCAGCTTAATCCAAAGCTTTTATGGCTCTGAAAACATTTTTAATGGTCAACGTTCATTCAATACTGTTTCTATAATGTGGTCCAGATTATATTTCGATATACCTCATTTTTTCACTCATAACATAAAATGATCTATAAAAATAGGTGGATGGAAAAGATGAAACACGTACATCATGGTGGGGCCCACAGAGCACCAACCACTAGCCATTGGTTGGTGCCCGTGGGAGTAGCCAATCCGTTTCGCACGCGAATTTCCTGCAAAAGCCTTTCGCGAGAGGTTCCTGCGCTGGGAACCCAGGTGGGGTCCACTGTGATGTTTGTGAGAAATCCTCTTCGTCCATCCATTTTGTGAGTGCATTTTAGGATATGAGGTCAAAAATGAACCGTATCCAATACTCAAGTGGGCCGAAAATGGGATAATTGAACGTCCACAGTTGAAATATTCATAGGCCAACAAAAGTTTTGAATCATGCTAATATTTGTGTTTTCAGTTCATCCCAGTAAGAATGACGTTATTAATGGTATGGATGGCATGTAAACAAGACTGTGGGCCCTAAAAAGGTTTCAACGGTGGAAATCATTATTCCAACTATTTCCTATGGTATGGTCCACTCGATCTTTAAGTATGAATAAATTTTGGGCTCAGTCGTTAAAATAAGATAGAAAAACCGATGGACGGCGTGGATGGACCACATACATTAAAAGTGGGCCCAAGTAAGTTCATTGAGACCAAAATACCCCTCCTTCTACAGCTGCTTACCCTTACAGTTAAGGGGTATTTTGGTCAAAATAGCAGCTTCCAAACCCTATTCCAACCAGCGAAAATAAAAAAGGCATCGTACAAACTCGTCCGTTTCTCATCTGCGCCCCTCTCTCACTTTCCCTCTCCGTTTTTACGCCATCCACACAGTCCGATCCTTATTTCACGCACGCAACCCATCAAATGTCGTCGATCCGGCCTGATTCCTCACCAGAATCTCCGAGAAAGAGAAGAAAATGGCAAGAAAATTAGCCGATTCCTCGCCGGAATCGTACTTACATGTCGAATGACCCACCTCCGATCACCGCAACAGCAAGGTACTCTCTGATTTTTTATTTTTTTTTCAATTCAAATTTTTGGGTTTTTTGGTGCGATATCGACGATATATCAGCCGATTCTTAGGTTTTTTTGCGCGATAGGGACGATATATCGGCCGATATTTGGATTTTGGATTTTTTGGTATCTTCCGGTGGTTATCGCGAGTGTATCGTCTCGCAGTGGTGCGATAACGATAATATCGGCCGATAGTATCAATATTTCGAACACTTGGTTGCAAGGCTTGAGCTGAAAAATAAGACATCCAAAAATCAAGTGGACCACACTGTAAAAAGCAGTGGAGGCTAGGATTGATTGAAGCTTTGAAATTACTCATTTAAAAAAAAATACATATCTAAATCTCCTTAGAACCTTTGTGCAAACATCAGCCAATCGGCTTCAGGAAAATAAACGCTATGGGGCCTTTTTTTTTTTTTTTTTTTTTTTTTTTTTTTTAAACACACGCACACACTCACGCTAGTGGAATTTCAACACTTGTGGATACTCAAACCCTTGACCGGGTGTTGAAACTCCAGAGAGCCCACCACCCGAGCAAGAGTAAGGATCCAACGAATGGAATCATTGTACAGCTGTTTTAACGATGAGTAACATTTTCCCCACTGCTATTTCTGGTCATTTTAAAGTATGAGCCCAAGAATGAGGCAGATCCAATGCTCAAGTGGACCCAAACTTGCGAGTGTAGGACACAATCGGCGTTGGGCTGCTTGAGAAAGATTGATTGCACACCCACCAATAATTTCAGGACTTCCACAGTCAATTTCATTTTTGGTTGGGTTTTGCAAAATTCCAATAAAAGCGCGTCAATGGATGGCTTTGGGCCCAGATTCTTAGCTGGTTTGTTTGTTCAGGCCAGGTCTAATATATATTTAGGTACCTAATAGGGAGCTTTCCATGAAGTTGAGGTTTGTAGCCCCACCATAATGTGTGACATTCATCCACCCCATCAATCAAATAGACCCTTTCATGGTGGGAATGGGCCTAACAATCAATCAATTCATGACTTAGGTGGGCCACACTATAGACAATAGTTGAGAGTTGATATCCACCCATTTAAATATTCATAATCGTTTATAGGCCCAGTAAGATGTGGTTTAGATATCCAGTCGATCCATTTGGATGTATGTGTTACACTCATTTTCAACTATATCCAAAACTCAGGTGGGGCCTAACAAGTGATTTTAGATGTTTTAGGCATAATTTCACATTATTTCAGATGGTGTGGCCCACTTGATTTTTGTATAGGAGATATCCCATAGCATAGAATAGATCACCCACCAAATTCATAGTGTGGATGTCTGATACACAACATAATGGGGCCTGAAGACAGATGGGAGCTGACGCATGTGTGTTGAGATTCAGGCAATTAAGAAAATTACCATTAAATACCGATTCCCTATATCATGGTTGGACGACATGCTTGATATGCTAGAAGCTGCCAATATATTCTCTAAACTAGATTTGAGGAGCGAGTACCATCAAATTTGTATCATGCCCGATGATGAGTGGAAAATATCATTAAAGACCAAGGGTTGTATGAGTGGCTAGTCATGCCCTTTGATTTATCGAATGCACCGAACACTTTTATGCATCTGATGAATCAAGAGTTAAAGTCGTTCATTGGCTGATTTGTTGTAGTATATTTTGATGATATCTTGATATATAACCAGAGTGAGACGGAGCACATGGAACATCTCAGGTACAGGTCCTGACAGTTAATAAGTTGTACCTCAACGTGAAGAATGTAGTTTTTTAATGGATAGATTATTGTTCTTAAGATTTGTTGTGGCGTCCAGGCATCTGTGTGGAGGATGAAAATGTGTGAGCCATTAGAGAATGATCGATTCCAATGAATATTCATGAAGTGAGGAGTTTCCACAAGTTGGCGACACTCTATCGTTGATTCGTGTTAAATTTCAGCGCTATAGTCACACCCATTACATGAAAAAAATGGTTGTTTCAGTGGATTGACAAGGCTGATAAGTTCTTTGTTGGAATCAAGCACTAATTGTCCACAACACCAATTAGCTCTTCCAGTTTTGACAAGTTATACAAGGTTGAGTGTGATGCCTTATATGTTAGAATTGGATAAGTCTTATCACAGGAAGGCAAGCTATAGCCTTTTACATCGAGAAGCTTGGCAAAGCTCGAAAGAAATGGTCAACATATGAGCTTAAGTTGTACACAATGGTTCAAGCATTGCAAGATTGGTAGCATTATCTGATTAAGATAGAGTTTATTCTCTACTACTAAAAAAATGAGCAAAAGGTTACAGATTATGATAGTTTGTGGCTACGGATATAAAGGTTGATCAAAATCTGGTTTCTCTCTCTCTCTCTCTCTCTCTCTCTCTCTCTCTCTCTCTTTTCCTTGTTTTTTCCCCTTTGTTTCTTACTCTCATGTGTAAGAGTTTGTATTGCTAATGTGGCCACTAAAGATCACTATCATATGGTGCACAATGGGCCTTATTTGTGGGGATGGTGGGATGATCAGAGCCATCCATCATTTGGGGATGAGTGGTGTGAAAGAGAGTTCATGAGTGGTTTGAAAATAGGCAGTGGCTTAGATGAGTTGATCTATCAGGGCATGTAATAGCAAATGGTAAGACACACCATTATTATAATTTTTGTTTTTTTGTTTTTTTTTTAAAGCAGTAGCGACGGATATTAGCTGCAGCTCTTTATTTGGAAACTGTAACTGATGTTATGTTGGCCTATAGCTACGGATCTAACTATACTTTTAGTTACAAATATTATCCGTAGCTCTATGTGCTATAGCAAGTATGGCTATGGATTTAATCCATAGCCATTGGTTTGGTCTTTCGATGGACTAACCATAGCCATAGGTCTTTAGCTATGACCATTAAGCCTTGAAATTTATTAATAGTTAAGCTAACGTTAACTACGTGCATGCTAGATGGGTTGCATTTTTGCACGAATTCACATTCGTTTCTAAAGCACAAGTCAGGGCAGTAAAACAAGGTAGTTAATGTGCATAGTTGTTGTACATCAACACTGGTTATAATGAGCAATGAGGTGGTTGGCTTCAACTGTCTCAAGGAGCTATATGCTGAGGATATTGACTTCAAGGATGTATGGATGAAGTGTCAAGAGGTCCATCCTAGTGACATATGCAAGACAATTTATTCTTTAAATGGAATTAACTATTCATCCTCAAAAGTTTTCCTACAGAGCATATTAAACTAGAGTTATATGGAGGTGACATTAGTGGACACCTTAGGTGAGACAGATGTCACGCTCCAAACCCAGAAATCAGATTCACATAAATCCCAATTGCCGAATATGGTGCTGACATCCTCCGTAATGCCCCATTCTCGGCTCCTAACGTTCATATGCCAGGTTCCGATCCTGGGATCCTACAAGGAAGATTTTCTAACGTACATTTATCTCGTAAGAAGCATAACCACAAGTTTACCCAAATCACAAAGGCAACATCATCATCACATATCCACTAATATAAACATTTAAATACAATGCTGAAAGGAAAATGCATATGTCAAAATCAAAACTCCAAAAGTTAGCTACATAGTCCAAGCTCCACGCTGCTGCAACCTAACATCACCAGCACGCATCTATCGTGCATAAGCTTATAGAAAGCTTAGAGGGCGGTGTAAGTGTGTGCACAAGGTAAGTGCCAAGTATTCAATATCATACCATAATCATACAATACTGGAAATACTAATAAGATCATGAATTATATGATATTAGAGTAAGTGAAAATACTGACCCGTCTATGAGCCAAATAATATCAGAGTACACAATACAGATCAGCTATACAAATGAGGAGTCATAAAGAGCCAAATATCAGATGCCGATGATGCAATGCAATATACAATTCCTGATGAGTTCACGTATAACGTCAACTGTACCTAAACCATATAAATGCAAAAACATAGTAATCTAAAATGTCATATGCCACGGATATAATACAATATGTGGTGTGAATGAAATAACCATGCTGGAGTGTGAAGTCGGGATGATAGTATGTAGTATCACAGGCTACGAGGTCCACCACAAGGGACATCTATCCAAACTAGTCTCATACCTAAATTTGGATAGTTGAACTCAATGTGGTAAACTCCTGATCTCAGGTTAGTCGCATGCCCCAACCGAAACTCTAATCATTGTGAAGATACACAATAATTAGTTACACACCACCAGCCCAAGTGAATAGTGAATGAATGAATGAGTATGCAACTCCTACTCAATAAGTCCACATATTAGTACAGTTCTTCTCTGGGATTATCACCGGGGTCTATTACACTCTACGCCAGCTTGCCGCCCCTATCCGAGTGCACAACTGGGTAAGTGAAAGAGACCTCACTATTCGCCTGCCAATATCGGGCTCGGCTCGTCAATAGTAGACCTATTCCTCAAGCTGGTCAAACTTAACCTAAACATTGCTCCCTCACTCAGGCGGGTAAGGTCACACCCTTTCCCAACCGATCACGACATAGTGGGAGACGCGGCCTACTGGTATACGGCCCTCATGCGCTCATATATATCCACTCGGTCTCGATGTTGGGGTGTTTCCTGGCCACGGAGGTTTAAGAATTTTCACCCATGGACATCTATGACGCTCGTATACTAGAACTAAACATTTTCGGTAACTAAACATTTTCGGTATCCCATCTGGCCATCCACGATATGTCTGTGAAGGCTACAACCCTGATGTTGCTAGGGCGTACAATATTAATAATTAGAACACATAATGCAGGATGCATGAGTCATACAATCCAGTCATGCATCAATCCTATGCATATTGTGCACTTATGTAAGATAACTTGTGCCTATCACGGAGCCTCATAACCTGCCCAATGATATATGCAATGGTCAACCACATCTTATAACAAACATGCAGATGATGCGTATGGACATGTATCATGATGTTATGTTATCACATACTTATAATCGGTATTAATAACTGGCATCGACGATCGGCCTTGACAATGTGGACATTTAACCAACATTGCCCCCAAGGAATGGCTCACATAGAGCCTAACATATAGTAGACTCATGGCCTCACACAAGGGCCAAATATACAATACCATGGGCCTCATCATGATGGGCCTTTCAATGGGGCCTAACATTCATCATAGTGGGGTCCATCGCCTGGCCCTCAAATGCATCACAATAGGCCTCACCACATAGGCTTCATATACATTACATTGGGCTTTAATCACAGTCTAAATACACATCACAATAGGCCTCAAATACGGGTCGCATATACATCACATTAGGCCTCAATCACGGGTCGAATGCACATCACAATGGGCCTCAAATACGGGTCGCATATACAACACATTAGGTCTACCTCAACAATAGGAATCGACTCTTGGAATTAACCTTGATACTCGGCCTCGACAATCGGAATCGCCATATACAATCGGCCTCGACATTTGACACTTGACAATTGGAATCGACTTATACAATCGGTCTCGACAATCGGAATTGGCCTCAATACTCAGACTCGACAATCGAAATCGGTCTCGATACTCAGCCTCTACAATCGGAATTGGCCTATACAATCAGGCTCGACAATCGGAATCGGCCTCAATACTCAGCCTTGACAATCGGAATCGGCCTATACAATCGGCCTCGACAATCGGAATCGGCCTCAATACTCGGCCTCGGCAATCAGAATCGGTCTATACAATCGGCCTCGACAATTGGAATCGACCTCAATACTCGGCCTCGATAATCAGAATCGGCCTATACAATCAGCCTCGACAAATTGGAATCGGCCTCTGTCTAACCAAGGGCCTAAGGGAAGGTTACAATGAGGTCTTTCAACCAACATTGCCCATCAGTGTGGACATCTAACCAACATTGCTCCCAAGGAGTGGCCCATACAAGTGATTTATACACAACGTAACAGGCCATACATACATCGCATTGGGCCTCAACCATAGGCCTCGAATGCATCACAATGAGCCTTGCCCATAGGCCTCGAATACATCACAATGGGCCTTGCCCATAGGCCTCGAATACATCACAATGGGCCTCATACAAGGGCTACATACACATCACTATGGGTCGCGTCACATGGGCCAGAAATACATCTCAATGAGCCTCATCATATGGGCCATAAACACATCACATCAGGTCTTACCCATGGGCCTCGAGTGTATCACGATGGCCACACCCCATGGGCTTCAAATGCACAATAGGTGAGCCCTACACATGAGCCTAAATACATCACAAGTGGGCCTACACATGGGCCTCAAATATACATCATGATGGGCCCCAAGGATGGGCCGTACCAACAGGCCTCAAATGGGCTTGGACTACACCAAAATCATTTCAATAGTGGCAGGTGCAACATGTGTATCATTGAATACTATCATATAGGTACATGGCTCACTATGTGATCAGCACTATCCAAACATTGTCCAGCACCCTCCAACACATCTGGATGGTGTGAGTGAAGTAAATACATCATGGAGGCCCACATGGCAAAACAGGTGAACGACTTGGGTCTAAAACACATCAAAGGTGGGTCCACGATGGACGAACGGTTAGGATCTAATACATACATCGGGGGAGGGCCCATGCAGCACCGTCCAAATCGACGGTGTGCGTATAAAGCACATACATCACGGAGGGGCCCATGGAACTTATTGACGTCAATCAACAATTCAAGCTGCTGGAGCCCACCGTCCCTTAGACGGTTTGGATTCAACATTACATCATGGTGGCCCCACAAAACTTGCTGACTTCAATCCACAGTGCCCCCCCCCCCCTCCTGAAAATCGGATGAACAGCAAGGATATAATAAATACATTAACGTGGGCCCCGCCCGTCCAGAACGGACGGGCGGCTAGGATATAGAATACATGTATTAGGGTGGACCCCACCTCCACACGTGTGGGGTGGGTCCACGCCATATGAAAAATGGACGGACGGTATGTATAAAATACATACATCTTGCTGGCCCACTGCACTGTCCTAATGGATGGTGCAGATGCAAAACAGATACATCGAGGGGTCCCACCAGCCTACACGTGTCACACGTGTGGGGTGGCCCATGCGTCCAAACGGACGGACGGATATAACACATGCGTTATGGTGGTGTCCAGCACCTTGGATGGTGCAGATGAAATAATTATATTAAGGTGGGTCCCACCACCTGCATGTATGACACGTATAGGGTGGGCTCCACACCGGGACGGTTAGATATAGAACACATCATCAAGGTAGGCTCCATGGATGGATGGTCAGGAAGAGATATACAGTCCAGGTGGGTTCCAGTCCTAGGATGGACGGTGTGATCATAACACATGCATCACATTGGGTAGATGGATGGCATGGATGAAAGACATGCATAAGGTGGGTCCACACGTGTGTGGAACCCACCAGCTTTAATACATTTGATATTTGTATTTTCCCTTCTACAAGGCCTGTTGCTTGGATAACGGGCGGCCCGGTAGATCACGGCCCATCTGGCCATGCTTTGGGCGAGTAACTGATGGACGACAAGGATATTACATGCATACATCATGGTAGGGTCCACTAGGGTGGACCACACAGCCCCGGGACCCGGTTGTCATTTGGTTTTTCCCATTTAAATAGGCCTAAGTGGCCGCTGGACATCCAGTAGCAATGGACAGCAAGGGCGACCTTGCTGCTGGATGGCCCAGATTTCTCACACATCATCAAATGGGTCACGAATATGAAAAAAAGGAGATATATATATATATATATATATATATATATATATATATATATATATATAGAGAGAGAGAGAGAGAGAGAGAGAGAGAGAGAGAGAGATAAACGGTGTAGCGGAGGGGCCCCGCCACTATGGGCCCCTCTTGATATTAATCATACATTAAGATGGGTCCCACCATAAGTGAGCCCTCAAATCACAAAATCCATTCATAAAATCACCCACCTTGAATTCCATCCTTCCTCCTTCCGCCTATAGGCTTTAGAGCTCTAAGGAAACGATTCCAATGGTTGAGATGGACTTTGGATGGTGGGGATGGGAGGTAGAAAGGTGGGCCACACTAGCTTCTTCATGGAAGCCATGGACGTTGGGTGCTTCTCTTGGGGTTGGAGAGATAGAAAATGAGAGAGATAAAAATCATGGATGAAAAGGGTGGATGGAATGGTTGTTGTAAGGGAGGAGATGGGAAGGCATGGTTTGGTTTGAATTTTGTGTAAAGAAGGAATAGATGGGAGAGAGAGAGTTAACTTGTGAGGGGGGGGTGAGGTGGCATGGGGTATGGGTGATGTACTTGAGATAGGGTATGTGCTTGATTGATTAATTGATGGGATAGGTCGTAGAGATTCCCTCGAAATTCGCAACACGCGGCGTTTTTCTTGAACTGAATGCGGGCCCACATCTCCTGGCACAGGTATCGCCTCGGCGCGTGAGACGCGGCATCGAAACCGCGGCGATGGCGCGGTCGCTAAGATACTAGTTTTGAGTTGAGTCGACTCCTATATGCAGGACTCGGCTTAAGATCGCGCACAAACGTTGGATATAGGTCGAGGGTCGTCGAAATTCGACCACGGAGGCCTACGGAACGGTATGATCTAGGATACGGGCCTTACACAAGACGTAGGCTTTTGTTGATGAATGGTATTACTGGCCACAATTGGTACGTGACGTAGGTAAAACGGTGTAACACTGTTATGTTTGTTAGACTTCCAACGGGCAGTCTCAGAATACGGGCCTCTACACCCCATTACCGTCATACACTTAACTTGGTCTCTTTGCTCAAGATCCCAAGTATGAGTAGTGCAACAGAACATATAGCAGACCGAATCGAGGGCATTCATGTGGAAAGCCAAGCTGCACAAGCTTCGAATGACAACTAAAAGAGCAAGCCGACAAGCATCGGCGGCAAAAGGTGTTTGAGGTGGGTAACAATGTTATGGTTCATCTATACAATGAGAGATTTCTGAATGGGACCTAAAACAAGTTGAAAAATAAGAAAATTAAATCGATACCGATCCTCCGATAAATCAATAACAATACTTACGTTGTTGATCTTCCAGATGACATGGAGATCTCGCGTATTTTCAACGTTGCGCACTTGAATGTGTATCATGAATAGAAGCTGGATGAGAACTCGAGGTCAAGTTCTTTTGAAGTAGAGGAGACTAATGTAGAGTATGTTACAGACACTTTAATGGCTAAGTTGAACCAAAGAAGGCCCAATCGGAGGTAGAAATGATTCGGACCGTCGGAACCTTAAATCAGTCATATCTTACAAATCAGAATGAGTTTTTTGACATATTATATATAATTTTGGGGTAGGAGAACCTACTTTTGGCAACCAACCCATTACGTTGGGTTGCCCACATTGGAATTTTGACATTCCATTAGATCGACAGTCAAAAGTCCCGTTTAGTTTCCTTTTTTACGATAAATAGTAAGTTTTAGTTGAAGTATAACTTTTGATCCTTTAAGTTATAGAAGTCTTCCCAACATGTAAAGGTCTTAGAAAAGTTAGGAAAATAACATGGTTGGGCCAAATTGGACACTTACTATGTTTGGCCGAAAACCATGAAGTCTAGTAGGAATAGAGGTCGTCAATTTATAGTAAATCACCCTTTTAGGGTGTTTGAGTCGAAGTCTAAGTCTAAAAATCCATTATAGGTTTGAGTTGCTTGTTTAAAGAGTTTTAATGTCATTTTTTTTATTTATCATCAATCAAATTATTTCAAATTTATTAGGTATTATTCACGCTTTTATCCCACGTGGTGGATTCGAGGAAGCTCTGTGAGGAGTCCGGAGCTCTGTGGATTTGGAGTAGATATCCCTTGAGGTCGGTGATCGACCTCATCATGTTCATCGTTGTATCAACAATTTTAAATGAAAAAGTTACTCTCCTTTTACTTTTCAAGCTCGTAAAAAAAGATTACATTTTACTTTCCATTTTTTTTTTAAAGTTATTTTTTCTATTAATCAAAACATTAAGATTATCTCATATATGAAAAAGCTGTGGAAATTAAAAAGTTAACTTACAGCTGAAGGTAAATCATTTGTGTTCTTTGAAAAAAGATCTCCTCCCAAGTATTTAAAAAGTTCATTAACAAGCCTTAAAAATACACAACTAATTTTTTATTGAAGGATTTACTGAACAAGAAAAAAACAAAACAGAAGATGGTTATAGCAAAGGCCAACCTAAAGTTCTTTAGAGGGCCTTCTCTTCTAGAAAAAAAAAATCCTCCGTTCCGAGCCCGAGGCTTATTCAATTTATATGAACTTTGGGATATATCCATACAACATAAGGCCCTTGTTGGTGATAGTTTCAACACTCTTAATATTAGGTTTAGGTTTGCATGTAAAGAAAGGCTCAGGCTACCCATTATGCCTTTGTAGAATGGAATAGATTTGGTAGATAACTTTGGATTGAGATACAATACGATCATCTTGAGTCACGCTGTCAGAGTACTGTGAAGTCATCTTTCTTTTTTCTCTCATTTTTCTTCTTTTCTCTTCCATTTTAAGAATCCAAAATTTATACCTTCTCGGCTGATGAATACACTAATTCTTCTATTCCTAATAATACTTTAGTACAAATTTGTTATTTTAGAAAAGGATTACAATACCTAAAAGGCAAATTCTTTGCCTTAAAAACCTAAAGTTAGAAAATAACACGCCACAAGGAAACATCTTTATTTTTTCAACCTACGTTTATTACATTTTATTTTGATAACCAATACTAGCAGTCGACATTTTAGATAAACATCGACCCCACCCACTGAGCTTTGTACATAGCATAACAGGGAAAATACCATCTCTGTTCTTGATGATTTTCACACAATATATATACTATACACACATAATAATAATGTTCTTGACACTACAAACCCACAACCTGAGGGATTTTCATCCACTCAATTATACCTTCAGATCCATCAGTTGACATAATGTAAGAGCATTGAATGGTTCTAAAGAGAAAGAAGGCCCACCAACAGATAGCTCCTGAGCCACGTGATGCATGGTTGGCCGAGAGTCTGGATTTGATCGAATGCAAGCAAGTGCCATGGACACCGTAAATACAACTTCCTGTTCAACCTCAACCATCGGATCCAAGAGACGTTGGTCCAATGTATCCTTCAGCAGTTTGTCTTGTCTATTAGGTGACGTTAAAGAGGAGATGATCTCCCCGGGATGCCTTCCCATCATCACTTCAAGTGCCACAACACCAAAGCTATATACATTGCATTTTTCAGTCACCCTCATGGTGTATGCAAGCTCTGCAAGAAATAAGATAGTTTAGTCATGTTCTTTTCTATATGTTAATCATCTATAACTAAACTCTTAATCATTGTCAAATTCACATGTGTTTCTTAAATTAGGTTTCATATCTTCTATATTTTTGTGGTTGCCAAATAAGGGGATCTCCTAAGGAATCTCTACAAACTAAGCATGTGCCAATTGAGATGTGTGTGGTACATCTGGAAGGTGCATAAGATGGGTCAAACTTTTAAGATGAATTTGCTAGAAAGTCAGGATGGTCCACTCATCAGGCTGTTAGACAAGCTCACATACCTTGTATAGCTAGTATACCTTGTATAGTTAGTTTCCATATGTAGAGGATTCCGATTTTCGATTTCATTATTTTCTTTGTATAGATGATTATAATCTCTATATATTCAACCCCTTTGGGTTGTCTCAAATACAGAAAAGCTTCAGCTCCTCTCTGTTTACATGGTATGAAAGCCACATTGATCCGAAACTGCCTCTGCGTCATCCGGTCACCACCCCTGCTGCGTTTGGCCCTCCCTGCTGCGTCCGGCCACAGTACCTGGTCGTCCGACCGCCCCTATTGCGTCGTCCGGTGTCTCAGCTTGACCCATCTGTGCATCTGCATTGTCCCGATCCAGATCCAGATCCAGATCCGAACCTGTTGCTATTGGAGCCGATCTAGATCCAGATCCGATCCGCTCCAGCGCCCCTCTGATCATCTCGCTCTAGATCCAAATCCGATCCGCTCCAGTGCCCCTCTGAGCATCTCGCTCCGTTCGAGATCCGAGATCCGGTCTACGAACTCATTCTTTGTTGCTATTGTTGTACGGTACATCTAAAACTTTCTTCTATTGTAACTCCTTTGGTGCTTTATAATACTTCAGCTCAATGGACAAGAACTCATCACACCAAGAGGCCCCACGTTGTAGTTTTGATGGCACCAACTATTCTTTAAGGGCTATCCATTTTCAGAACTTCCTTAAGGTCGTGGTTTATGGGGACTAATTGATGGATCTGTTACTATCCCTACTTCCATCGATGCCGACAAATTAGCTGATTGGGAAATGAACAATGGATAGATTGTTACTTGGATTCTTGATTCAGTCGATCGTTCCATTGCTATTGGCCTCACACCTCATCGCACTGCTAAGGCAATGTGGGAGCATCTCCAGATAATTTATCAACAGAGTAATGCGGCTCGGTTATACCGCCTGGAACAGGATCTCGGTAACCTTACTCAGGGTGATGACAGTATTCAATCATTTTACTCCAAAATTGTCACTATTTGGACGGAGATGGTTATGATAAATCCAACATTTTCTCATGACTTTAAAATATTTCAATCTATGCGCGAGAGTGCGCAAGTAAGACAATTTCTTATGAAGTTGCATCCGAAATTTGAGCATTGTCGGGCTACTCTCTTGAACCGTAGTCCTCCTCCTTCCTTGAATTCGGTTATTAATGATTTATTGGCTAAGGAACAACCACTGAAAGTTCTCTCTCTTCCCTCCTCAACTTCGGGATCATCTGATATGGTGCTTGCTGTGTCCACTACTACGCGTGGTTCCACTCCTTTGACTTGTCGCAGCTGCAACAAGGTGGGTCATGTTATTGCTCAATGCAAAGAATAGTGCACTTGTTGTCGACGGACTGGTAATGGTATTTAGGACGGCCGTACACGTGCCTATGCATCTTCCGTTGGCCGTGGACATGGTGGCCGTGGTCATGGCCATGGTTGTGCTCTTTCTACTACTGCTACCACTATTTCTTCCGAGCCGTCTATTAGTGATTCTACATCTACTGTTTCTACTGAAGGTCTTTCATCACCTTTAACTCCCACGATGCTCCAGCAAATCGTTCAGGCTCTTTCTTCGGCCAGGATGTCAGGTATATCCCCATCTTCTACATGGTTCTTCGATTTGGGTGCTTCCAATCATATGACTGGTGTTGTATCCCATCTTCATGATATTCGTCCATACACCGGAAATCATGTTATTTCTACTGCGGATGACACTAGATTACCTATTCAGTCCGTTGGATCATTGACTTTCTCTCCATCTGCTCATCGCCAGTTCACCCTTTATGATGTGTTTCATGTTCCTAACCTCTCCTCCAATTTAATTTCAGTTGGTCAACTCACAGCCAATAACTACTTAGTCATATTTCTTCCCAACTGTTGTTTTGTGCAGGATCTGGCAACGGGGAAGGTACTTGGGATGGGTAGGCGGCATAGTCGTCTGTACGTGCTGGACTTTGATCGATCTGTCACTCTGGCTTGTTGTTTCTTTTCTCCATCTTCGTCAGATATTTATTCGGCAAATAAATTGTGGAAACTGTGGCATTTTCACCTAGGTCATCTACATTCTGATCGGTTAATTTAGTTATTTTCTTCTGGCATGTTAGGGAATGTTTCTCTTAATAAAAATGATTTGGATTATTCTTGCTCATCTTGTTGTCTTTCAAAAAGTAAGTATATTCCTTTTCCTCTAAGTATTATAAAATCATCTTCTATGTTTGAACTAGTGCATACAGATGTCTGGGGTCCTTCACCTATTATGTCTCTCTCCGGGTTACGTTACTATGTTATATTCATTGATGATTTCACACGTTACACCTGGATTTACTTTCTGCACTCAAAGTCACAAGTTTTTTAAATTCAAGATATTTCACTCTATGGTGAAGACTCAATTTCGGGTTCCAGTACAAACTCTTCGCTTTGACTCAGGGGGGAATATCTCTCAACCGATTTTCATATATTTCTTCAGAGTCATGGGATTATTCATCAGACCACCTGTTCTGATACTCCACAACAGAATGGGGTGACTGAATGAAAAAATCGTTATATTGTTAAAACCGCCAATACCTTAATGAAAGCTATGAGTGTTCCTCGTTCTTTCCGGGCGGAAGCAATGTTACATTCAGTCTACTTGATTAACCGGATGCCAACCAATGTTCTGAACAGTAAATCTCCATACTCTGTTCTCAGTGGCTCACCTCCTACATATTGCATGTTTCGTGCTTTTGGTTGTGTCTGTTATGTTCACTTAGCTTCACGTGAGCGTAATAAACTATCTCCAAAATCGATCAAATGTATGTACTTGAAATTTGGAGAAACTCAGAAGGGTTTTCGATGTTATAAATTGGTCGCACGTCGTGTTCGGGTTTCACGACATGTTGTTTTTCTTGAACATATTGTCTTTCATTCAGATCTTCCTCCTATGCATGCCCCAACATCTCCTGGTCTAACCATCTTTCTTGATATTCCTTTTGCCTCGAGTACTCTCCCTCGTCCGTTGCAGGTTTACTCACGTCGACCACGTACAGATCTGCCACATATTACTCAACTCGAACCTACTGTACCTGTTGCAGATCTTGAACCTACCGTGATACGTCGTTCCGATCGTGTACATCGAGCACCTGATTGCTTGATATGCTCTATGTCTGCCATGAATGCTACTTTGCATACTGTTTCTATTCCTACTTCATACTCTCAGGCAGACACTCATGATTGTTGGAAGAAGGCTATGGCAGAAGAACTTACGACATTGGATGATAATCATACATGGGACATTGTTACTCGACCCGCTGACCAACAGCTAATTGGTAACAAATGAATTTATTCTGTCAAGCTCAATTCTGATGGATCATTGGATAGATATAAGGCTCGACTTGTCGCTCAGGGATACAAACAGGAATACGGAATTGATTATGATGAGACATTCGCTCCCGTGGCCAAGATGAAAACTGTTCGTACTCTTATGGCAATATCGTCCGTCTGCTCTTGGCCACTTTCTTAGATGGATGTGAAAAATGCTTTTCTTCATGGAGACCTCCAAGAAATAGTATATTTGAACTGGTTCCTTAATCCCTGACAATAAGGTATGTCGCTAGAAGAAAGCCCTGTATGCTTCAAACAGGCACCTCAGGCAAGATTCCAATGCTTTCATAATGTTGTTACGGGTGCCGACTTTACTCAAAATGGTCATGACCCATCCTTATTTTTGCGCACCACTACTCAAGGAATTGTCATTGTCCTCGTCTATGTTGATGACCTACTTCTGACTGGTAGTGATGCTACTGATATCTCGACTTTAAAAGAAGTTTTGCAATCCTCCTTTAAGATGAAGGATCTCGGCCATCTCACATACTTTCTTAGGCTTGAACGTTCTAAATGTGGGATCCTGGTCAGTCAGTATAAATATATCAAGGATCTTCTTGCCCTGACATCATTGACGGATCAAAAGACAGTTTAGACTCCCTTAAAACTTAATGTTCAATATGGCCATGATAATGGTGATCTGCTCACGCAGCCTAACTTATACCGCCGTTTGGTTGAGAGTGTGGTTTACTTAACTATCACTCGCCCTGATATTGCCTACGTTGTCCAAGTCGTCAGTCAGTTTGTTTCTGCTCATTGTACTCTTCATATGAATGCAGTGTTGCGCATCTTACGGTACTTACATGGAACTCTATATCGATCATTATTCCTCTCCTCCACGGCGACTCTGGATCTTCGGGCTTATTCGGATGCTGATTGGGCCGGTTGTGCTCTCATACGACGATCTACCACTGGCTACTGTGTTTTTCTCGGCACTTCTCTCATCTCTTGGAAGTGTAAGAAGCAGGCCACTATTTCCAAATCAAGCACAGAAGCCGAATATCAGGCGATATTCGCTGCGTGTAGTGAGCTTGTTTGGTTACGTGGACTTCTTTCTAACTTGGGTATTCCTCTGCAGAATCCTACTCCACTCCATGTAGATAATTTAAGTGCCATTTAGATTGCCTCTAACCCGATTTTTTATGAACGGACGAAGCATATTGAAGTTGACTGTCACTTTATCCGCGAGAAATTTAATCTGGGCTCATTTCTCTTCCACATGTTGCATCCCATGATCAGATTGCAGACATTCTCACCAAGTCCCTCACTTCTGCATATCACTCATTTCTAGTTGACAAACTATTACTTGTCGATGACCAGCATTAGTTTGAGGGAGGATGTTAGACAAGCTCACATACCTTGTATAGCTAGTATACCTTGTATAGTTAGTTTTCATATGTAAAGGATTCCAATTTCTGATTTCATTATTTTCCTTGTATAGATGATTGTAATCTTTATATATTCAACCCCTTTGGGTTGTCGCAAATACAGAAATGCTTCAGCTCCTCTCGGTTTACACAAGCACACCACATGCATATATTGAGTGTGTAATATTGCCATTTGTTTTCCCAAAACTGTCCATTGATTTCACATGGCGGTGGCTTAATCATTATGTTTAGTGCATAATTGGGCCTACCTTTACATATGCTTTGGTACAAATTTCATTGGCAAGGATTGGGTGACATGGGTATGGTTTCTTGTAATATTCTGGACAGAAAAACCAAATCTCTCTCTCTCTCTCTCTCTCTGTCTCTCTCTCTCTCTCTCTCTCTCTCAGTATGGGAATCAAAGAAAACAACCAACAAGCTTGCTCCACCCAACAGTTTCTATGATATTTTGCTCAAGTCTATATTAGTGGGGTCTATATATAGTACCAATATCCAAACTATTGATACAGTGGGCCCCAATATGGATGTTTCATGCATTAATAATTCACCTAATTGGAAATCCTAACCATTTTAGTGGGTAGCAGATAGATGATCAAGGGAAAAAAAGCAATTGTGCACATTCAACAAAGAAAGACCACAGATTCAATGGCTAGGATATTCCAATCTTGAAACTTCTTTTGTTGCATCAGGCACTCACTGTGTGAGACATCACATCAACAGTTTGGATCATGAAGCTATGGAACCCATGTGCGATAGAAAAAACCCAACCATCCTCTTGGATCTCAATCTCAGTGAGCATGGCAGGATACCACATTTCCTAATACTTCATTTTCACACTACTTTTATGGGGTTAGAAGTGATAAGCTTTCTCAAACATTTCTTAAATAGAGATAACCCATATATCTACAATTGGTGTGCATGTTAATCAATCCAGACCATCTGAAAACATGGCCATATTGTAGATGGAGAAATTTTTTTAAAAAAATACACTTATTGGAGGATTCTATCCATCCAATTGGTGGACAACAAATGAACAGTTAGATTTTTATTTTTATTTTTTTTATTTTTGTTAAGAAGCACAAGTTTAATAGCTGATAACATATGGTTTAGTTAAGGTAAGGGGTGTTTTTTTTTTTTAATTTTAATTTTTATTTTAATTTTTATTTTTAAGTATATAGCTGATAACAGATGGTTTAGTTAATAGCTGATAACAAATGGTTTAGTTAAGGTAAGGGGTGTTTGGATAGTAAGTTACTTTAGATAAGCTACTTATGTTAGAAGTATGTGTGGTTTTCTCTATTGCTTATTTAGTATATAAATGTGTTTGTTAAACAACATACTTATCAACCAAAAAGTAAATCTTTTCAAAAAAAAAAAAAAAAACCAAAAAGTAGAAAAGCATATTTGGTTTCCAACATCATAAGTAATTATCCCTCAAGTCTAATTGGTACCCCTCACATCCACCATCCATCATGTGGGACCAACCTTTGGTGTGGACCATTCATTGTTTAGGCCCCACCTTTGATGTGGGTCATCCATCATGTAGGGCCCGCCTTGGATGTGGGCCATTCATTATTAGGGGCCGACCTTTAATGTGCACCATTCATTATGAAGGGCCCACCTTCAATATCCACAACCCATCATGTGGGCCCATCAATAGGGCCGACTTTGATATGGATTGTCCATCATGTGGGGCCGACGTTGATGTGGATCATCCATCATGTGGGGCCCACCAATAAGAAATGCCCATCATTTGGACTGTCCATTATGTGAGCTCCACCTTCAATGTGGGTTGCCCATCATGTGAGGCGGGCTTGCCTTGGATGTGAGCCATTCATCATTAGGGGCCGGCCTTGATCTGGATAGTCCATCCTGTGGGGCCACCTCGATATGGGCCATCCATCATGTGGGGCCTGCTTTAATGTCCACTGCCTATCATGTGGAGACCACCTTTGACTTGGATTGTCCATCATATAGGCCCCACCTTTAAAGTGGGTCGTCCATCATACCATCCTGCTTCAGATACGGGCTATTTATTATTATAGGCCGACCTTTGATGTGGACCATTCATTATGTGGGCCCACATTAATATGGAGTTATCCATCAATGTGGGGACCACCTTTGATGTGGACTGTCCATTCTATGAGCCCCACCTTCAATGTGGACAATCCATCAGTAGGGCCTCCTTTAATATTGACTTTGAGAGAGAGCCTCCTTTGATATGGAGAGAGAGGGGGGGGGGGGGGGGTTAAGTTGCTTTTTGAGAGCCTCCTTAGCACATAAGTTACTTTTACAACAATGCCTACTATACTAACTCAAGTGAAAATGTAACTTAATTACTTAACATAAGTTAAAAAGTAACAAATTTAGTGGTATCCAAACAGGCCCTAATTAAATGTGAATTCAGGGGTTAGTCTTAGCATGTAGCCACATTATTTCCACCATACATAATGCAACAATGATGGAACTCAAGTGTGCGAAGGAAAAGCATCCCTTATAACTATCTTCAATTGCATGGTGGTATTAGTTTTAAATATTCACTGATGCTTCATAATTTTTAGCCAAAATAGACATGCAACAATTGCATTCTTGTCACAATTGGACTAAAAGAAGCCCGAATGGAGGTGGAAGTAGTCTGTCAAATTCAGGCCCAGTCCTAGGCAGGGCATGGCATAATTGGGTCTTAAGCGCATCCGGATCGAAGAAATTCATTTCTAATAGGGAGAAATTATCGTTTAAAGTTTGGATCATAAAGCAACCGTAACTTTTGATCCGGATACCGTCATGGAACACACAGCCTACCGTTCTTTATGTAATGCTTCCGAGGTCAACTGACCTGCGTAACAGGTCATGTACCTCATCTCATTATTTGTAGAGTTTTAGGATCTTCGTACTTTTAGAAATTACTTGTTATTATGCTAGGAATCCTCTAATAAGGTTTATTTGGAATTTCTATTTCTGAAAAACTAGGCTTTAGGAGAGTTTTACTATTTCAGATAACTTTGAATTAGGGTTAACATTTTGCTATTTTGAGTAATTTCTAATGAGCGTTTTGGGTCTTCCATATAAGTGATGTAATCGATCATTCCAGATAAATTATTCTTAATTAATCTATAACATAACCGAAATTTCTCTTTGGTTTTCTTTTGGATTCAAGAAATCTGTTTGTTGATTCAAGGTTTTCATTATTTGAGGAAGACTATGATCTTTCTCTCATTGTTTCACGCTCTTTTTACATCGTGTTAGCTTTAAATATTCACATATGCTTCATAACTTCTACCCAAAATAAAGTTGGGAATCGGAATAATACAATCACTGGTGTGTTTCTTTCCAAGCCTCTTCCAACCATTTAATTAAGGAATATTGTAGGGAAATGATAAAATTTCTCATATAAAATTTCTCATATTTCGGTTGCCCTAGATTGCCACATATGGCAACAATATACTAACTAATGCACAAACTTTAAAGTATATAATTGCAAACCGTCTAACCCGGTCTTTTCTTCTTGCCTCTTTTGGGCGCTTCTGGCAGTTAGGTGATCGGATGGGCCCAGGTTTCTTTTGGCCCCTTGTCCTTTTTGTTACTAGGGCTAGTTGTTTTCTTTTGTGCAGAACCGTGTATAGCCTATATTTTTTTGAAATGAAATATACCTTTTG